>JAREIK010001729.1:378424-467011 GCA_029783825.1 Sapria himalayana
TAACTATCTATCTAACAATCTTTCTATTTGTCTATTAATCTATCTATCAATCTGTCCATTAATCTCTCTATTAATCTATCTATCATTCTTTCTATCAATATTTCTTTCTATATGTTTATCTATGTGTTTATCTATCTTCTAATCTATCTGTTATTCTATTTTCTTATCCATCTAGCTATCTATTTCTCTAACTACATGTCTATCTATCTTTATATCTATCTATCTGTCTTTGTCTCATTTGTGTGTGTGTATATATATATATATATATATATCTATTTATATATCTATTTATCTATTTATATATTATCTATCTATCTATCTAAATGTCTATCTATCTGTCTTTCTATCTTCTATCTATCTATCTAGTTATTTGTTTATCCATCTGTTAATTAATATGTTTTATAATCTACCTATCTATCTGCCCATCTATATGTATATCTATCTATCTATATATATAATCTATTTATCAATATGTCTATCAACATATCTATACTGTCTATAAATTTATTTATCAATTTGTCTATCAAGCTATCTATAAATCTTTCTTTTAATATATCTATCAATATGTCCTACATGCCTATCTATCTATCTATCTATCTATTTGTCTATCTATTTGTTTAGCTATCTAGATAACTATATATCTATCTATATGTTTATTAATCTATCTATTTATCTATCTATCTATCTATCTATTCGTCTATCAATATGTGGTTTTCTATTTATCTATATGTCTGTCTATCTATCTACATGTCTGTCTATCTTACTTTCTATCTTTCTTTCTATGTCTATCTTTCTATCAATTAATCTATCTATCTATCTATTTTTCTATCAAGTTGTTTATCTATATATCAATCTATCTACTTTCCAATCTATCAATCTTTCTATTAATATGTATATCAATATTTCTTTTTATCTATCTGTCTACCTATCTATCTATCTATCTTTCTATTTATTTATCTCTATATATATCTATATATCTATCTGTCTTTCTATTTGTCTATCTTTATGTTTATATATTTCTCTATCTATCAACCTATATATCTATATGTATGTCTATTTATTTGCATATATATATCTATCTTTCTATCTATTTGTCTATCTATATGTCTATTTATCTTTCTATCTGTCTATTTATTTTTTGTCTGTCTATTTGCCTATCTAGCTATATATATATATATATATATATATATATATATATATATATATATATATATATATATTTTTGTTTCTCCATCTATATATCTATCTCGCTATCTATTTGACTATTTTTTTATTTAGCTATCTTCATAAAAATTAATATGAATTCTTAAAAATATATAACCTTAAAATATATATTTATATATTTTTTAACATAAAAAGTATTTATAATTCTTAGGAGAGTGGCTTGAAGACCAATCATCTTTTCATGTGTTTCTTGCAATATGAAGTTTATAAATTATGTAGCCATGATTTTTTCTAGTTGGAAGGCTAAACATCTATTTTTTGAAATTGTTTATATATTTATTATTTAATAATTTGATAATTAAAAATTGCAAGGTGTTTGTTTTTCATGTATGCGTTGCTACCCACACAATAACTTGTTGAAATAATTTATTATCTAAAAAAAAGATGAGTATTTAAGTTTTTTATATTTTTATTATTTATTAAATGTGTTTTGATAATTAAAAATTAAAACATTTACAGAATTATAATACTTCTAAAATTGTTTCTTGTTGTCCAGAGACTATTCTAAGTCTCTAACTAGCGCCATCCACATCTTTCTCTCTCTCTCTCTCTCTCGACAAGGATAAATCAAAACAAAATCTAATAGTGGAAGCAATTTTTTTTAGCCATGAGTTTCTTATCGATTTATGGTATGCTTTCTATCCTAACTTTTCATCGCTTATCTTAATGCATGAGTGTTTGTTTTGATTATAGTATTTTTTTTTCCAATTTCATCTTTTTCCTAGCTTATGTATATTCTCCCCATAAATCTTTGTTTACTAATTATTGACATGGATGTGTTCATCTATTATCCATTTTTTGCCACTCAGATAGACTTGTGGCAGTTTGTATTTTTCCATATATGTGTTAGTCACTGTGGGTCTTTATGTTTGTGGTGAGCAGTTTGTATATAACAACATATTTAATATTTATAGAATAAATTTTGTAAATATGATAATCCCGATATTAATAACACATAAATATATATAAGTGTATTTTACTATATGTATAACTATTAAAATAGTATACATAACTATATATAAATATAATAACATATATTTAATATACATACATACATACATATATATATATATATTCAATATGTATATCAACATATTACTATATTTAAATGTCTTTATCTACATTGATACCTATACATAGCCATATGTCTAAATATATATAAATGAAAAATTATATATAACTACATCTACAACATGTATAACAACATTTATAACTATATGGATAACTATGTGTGCAATCACACATGTAACTATAATTATAATTAAAACTTATAACAACATTTATATAAAACTATATGTTTAACTATATATGTATAATTATTTATAAATATTTGTATAACTATTTAAATCTCATTATAACTATATTAATTATATTTGTAACTATGTAAACTAATTTTATAACTATATAACTATTTTTTAACTATATTATAATTTATAATTATATGTATAATTCTATATAACTATATTTCTAACAAAATATACTATTTGTATAATAATATTAACTATATATAATTATATTTTACTATATGTATAACTATAAAAAAATATATATAACTATATCTTTAACTACATATATATTTATAACTATATATAATTAAATATAATTATAAATAAATCTATTTATAACTTAATATACTATAGGTATAAGGACATATTACTATAAATAGTTGTCTATTACTATATGTATAACTGTAAAAACATTATACATAACAATATTTAAATATATAATTAACAACATATATTTAATATACAATTTTATATTAGTATATAAAAATGTATTTAATAATATCTATGCCTATACATAACTATATGTATAAATATATAAATTATATGACAAAATATATATACCTGCATGTATAAATATAAGTATAACTATATGTGTAACTATATGTATAACAACAAGTAACTATATTTGTAATTACATCTATAACAACATACAACATTATGTTTAACTATGTGTATAACTATATATAAATATCTCTATAACTATATAAAACTCTATATAATTAAATATACCTATATTTGTAACTATGTATACATATATGTATACATATATGTAAATCTATATATTTATTTATAACCTTATATACATTTATGTATAACTACATATAACTACTTGTATGAATATATATTATATATATATATTATATATATATATTTATAACTATATTTTTAACTATATATAACTATTTATAACTACAGATACTATATGTATAATAACATATAACTATAAATAATTGTATCTACTATATGTATAACTATAAAAACATAATACGTAACTATATTTAAATATATAATTAAAAAAATATATTTAATATACATTTTTATATATTAAAATATACAAATGTATATTATATTTATACCTATACATAACTATATGTATAATATATAAAATAATATGAAAAATATATATATACCTGCATGTATAAATATAAGTTTAACTATATGTGTAACTATATGTATAACCACGTGTAACTATTTATAATTATATGTATAACAACATACAACATTATGTTTAACTATATGTGTATATTTATATATAAATATTTGTATAACTATATAAAACTCTATATAATTAAATATAACTATATTTGAAACTATGTATAAATATATGTAAATCTATATATTTGTTTATAACTCTATACATTTATGTATAAATACATATAACTACTTGTATGAGTACACACACACACACATAACTATATGTTTAGCTATATATAACTATTTATAATTATATATACTATGTGTATAATAACATGTAACTAAAAATAATTATATCTTACTATATGTATAACTATAAAAACTTTATACGTAACTATATTTAAATATGTAATTTACAACATATATTTAATAAATATTTTTATATATTAATATATACAAATGTATTATACTATATATATACCTATACATAACTATATGTATAAATATATATAATTATATGAAAAAATATATATACTTGCATGTATAAATATAAGTTTAACTATGTGTTACTATATGTATAACCAAATGTAACTATATTTATAATTTCATGTATAGGAACATATAACATTATGTTTAACTTAATGTGTATAACTATATACAAATATTTGTATACCTATATAAAACTTTATATAATTCAATATACCTATATTTGTAACTATGAAAACATATATGTATACATATATGTAGATCTATATATTTGTTTAAAACATTGTATACATTTATGTACTACTACATATAACTACTTGTATGAATATATATGTGTGTGGGTGTGTTTGTGTGTGTGTGGTGTGTGGTGTGTGTGTGTGTGTGTGTGTATGTGTTTATAACTATATGTTTAACTATATATAACTATTTATAACTACATATACTATATGTATAATAACATATAACTATAAATAATTGTATCGTATTATATGTATAAATATAAAAACTTTATAAGTAACTATATTTAAATATATAATTTTCAAAATTTATTTAATATACATTTTTATAATTATTATATAAAAATGTATTTTACTATATCTATACCTATACATAACTATATTTATAAATATATAAAATTATATGCCAAAATATATATACCTACATGTATAAATATAAGTTTAACTATATGTATTACTATATGTATAACCACATGTAACTATATTTAAAATTACATGTATACCAACATACAATATTGTGTTTAACTATATTTGTATAACTATATATAAATATTTGTATAAGTATATAAAACTCTATATAAATAAATATAACTATATTTTAACTAGGTATACATATATGTATACATATATGTAAATCTATGTTAGTTTGATTATAACTTTGTATACATTTATGTATAACTACATATAGCTACTTGTAGGAATATATATATATATTATATATGATGTATGTATGTATATAACTATATGTTTTAGCTATATATAATAACATATAATTATAAAAGGGATAATACTAATTTGTTGCACTAACTTGAAATTAAATAGCAAAAGATAGAATATCAGTAATATTAAGCACATAGTATGAGAGTGTGTTGAAATAAGGTCCTACTCTTACCTAATTCCACCCCTTGGGCCTTAGGCTCATATATCAACTTATGTATGAAAAAAAGATGTGATATTTGATACGTTTTTCTAAAAGAAAATTTTTTCTTCTTTTATGTAGTTCCTCATTCTAACACCTGCATTCTCTGTGTGTCTCTATCTCCCTCTCTCATTCTTTCTATGTCGCTCTTTTATGTTTTTTCTTTATGTGTCACCCTCTCTCTCTCTCTCTTGTTATTCCTTTCTAACTCTCCTTCTTTCTTTCTTGCTCTCTCTCTCCATCTCTTCTCTCCCTCCTCCCTTTCTCTCTCTCCCTCCCCCTTTCTCTCTCTCTCTCTCTCCCCCCTTCAAACATTAAATTCTTTCATTTTGCTTTTCTTTCTTGTCCATTATCATATTTTTCTCCCTTTATCTAGTAATAGTGAGATATCTATTAATCTTTACCATACTAAAATTGCTTTATCTATTCATGTAGATTCTTGCAATGCATTGCCTCGATATTCATGATATTTAATTTTTAAATAGTCATATGTAAGCAATTTTATATATTTATTAGTATATTTTAAAGTAATTGAATGTTTAATTCAAACTAATGTTTGAGCATTATTATTTGTAAATAAACAGGTCAAAATGAGTTTAGATCATCAATAGATATACAAAAGGTTTATGAATGGAATTTTGAATAAAATTTTTTTGAGTGGGCTTGAAACTTTCATCAGTTTCTCATGTAGTCAATCGAGATGGATGGATGGAGAAAAAATTAAGTGTCCATGTAATCATCGCAAGTGTCAGAATATCTCTTTTCATGATGTTAACACTATAAGATACCATTTGGCTAAATATGGCTTCAAATTATTTTGTTTGGATTTATCATAGGGGAAATATATGGCTCTGAACATTGACCGAAATGAGGTTACTAAATCATTTGTTTGTTGTGAAGAAGCATCAAACACATACCATAGAATGATCATGGAAGCTGCTGATGCTGACTTCAATATGGATTAAATGGATGAACCACCTAATCATGAAGCTCATAAATTTTATGAAATACTTAAAGCTGGAGATAATAATTTGTGGCCTAGTTGTAAAACACATTTGCAATTGTCACTTGTGGCTCAATTTATGAGCATTAACTCAGAAAATCATATGTCTGAGAAATTATTTGATCAGGTGACAGAACTGATGAATGTGATTGTTCCAAATAATAATTTGATCAAAAATAACTTTTACAACACTAAGAAGTTACTACAAGGAATGGGTATACCAGTGGAAATAATTTAAAATTATTTCAATGGATATATGTTATATCAAGGTGGTGATAGTGATTTAATTAGCTATAAGTTTTGTGATCATTCTTGGTTTAAGAAGGCACCTCGTTTGTAGATATGTGACAAAAATTAAACGTTGCATTTAAAAAGATATATTATTTTTTTAAATTCTTTGATTGTAGAGACTATATGCATCAAATGCTACCGCAAATGATATGAGATAGCATTCTAAGAATGAGGCTGAAGAAGAGATAATGCATCATCCATCAGATTCACTTGCTTGAAAGTATTTTAATCATATACATTAAGATTTAGTAGCTGAAAGTTGAAATGTGAGATTAGGTCTCTGCACTGTTGGATTTCAACCATTTAGGCAATCTGGAGAATAGTATTCAACATGGCCAATGATAATGACACCTTATAATTTACTTTGGTAGCTGTGTATGAATAAGCAATATATGTTTTTGTCAATATTAGTTCCAGGGACAAAAAATCTGAAAGACATGTTGAATGTTTTCTTACAACCTCTTATAGGAGAGTTAAATCATTAGTGGGATGTTAGCATGAATACATAAGATATCTCAAAGAAGCAAATTTTTATTATGCGAGCTGCCCTTATGTGGATGGTTAGTGACTTTCCTACTTATTCAATGTTGTCTTGCTAGAGTATTGTAGGATGATTTGCATGCTAGTATTGGATGAAAAATTCTGATGCATTTGCCATCAAATTTAATGATAAATAGTCGTAGTTTGATAACCATCATAAGTTTCCACCTATTAATCATCCATTCCGAAGAAATAGAACTGCATTTCGAAAAAATAAAACTATGATGACAGTTGCACTAGCAGTTCATTCAAGAAATGATATTATGATAGAGATTCAGAATTTGGGTTTGAAGAAGGTACCTGAAAATGATGCAATTGGAACTAATGGACCAATATACAAAATATTTGGCTGGAGGAAACGTTGTGTTGTTTGGTACTTGCCCTATTGGAAGTCCAATTTAATTTGAAATAACTTGGATGTAATGCATATTAAAAAAATGTGTTTGACACTATTTTCAATACTGTTCTTAATGTAGATGAAAAAACAAAAGACACTGTAAAATCAAGACAAGAGGTGAATGATTACTATAGACATCTTGAATTGAAACAAAATGAGGCAACAAGAAAATTTCCTAAAGCTTGTTACATGCTTGATAAGAAGGCAAGATAGATATTATGTGAATGGGTTAAAAATTTGAAATTTCTTGATGGATATGTGTCAAATGTAGGTAGATGCATGGATATGAAGAATCTTAAGTTATATGGAATGAAAAGTCATGCCTGTCATGTATTTATGCAGATATTAATACCAATTTTATTTCGTGAATTACTTCTTTAAAATGTTTGGAAGGTCCTTATAGAACTTAGTTTTTTTTTCAAATAGCTAACTACAACCATAATCAAAATAGTTGATTTGGTTAGGTTGGAGAATGACATACCACTTATTCATAGTAAGTTTGAATGGATATTCCTACCGAGCTTTTTTGACTCAATGGAAAATTTTTCGGACTATTTGGCATATGAAGTAAGGATAACAAGGCCAGTGCAATAGAGGTGGATGTATCCTTTTGAAAGATAAATACATATAATTGGCTATGTTTTATTATTTCATACATAAAGTAATATTGTAATTAATATAATTGAAACCTAACATTATGGTTGTAGGTATCTTCAAAAGTTGAAATTGAATGTTAGAAATAAGTCAAAAGTTGAAGGTTTAATTTGTAATGTATATTTAGTAGAAGAAGCATCATCATTTTGTTCTTATTATTTTGAGGATCATGTCAATACAAAGAATAAAAATGTGCCTTTGAATGATGAAGGTCATGTGATGGTGGAAGATGATTCCGTGGACAAACTATCTATCTTCAAGCACCATAGAAGAGTATTTGGAAGAACAAAGAAAAGATGTATGACAGATGAAAAGTACAATGTATATTTAATTTTGAAGAGATTGCACCATATATTGAGTATGTATACCCAAAATGGTTGCAGGTTTAATCATAATTTAATTTTTTTCTTAATAGGAATAATTAAAAATTAATATACATTTTTTTTTCTCTTTTTATATTTGTGGAGTATTTATATTGAGCAGTTAAAAAATAGGCAACCTGTAATTTCTGGCAATGATGTCAATTATATGCTAGAAACTGAATTTGTGAATTAGTTCAAAAATTATGTGAGAATTATTAAGTTTTAAATTTTTAAATTTTTAAATTTTTAAATTTTTAAATTTTTAAATTATTTAATTTATTAGTATCTTTTATTTATTAACATCGTATGTTTAATTTATGCCACGGGAAAATGATCCTTCAAATGGAGATTCTAATATTTTCATTCAGAATCTAAGTAAATGCTTATTTAGATATCTGACAACCTATCCTGAGTATTTTTTTAGTAGATATAAATTTCACACAATCGGGCATGGTTCTTCTAAAACAACAATGAATAGTTGTGTATACATTAAAGGCTAGGGTTATAGTATAGATGAGATTGATTATTATGGTCAACTCACATAAGTTATTGAGTTAGAGTATTATTAAAGTGCGAGTGGTTTGATCCTACATGAAATGTGGGTACAAAGATTCATTTAGATTATAAGCTAATAGATGTTAACCATAAACACAGATATAATCGATATGAGCCATTTATTATGGTAGTTCAAGCTACTCAAGTATATTATTGTACATATTTGTGTTTATCTCATGATAAAAGTGTTTGGTGGGTGATTTGTAAAATCAAAGATTGATCAAATTTTAATGTACCAACATCTCAACAAAGAATTGCAGACTTAGCTATTGCACAAATATTCCAAGAAGATGACATAAATAATATTGAGCTTGTGCATGTAGATGAATATCCCAAAAATATGTTACTCAAATGGTGGCCTACTAGAAATTAAAGATGATTAATTTCTATATGAAGATGAGTTGGAACTTACATTGAAATCAGATGAAATATCAGAAGATCCATTGGAGGATGAAAGTGATGCTGATAATTAAACTGTTATAATTGTATTATGATATTAAACTATCAGAGACTTTCTATATTTTGTTAAAATCTATTGGTGTATTTTATTCTAAAATGCATGGTTGTTCATCATTTCTTTAATATTTTTTCAATAGATGGCACCTAAAGGACATGGTCGTGGTGGAGGTGGATGTGTATGCAGAAATGAACCAAACTCATATAGTAGTTTGCATCATGTAGCAAATTCAGTACCATCTCATACCCACCATATCCAGATTCCAACATCATAACCATCATCTCCATTTCAATCACCATCACCATCATTGACACCTTTACTATCACCTTTATCAAATATAAGCCCACCACCCATTATCCTTCCTACACACACTTTTGATCCATCTCTATCTTCTACACCACATTTTACACCAATAGTTCTCCCATTTACAAAGCCATCGATATCATCAAAATGTTGTGCTTTACTTTGCATTCAGTGCTAAGTTAGTAATTGATATTATGGACAGAAGGTATAATAAATATGTAAATATGACATGAATAAAAAATTGTGATGTTGCTGTTAGTGGTTTTTTTATATATAGTTATGATTTTCTTGTTTTCAATAATATTTATTTATTTGTATTGTTTTATTCCATCTCACAAGTGTTTGACTATAATTACAAAGTCTTTCAAGAAAAATGGTTATTTCTAAAGCATTCTCATGGAAGAAAGTTTCTAAATCTACAAAAGAGTCTTATTTTAATGACTTTCATGTAAAAATAACGAAACATATGCATTGAAAATTAATTATCTAATTAGTTAACTATTATGTTGGGTATTATTCAAGTAGTAAATAATTATTTCCTTGTTATTAATATAAATTCTTTTGTGATTTTTCTATATATAGAATCTGAGCACCCAAATTTGATGGAAAGATTAAGTCATTGTGGGAGAGAAAAGTTGCTAAATGGTATTTAGATTTTGTCCATAAATTGAAGAATATAAAATAAAGGCATGATTTATATATTCGAGGATGACTAGCCTGAGTGGCAAAAGTATTTGGTGGATCCAAATGTGAAGATGAAATCAGAGATTGCTAGGATATGAAGGGTAGGATATGAAGGGGTAGGATATGAAGGGGTAGGAGAAGGAGCTAAAGAGAAGGGTAGGAGAAGGTGAAGAGATAGGATTTGACAGAGAGAGATAGCAGCTTATAATTGGGTAGAAAATGATCTCCTATTGGAGGAAGTGTAGGACTCTAAAAGCTGGCCACCCACAAACATAAATAAGGATAGAAACCATGTGGCACACACACATCATTATTATAGAACTAAAGATAATGCTGGACTGTATAAGAAGATGTTGATTATAAAAGATCGAGAAGATAGAGAAAATGTAATGGAAGCTATCACAGTTATGGGTCCGGGCATCGGAAAGATACAACAGAGTTTAGCAAGGAAAAAGGAGCACTCTCATCATAGTTCAAGCAAATTAACAAGAAACATGAATAAATATCAAAACAAAAAAATTGTGAGTCAAGAAGCACTATTGCAGTGCAAGCTAGCTACTTTAGAAGATGATTAATAGTTTATTATTGAACATAAGAGGAGTAGCAAACACTCCCTCGATGAATAGAATTAGAAAACTTATAAAATTACATAGAATTAAAATTGTTATGCTTGCAGAACCTATGGTAAACATAAATCAATTAGATAGAATAGTAGTAAGATAGGTATGGATAAAGCCTACGCCAATAATAATGGCAAGTTATGGATTATGTGGAATAATTCCATAGATATAAAAATAATTAAAAAAACTAGTCAAACGGTTAGTTTTAGAATAGAAAAACAATCTAACTCAATATTTTAAGTGGTATATGAAAGCAATGCCAAGGAAGAAAGGAAACTTTTATGGCAGGAAATGGAATAGTTAGCGGCAAATAATACACCCTGGATTATCATAAAAGATTTTAACGTGATAAGATATCTTCACGAAAAGAAAAGAGGTAGGCTCACTTACCAGTCAGTAATAGCACAATTAAATGATGCTATTGCAAATTTAACCTGATTGAGGCCGACTTCATGGGTTCAAATTACACATGGTGTAATAATTGGAGAAAAAGAGGAGCAATCTGGTCCAGACTGGATAGGGCATTTTATAACTCGAAAGGGATTGATAAGTTTGGAAATATAATGATAAAACACCTAAATAGAACTTGCTCAGACCATAGTCCACTCCTAATTTCCTGGCATAACAGTGAATGGAAGCAAAGTGGATTTAAGTTTTAGAATGCTTGGTGACTACACAAAGATTTTAACAAGGTTGTCATAGACATATTGTCAAAACCAGTGGAGAGCAACCCTATGTAGATTCTAGCAACCAAATTACGTAGTCTAAGATCTACCATGAGGGCTTGGAATATATATATTTTTGGAAACATCACTAATAAGATTTAGGAAGCTGAGGACAAGGTTACAAGGTTAGAAAATATTTATGAAGATGTGCAAGATGAGCATTCAAGAGTAGAGACAAGAAGAGAGAAAGAAGAATTAAGACTCAGATTGCACATGGAAGAAGTCTTTTAGAAGCAATGATCCAAAATTAAAAGGTTAAAAGGGGGGGGGGGGGGGGGTAAGATCCACTAATGAGAAATGAGTATAAAAGGAATAGGAAAAAAGAGGAGAGGTAGAAGAGTTCTTTAAAACTCATCTATGTGGAAGAATACCTTAGGGGAGTAACTCGATAATGCAATCTATATAAAAAAGAGTCACCGAGGAGGAGAACAGAATGGTTTGAAGAATTCACATCAGAGGATCAGGTTAAAGAGGAAATTTTTAACTCTATCAAAGATGGCTTGGCAGGCTAGGATGGCTAGAATAATGGCTTCTTCCAATGCAGCTGAAATATTATAAAAAAGGATGTGGTGGCAGCCATCACATGGATTTTTGTGGGAGCAGACATTACTAAGAGATGGGCATGATCTTTTATCGTATTGATCCCAAAAAAGGAGAGCCCCTAGAAATGTGAGGATTATAAGGCCAATTAGCTTATGAAATATCATAAATAAGATACTAAATAAATTGTTTTAGAATAGGCTTAACAGGATTTTACCTTCTATTATATCAGCTGAGGAAGTGAGTTTTGTCAAAAACAGATCAATCGTGGAAAATATTAACTTAGCCGTAAAGATGATGAAAGAAATAAGAGGTGAGACAAGTGGGCATAAAGTAATATTTAAATTAGATTTATCTAAAGCTTTTGATAGGGTAGAATGGGATACTCTATGTCACGTAATGAGAAAAATGAGATTCTCAGCATTTTGAATAGATCTAATATATAGATGAGTTTCTAGTGCATGGGTGAAGATCCTAGTGAATGGATAGGTAAGCGGGGATTCAAATCAAATAGAGGATTAAGACAAGGAGATCCATTCCGGCCCTCGCTATTTAACATATATCTTGAATTGTTAATAGTAAATTTGAAAATGGAAATGAGGAAGGGTAAAATCATAGCCTATAAACAGCCAAGGAATACTTCGAATGTGTGCTGCCTAGCATATGTGGAGGATGTTATTATCTTCTAGAATGCTAGCAGGACATCCTTGGAAAATATGGTGAGCTTACTACAGGTAATGGAGGAGGAAACCAGACAAATTTTGAATAAGAACAAATGTCAATTTTTTATAGCAAGGAAAGCACCGGTAAATATAGCCCAAAAATTAAAGAGGATGAAATATTTTTCCCAAAAGATATGAGCGTTAATGTATTTGGGATGCCCAATTTTCAAAGGCAGACTGAAAGAATAATATTTAGCCTTCCTAGTAGAAAAATTAAGAAAGAAAAATACGGGATTAAAGGAAGACCTACTATGCATGGTAGGTAGAGGTACTTTAATTTCAAAAGTGCTTCGAAGATCACTAGCATATATACTAATGGTAGTACAACCACTAAGGAAGATTATAAATAAATAAGAAAAGGAGATGTCAAACTTTTTATGGGGTAATAAGGAAGGAAAACCCAAGCTGCATTGGAAAAAATGAAAAGATTTATGCTTCCCAAAAGAGGAGGCTGGTTTAGGTTTTACTAGCCTAAATGATATAACCAAAGCCTGGGCCTGCAAAAATTGGTGGAAGTTGAAAGATAATTCTAGTTTATGGGGTGGTATATATGAGAGCTAGATGCAAACTAGAAGATAATTTATTTAAGGAATCAACAAAGTCTTATAAATTCTAGAAAATAATGCAGAAACAAAAAAGCATAGTTGAAAAGCACTCGATTTTGGCAAACAGCAGAAGGAAATGGACCTTGAGTGCTCAAAAATATTCTTCTTAAAAAGTGTTAAAAGGCTAGTAAGGAAGAAAAGTCAGTCTCAAGATATCTTCAAATGGGCATGGGAAAAAGAAATGCCAAAAAAAATCAACATTTTCATGTGGAGGGTTCTATTAACATCGTTCTGCTAGATGAGAATATTCAGAAGAGAGGTATAAAATTAGCATATAGATGTGAATGTTGCTTAGAGGCAACCAAAAGCATAGATCATTTGTTTTCCACAGAGAGGATAGCTTCAGAAGTATGGAACAAATTAGAAATAGATGTGGGCATGGAAAAAAGAGAGATACCTCTAAAGGCTAAGATAGAATATTGGAGACAATCCCAATTAAAGGGTAAGCTGTAAAAATGAATTAAAAATAATATAGCTCACATAGTAGCCTGGTGTATATGGAAAGCTAGAAATAGATGTTGATTTGAGAATGCTCCAATGAGTGCCAAGAGCATATTAGATGATATAAAAAGAAAAATCTTTTCCATCTCAGTCGGCGATCCGATAAAGAGTAAGCAATAAAGACATAGAGGCAGAAATTAAAAAGATATGGAGTGTGGTAACTATTAGGAAAAGCCACCAGGTATTTAATCATTCACTTGGGAAAAACCACTAAAAGGCACTTTAGCCTTAAACACAGATGGGAGCTTCAAAATGGATATGGGGGTGGCAGGGGGAGGAGGGGCTGTAAGAGATAAGCAAAGAATGGTTATTAAATTATTTACAATGAAAAGAGTAGCCATATCAACCTTGCATGCTGAAATTTGGCCTTGCAAAAGGGCCTAGAGATTTGCAGCAAATATAAATTCTAAAAAATACAAGGACAAGTAGTCTCACATCAACTGGTGGATCTAGCCATAAAAAATAGAGAATTATAAAGGTATAAAGAAGAAATTCGAAGCATTAGGTGGGCTTTAATAGATTTGAATGGCGAAGTGACACCTATATATAGAGAAGCAAATACACTCGTAGATAGGTCATCAGAAGAGGGAAAGAAGAAGAGCTTTCAAAAATTTGACCGAGAGGACATTCTAGACAGATTCAAAGGTATAATTAATTAAGACATTTTAGGTTTTCCTTATTTTAGAGTCACAAAGAATAACAACTAATAAACAAGAAGAGTTGAGGTGCTAGCGAGTTTAAGCTAAAAGCATATAGGTCACCCTGGTCCCGAGGGGATGCTTGTAGCTTCAAGAAAATAGAAGCATTAACGGGTTACAATAAACAATTAAATCTGAAATATAGGACTTAATTAGAAACAGGGTAGATAGATTAAAAATAGATAAAGCAAAAAGATAAATTCAGATTAAAAGATTAAATAAGTTACATATTCCTACCTTGCTGCTTTATTTTTTTGTGCTGTTGCTTTGGTTGGCTTGGTTTCATAGAACAGGATAGAAAGCCTTACTTTAATGGCACAAGAAGGAGATGGCAGAAACAATAAAGGCAGAATCATGCTGGATGTGATGCCTATTTCTACAGGATGTGTAGGATGTATTGCCTGCTTGTTATTGTTTGTTTATTTGTTTGGTTGTTTTGAAAGGGAAAGAGACAAACCAGAGGCAGAAGGAGAAACTAGAAGCAGAAGCAACATAAGAGGTATAATTTTAAGTAGGAGCTAGAAGGAGCAAAACAAAAACAGAAGCAGAATATACATGCTGCTGCTAGATACTGTTACCATGGATGGATGTATTGCCTATTTATTATTGCTAGTTGTTTGGTTTTGTTGAAAGGGCAGGAGGGAAATAAACTAGAGGTAGAAGTAGCACAAGTGGTAGAATTTTTGGAAGGAGCTAGAAGGAGCCAAATCAAAATAGCAGCAAGATTAAAGTAGAATCTATGCAGGCTACTACAAGTTACTATTACTATTATGCTGTTGTTTTTTTATTTAGTGGGAAGGTTTGAATAAATAGAAGAAATGCTTTATGATGAAGGCCACTGCTGAATATAACAGCAAAAAAGACAACAGGAGAATCCAAATAGGTAGAGTGGTTTTTAAAAGGCAGGAAGGCAAAATGTTCAGCATGCAAGGAAGAGTTATAAGGAATAATAGAAGTTGAAGCTTAGAGAATTTAAAAAAGAAATAGAGCTAGATTTCAGACAAAACAGGATGAGCAGGACGGGTAGGACTTAATTTACTATAAATGGCTCATAGCCTATATGCTTGTAATCATTCTTTATTTATTGAGATCATGAGGGTGTAAAAGGGTAAATGATAGTATTTTAGCATGTACCAATGACATTCCTCTACAAAAAGAGAGGGGTATAATAATAAAACAAAGTTTTTTTAAAAAAAATAATAAGTATAATTAGAAGAATAAGAAGAATAAGAATAATAAGACAAATAAGAATAATAAGAAGAATAAAAGAATAAGAAGAAAAAAAGAATAAGAAGAAAAATAAGAACAAGAAGAATAACAAGAATAAGAAGAAGAATAATAATAATAATAATAATAATAATAACAATAATAAGAAGAATAATAAGAATAAGAAGAATAACAAGATTTAGAAGAATAACGAGAATAAGAAGAATAACAAGAATAAGAATAATAAGTAGAATAGAAGAATTACAAGAATAAGAAGAGTAACAATAATAAGAAGAATAATAAGAATAAGAAGAATAACAAGAATTAAAAGAATAACAAGAATAACAAGAATAACAAGAATAAAAATTATAAGTAGAATAAGAAGAATAAGTAGAATAAGAAGAATAAGAAGACTAAAAAGACTAAAAAGATAAATAAGAATAAGAAGAATAAAAAGAATAAGAAGAATAAGAATAAGAAGAAGAATTAAAAGAATTAAAAGAATAAAAAGAATAAGAATTATAATAAAGAATAAGAAGAATAAGAAGAAAAACGAGAAAAAAAAGAAAAAGATTAATAAAAAGTATAAAAAGAATAAAAAGATTAAGAATAATAAGTAGAATAAGTAGATAATCTACTAATTTTGGGGAAGAAGAAGCCATTAGTAATCGCGTCTTGAAGGGAATGGATTTTTTAGATAATATGAAATCATTTTTCTCATTTATTAAAAGTACCCCACTCCTATTTCTTCTTCTTCTGAAATGCACGTGAAAAGTATCGAGGAACCCTCGATACTCTTCTTTAGTGAAGATATTCATAAGCTCACTAAGACTCATAAACACATGGTGGTGGGGAAGTTCTCTCACGGTCGACCACGCACTGATGATATATGTGCATTTTTCGACTCTCTAAAGCTCAAGGCGCTGATAAAAATAGGAGTTATTGATGCTAAATACGTATTGTTACAACTCCTCACAGAGGATGACTTCTATCGTTTATCATTGAAGGGCATCTGCTATATCATGGGTTATCCCATGAGAACAGTCAAATGGACTCCCAATTTTAACACTAGGGAGGAGTCAGCATTGGCCACAGAATGGTTTCTATTTTTTATGCTACCGATATATTTTTATGATAAATTTTCTATCTACTCCATCGCAAGCATACTAGGAACTCATCTTCTACTCGACGGAGCCATAGCTACACTATCCAAACCTAGTGTGGCGAGGGTCTATATAGAAACAGACCTACAGAAGCAGCCAACTAACCACATATGGATTGGTGATAATGAAAGAAGAGGCTTCTGGCAATAGGTTATTCTAGAAAACCTTCCCTCCTTTTATTATTTTTGCATGAAAATGGGGCATAACATGCATAAATGTATAATGTATAAAAGAAAATAGGAAAAATCATAGAGAATGAAAGAGAGGAAAACGGAGGCTGGAAGGGGCAAAGAAATAGTGAAATATCAAAAAAAACCCTTTCAAACCCTTCAAATTGCAATTCAATATAATGAGATAGAAGACAAGATAACTATAAATGAAAAAACTAGTAATGAAGAGGAAACCAGGGCAGCAGAAATTGCAGAGGAAAATAAAAGGTAAGAAAAGATGAGGAAAATAGAATAGCTCACTAAAAAACAAAAGTACAAATGAAAAACAAGGAGAAAATATTTAAAAGATGGTTAGTAGCTATAGAGGGTTATTTAAAAGAGGAAATAGTGGTAAGAAGTTCCATAATCCTCAACAGAAATGAGGAAGAAAAAGGACAGAATAAGAGGTACTTTAATGATGACATAAATATAGATAAATATAAATAAGAAATGGGAAATCGAGAATGGGCAATAGTGGAAATAAAGATAATGGCAGTATAATTAGGAAGGGGGTGGAAAGGTGAGAGAGGAGGAAACTCAAGCTATATAAAAAAATCAAGAAATATAAAGAAATAAAGAAATACAAAAAAAAACTTAAACAGAACATATGATTCTAAATGCACAAATAGTGCATAGTCAAAATCCACTAGTAATGTATAATTTCATAATCTAGAATATAAGGGGAATTGCAAACCTCCCCTTAAGAAATAGATTAAAAAATGATATATATGTATAACACTTCATTAATTATATAAATTGAACAAATGGTGGATATAAATCATTTAGAAACATATAAAAAGACCATAGGATTAGAACATGCATTTGCTAATAATAACGGAAAGATATGGGTAATGTAGTGGAGTAATAAATTTATTCACATAGAAAAAGAAATAGAACAACTAATAAACTTCAGCCTAAGATGAAAGAAATAATTACAATAGTATATGCTAATAATAAGATGAAAGAAAGAAAAGTATTATGGGATGAAATGAAGAATATAGCAATTAAAGATATCCCTTGGATAATAGGCGGAGACTTTAATATTGAGATTCGCCAAAGAAAAGAAAGGAGGTAGACCTCCAAACCCGTGGGCTACTCTCACTTTAACGAAATCATAAATAAAATGAATTTGATAAAGGTTATTTTCTAGGCTCTCAATTTACATGGTGTAATAACCGATATAAAAAGGGCATCATATGGGCAATATTAGATAGAGTCTTTTATAATATTAAATGGTTAGATTGATTTGGTTCGACTGAGGTGAAACACCTAAATTATGATAAAAAACATAATTATGATAAAAAACATAATTATGATAAAAAACATAACACATGCTAATAAAGCCTTCAAATTTCGAAATACATGGTATTTACCACATGGCTTCTTGGCCATAGTAAGCAAATCATGGAACAAAGTAACTTCAGGAACTCCCATCCAATGCTTAAACTCAAAGCTTAGTAGATTAAAAATTGAGTTAAAAAGATGGAACAAGAAGATATTTGGAGATAAAAATAGAAACATAAGAGAAGCAGAGGATTTAGTCATAAAAAGAAATCAAGAATTTGAAAGAGATCAAAATAGTAATACTGGAAGTGCCCTCAGTCAAGCTCAAGCCTGACTAAAATTAAAACTTTTAATGGAAAAAACATTTTGGAAATATAAAGCCAAAATAAAATTGCTAAAAGAAGAAGATAAACATACTAAATTCTTTCAGAAACTAACAAAACTCAAAGAGCTAAAAAACATAGAATAGACGGTATAAAATGGTAAAGAATAATGGCTTAGCAAAGAAACTGAAATGCAAAGATATTTTGCTAAATTTTTTGAAAAGAAACTGGGTGAAAATAGCAATCACAAAGGAGATACTTCTGATTGTGAACCTTAAAGATAAGATGAAAAAAGGAAAGATAGATATGTTCAGGCAACCACAAAACATGCCTATGGTAGGCTACTTAGCATATGTAGATGATATAATGATCTTCCCAAATAGAGATGGTAGATCGATGCATAATTTGATGGAGCTATTAAGATGTACGGAAGAAGAAATAGGCCAATAGTTAAATAAAAGAAAAAGTCAATATATGGTGGCTTCAAAATCCCCTCACACATTAATTCATAGAATTAAATACATTATAGATTTCTCCCACAAAAAAGGACAAATAATTTATTTGGGTTGCCTAGTCTATGAAGGTAGACTAAAGATAGAATACTTAGACTTTTTAATGGTGAATATAAAAAATAAAATATTAGGATGGAAGGAGGAAACCTTAAACATGAGAGGAAGAATCACATTATTTGCCCTTGTGCTGCAAAGTTCTGTAATGCATTATATAATAATAACTCTATGCCCAAAAAAATTTGTTAAGAATATAGGAAAAAAGTTTGCTAACTTTTTATGGGGTAAAAAAGAGGGTAAATATAAAATGCACTAGAAGAAATGAAATGATTTATGCTTTCTTGTACAAAGAGGCTGGATTGGGAATTACTAAGAATAGTGAGCTAGCCAAGTCATGGGATAGCAAAAGGTGGTGGTGGCTCAAAAAAAATATCAGCTAATGGGCTGAATTTATGAGAGCTAAATACTGCATAAATGATAATCCATTTTAGAAAATAACTGAAGCATGAAATCATAGGTTTGGGTGCAAATGCTCAAACAAAGAGACTTAATGGAAAAATATTCTAAACTTACCTGACATGGTTGGATATGGATGATAAATCCGGATGGAGAATTCTCACTCAAATTAGTGAAACCCATAATAAGAAAAAAGAAAGAAGAATAATCTTTATTTAGTTGGATCTAGAATAATGATAACCTACAAAAAATTAAAATATTCATGTGGAAGGTGCTTTTAAATATTCTACCTATAAATTCTAATATAAAAAAAAGGGTATACAGTTGGCCTCCAGGTGTGAATGCTGTTTAAGTGAGACTAAAACCTTAGACCATATCCTATCATTAGGTAGGGTGGAAGCTAAAATATGGAAAAGATTAGAATCAGAAATGCATTTAAAACATGCACATCACTCACTAAAAATGCGGCTTCAAAAATGGAGCAAAGCTCACACGTCTAGTAGTTCTCAGAAATGGATTAAAAATAATGTCCCCCTAATAGCTACCTAATGCATCTAGAGGCTAGAAATAAAAACAGGTTCGAGGGGTAGAGCATGTCAATTGAATATATATGGAGGGATGTAAAAGAAGAAACCAGAAAAATATCTAAAGCATATCCTTTAAAAATACAAAGAACATACTTAGAAAAAGACACTTTGAATTTTTGGAATTTAAAAGTGAATCAGCTAAAACAGTTTAAGTCGATAAGTATAAAATGGGAAAACCCTACGAAAGATAGGTTTGTGCTGAACACAGATGGTAGCTTATATAGAGATATTGGAGTAAGAGGAGGAGGTGGTGTTATTAGAAATTCTGAATGAAAGCTAATTCTAGCTTTCACAAGGAATTTTCAAGCTTCATCAGCACTGCATACAGAAATTTTAGCACAAAAAGATGGAATGAGACTTTTCAAAAAATTAGAAATTAATCACCTAGACATCCAAATAGACTCGAACATAGTGGTAAACTTAGTTAATAAAAATATAGTAAGATGGAAATATGAGGAAGAAATGGAAGAAATATTACAAGTAATCAACACATTAGATTTCACTATAAACCACATATTTAGAGAGGCTAATTCTTTAGTAGATATGCTAGCTAAAGAAGGAAGAACAAGAGGAAACAAAGAATATAAGGAAGAGAATCTTCCGGACAAATACACATGTATTGTAAAAATGGATAGTAATGAGTATCCTTACATCAAAAAAATAAAATTATAGTAGTAAAGAACTAGAAGCAAAACAGTAAGAAAATACTAGAAACATAGACTATCATATATATTTTTGGATTTCTAAGTTATTCTTGCAGGTACAAGTCCATTTAAGCTGCATGTTCACAAGATGAAGACATGGAGTAGAGCATACTTTTAGAAAAATAAATCTAGAGCTAAGTGTATCTGAAAAGGCAAGAAAAGGTTTTGATGATCCAAGTGTCACCATGGTCAAGAGGGGTGACAACAAGTGTTGGTTTGTTAATTTTTTTTGTAGGGTAGAGGAGAAGAGAAGACAACATATCATGGAGGGGAATATAGCAGACTCGGAGCAGAATTATGGTTTTTGGGTGTTTGTGTGTATGAATTTGTGGCCATGTTTCTGATTGAGAGAGGATCTATGATGTGTCTGTAAAGGGTTTAAAGGGCAAAGGGATATAGCAGAATAGACAAAGTAGGGGTATGGTTTGTTCTTTTGTAGGGTTGTTTTCAGAGGAGGAGGAGTAATATGAAGCAAAAATAGAAGCTCGGGGAGGTTCTGTCTGCCATAGTTAGTGGGATAATGCAAGACCAGATTAGTGAATATCAGGCTAAATAAGTCAAGGTAGATTAAATTTAACTTATACTTGATTATTTCTATGCTAATATTGTAGGAATATAGTACAAAGATACATGATGAAATGGGCTCGATTAATCAGTAGAAGTAGGGATCTCAAACACAAAAAATTTGTTCAAATGAGGGGCTGCGACAATTGCTTTTAGTTCCACTGGTCGATATCAAAAAGCATAACAAGCCTTAAAGAGGAGACCACCAATCAAAATAAGACATAATAGTAAAATGTAGGGATAGCAAGTAAAAATCAGAACTGAAAAATCAGAGGGGGCATGGGGCTGGAGGGAGATTTGTAGTCTATATATGTTTGTGGCATTGATTATTTGTTGTTGTGTAGGGGATAGAATAATAGAAAAATTAGCTTCAAAAGAGTTAGAACGAGACAAATATCAACACAGAAAGCATCCACAATGAAAATCCAGTCTCCCTAGTCCTGAGGGGGGATTATAAAGAAAAGAAAAGAGCTAGGCCGGATATGGAGGACATGTTTTTTGCTTGTGTTTTTGTCGGTTGCTGTCTTTTGGTTTTGGCACAGGTCAACTAAGGCAGAAAATAAAATGGTGAAAGTGGAGATGGAGGGCTGTTGATTTGGGTGTCTGTTATGGCTTAATTGGAGTAGTCAAGATTGTCAAGCTGACTATGTTGACTATAATGGTAACACAGTCAGAATCTGTGATGATTATGTAATGTGTAAGAGTCTGTATTTATTTTCAGTAGGTGTGTGTCTGTTAAGATGTCGGTAATGTTTGTTGAGGCTGCATAAAAGTCAAGTAGATTTGCCTTTTATGACAAAATAGGTATTGTTTTGATGTTGTCTGTAATGTTGGCAAGGGTAGTGTCTGTAAAGGTGGCTGGGTCAGTAAGGTGAGTTAGATATGAGGAGTGACATGATGAGCCTTGGAACAAAGCATCTCAGCAGGAGTAAATGGGCAGACAATCATAAAGATGAGCAACAGAGAGCTAGGAGGACAACAACAAACAGACAATTGGAGCTGGAAAAGGAGTAACTGGTTATAAAGGTGATCAAAAGTAGGACTGCATAATCAGAATATGGTCTAATAGAAAGTCCAGATTTAAAAACACAAGGTGGCTTAGAAGGCCAACATATAGAGCTGAATAATGAAGGAAACTCTAGAATTGTTTCATTCATATTTTATGTATTGTAATTTCAAGTAAGGGGTGTAAGAGGGTTAAGAGTAGTATGTAGTTTGTAAAAATAGTATTCCTTTTCCAAAAGGGAGAGTTATTATAATAATAAAATACCTTTAAAAAAGTAGAATAAGAAGACTAAAAAGATTAAGAAGAATAAGAAGAATAAGAAGAATAAACACAATAAGAAGAATAAAAAGAATAATAAGATTAAGAAAAATAATAATAATAAGATTAAGAAGAATAAGAATAAGAAGGATAAGATGAAAAACAAGAATAAGAAGAATAATAAGAATAATAAGAATAATAAGAATAAGAAGACAAAAAAGAATAAGAAGACAAAGAAGAATAAGAAGAATAAGAAGAATAAGAAGAATAAGAAGAATAAAAATAATAAGAAGAATTAGAAGAAAAAGAAGAATTAGAAGAATAAGAAAAATAAGAAGAATAAGAAGACTAAGAATGTTAAGAAGAATAATAAAATTAAGAAGAATAAGAAGACTAAGAATGTTAAAAAGAATAATAAAATTAAGAAGAATAAGAAGAATAAGAAAAATAAGAAGATTAAGAAGAATACAAAAAATATGAATATAAAGAAGAATAAGAAGAGAACGTATATTAAGAAGAATAAGAAGAATAAGAAGAACAAGTAGAATGAGAAGAATCAAAAGAATAAGAAGGTTAAAAAGAATAATAAGAATAAATAGAATACAATGAAAAAGAAGAATATGAAGAAAAAGATGATTAATCAGAATAATCAGAATAAGAAGAATAAAAATAATGAGAATAATAAAAAAGAATAAGAAAAATAAGAAAAATAAGAAGAAAAAGAAGAATATGAAGGATATGAAGAATTTAAAGAATAATAAAAATAAAGAGAATAAGGAGAATAAGGAGAATAAGAAGAATAAGAAAAATAAGAAATATAAGAAGAATATGAAGAATAAAAAGAATAATAAGAATAAGAATTATAAAAAAGAATAATAAGAATAATAAGAATAAGAAGAATAAGAAGAATAAGAAGACTAAAAAGAATAAGAAAAATAAGAAAAATAAGAAGAATTAGAAGAATTAGAAGAATTAGAAAAATTAGAAGAATAAGAAGATTATGAAGAATAAGAAGAAAGGTAGGGTGATGAGGGCCTTCACGATGAGAGGTGAAGCCTTCTCACCCTTGCATGCAGAAATCATGGCCTTGCATAAGGAAATGTAGGTCTCCAAAGAAAATAATTTTTGAAATTTTCAAGTACAAGTAGACTCAAGCTTGTTAGTGGACCTTGTGCTAAGTAAAATAGAATTATAGAGACATGAGGAAGAGATTAACATAATTAAAAAATTACTAATTGAATTAAAAGGAGGAATATTGCATATATTTAGGGAAGCAAATGCATTGGCAGATAAATAGCGGAAGAAGGTAGGAGGAAAGGGGATAATGAGTTTGAAGGGAATAAAATCCCTGATAGGCTAAAAGGCTTATTATACTTAGATAAAATAGGTTTTCAATATATTAGAATTAAAAAGATTAAAGATTAGGATTATTTAAGTTAGAAGACAAGGGGTCCATGGAATTTGAATTAAACTTCTTTATTTTAATTTAAATAAATTTTGCTTGTGGAACTTGTTTTGCAGTCTTAAGCAGATCACAGGCAAAGGTCTTGAATGCATGAATCACCCCAGTCTTGAGGTGGGACTAAAATGAAGCAGGCTAGATTAAACTGGTTATTCTGTGTATTTTTTTGTGGTTTGCTGTTGGTTTATTAGATATAGGTTTAGTAGTATCTTGGAGTGGAGGATGCTACAATCAGCCAAAGGGGAAAAGAGTGCTAAAGAGGGTGTGAGGAGCTGTGTGTGTATTTGTTTGTGGAATTTTGATTGCAGAGTTGTGTGTGTGTATATTTGTTTGTAATAATGAGTCGGTATTCTAGAAGTTTGTGTTATGCATCTTGAATGGATGTAGGTATGGGAGTCTATTATATTGGGAGTCAGTTTGTGTAATGTGTCGATAGGGGAGTTGAAAATGGGTCTGTAATGGGTGTGGGGAGGGACATTTGTAGGAAGACTGTTTGGTTTCTCATGTTGCAGGTCAGTGGAGCATCTAAAGCTATAGTAAAGCTTGCGAAGGATAAGGGTTTAGGCAGAGCCTGGCATGATTCGAAAGCATGCTGAACCACAGCTCGGGGGGGGGGGGGGGGGGGGTTGGTGAGAACTAGCTCATTGATAATATAGGCTTGATCAAGGATGGAAGGGAAATGATCCACCAAGGTGGCTAGAATTTCAATTAGAGCCTAAGGCCAGACTAGTTATGATACGGTAGGGGATCCAAGGTCATAAAAAAGATTACTATTGAATTGCAAAAAATTTATATTTAAATAAGTGCTACAATTTCGGTTTTTTTAATTGTAGATTAAGGAGTATGCAAGGTGTAAGAGGGTTAAGGGTAGTATTAGTTTGTAACAATATTTCTCCGCCAAAAGAGAGGGTCATAATAATAAAAAACACTTTCTAAAAAAAAAGAAGAATGAGAAGAATAAAAAAGACTAGGAAGATTAAGAAAAATAAGAAGAATAATAACAAAAACAAGAATAAGAAGAATAAGAAGAATAACAAGATTAATAAGAATAAGAATAATAAGAAGAATAAAAAGAATAAGAATAATGAGAAGAATAAGAACAATTAGAAGAATAAGAAGAATAAAAAGAATAAGAATAATAAGAAGAATAAGAAAAATAAAAGAATAAGAAAAATAAGAAAAATAAGAAAAATAAGAAGAATTAGAAGAATAAGAATAATAAAAAGAATTAGAAGAATGAGAAGTATAAGAAGAATAAGAAGATGAAGAATAATAATAATAATAATAATAATAATGAGAAGAATATAGAAGCATAAGAAGAATAAGAAGAATAAAAAAACTAAGAAGAATATGAAGAATAAGATGAATAAAAAGAATGAGAAGAATAAAGAAGACTAAGAAGATTAACAAAAATAAGAAGAATAAGAAGAAAATAAACAATAACAAGAATAAAAAGAATAAAAGGAATAACAAGATTAATAAGAATGAGAATAATAAGAATAATAAAAAGAATAAGGATAAAAATAATATGAATAATAAAAAGAATAAGAACAATTAGAAAATAAGAAGAATAAGATGAATAAGATGAAAAAAAGAAAAAGAAGAATACTAAGAATGTCAAATAAGAATTTCTGAAAACTTCCAGCTCCAAGAACTAGAGAGAGAAAGTGGGAATTTTACATAGAGAAAGCTTCAATTTGTGGAGCACTTGCCAATTCATAAAATTAAAGCTGAAAATTTTTGGAAACGCTATCAACTTTAGAGAGAGAAAATCTCAATTTCTAGAGAGAGAAAATCACCATTTCTGCTCAAATCAAGCACCATTCAAGTGGAAAATGAAGCAAAGGGACTTATTATCAAATAAAAAGTCCTTTGCTTCAATATTGAAGGAACCCACACCTCCTCTTCCTTCGTTCGAAAAAATAAATAAAAACTCTGTAGTTATCTTCTCCACGGAAGAGATACAGAGGCTCATAGAGCCATTTGAACACACGCTTATTGGGAAATTCTCACATGGCAGACCGCGAGCACAAGAACTACATGCATTTATTTCTTTGTTGAAGTTTAAGGGGATGGTGAAGTTCGTGGATTTTGACGCGAAACACGTTATCTTGTAGTGCTACATGGAGGATGATTTTCAAAGGTTATGGCTAAGAAGACTATAGCAGGTAAACGGTTTTCCTATGCGTATTTTGAAGTGGACGTAAAACTTCAATCCACAGGAAGAACCTCCCATTGCCCCGGTATGGTTTTCTCTCCCCAATCTACCATTGTTTCTATATAGTAAGCATGCATTGTATGTGATTTCTTCTTGCTTGGGGAAGCCGATGCTTCAGGATGAGGCAACAGCCTCTATGACTAGGACAAACAATGCCTGAGTATGTGTGGAGTGAAATTTGCTTACACGACCACCCACAAAAATATGCATATGCAGTGGAGAAGGTGAATTGAGAGAGGGGTTCTGGCAAACTGTAATACCCGAGAACCTAGCATTTTACTACCTAGCATGTAAAAGGCTAGGACATGATATGGGTGAGTGCAGGCTGGAGGTAGAAGAGAAGGGGCAGGAGGGTAGAGGAAGAAAGAGATGGATTAGGAAGGAAGAAGGAAAACAGAAGGATAGTTATAAAGAGAAGCAGGAGGGAGGATAATTGCACACGACTTTTGTAATAGAGGAAGTCCAAGATAGGAGTAATGAGGAGAGAAAATCAATAGAAAAGGGAGGAAGTAACAGAAATATAGGAGCAGAATAAGATGTAGGAAAATAGGGGGGAGAGGAGAGTGAAAAAGATGAAGGTTGGGTGGAAGTAAAAAGAAAAAGAAAAGGGGGAAAAAGGTTTAAATCAAGGAGGGTTTTAAAGGAGAACACGAAGGATCTCAGCTAGATGGATGAGGATCTTCTGGACTTTCCAGAAGAAGACTCGGATGTGTACAGCTACCCTCCACTAGGAAGGGAAGAAGGGAATAGGGAGGGAGAAATTAGTAAGTTAAAAGATGATTTAGAAATGTATAAAGAAGATATGGAAAAGCTCATGAGGGTTCAAGCCATGGAAGCCATAAAACAAATGGCTATGCAACTAGGACAGCAGGTAGGATATAAAAAAATTATGCAAATTACTCCTAACGTATACAAGTCCACAAGGAATAGAAAGAAACATCTAAATAATACGTACGAGTCTAAGTGTACAACAAGAGCTCAAGCAAAGTCAAGATTCAATGGATATATGTCTTTATTGGAACATTAGGGGGGTGGCAAATAACCCTTCAATAAATAGATTAAAACTATTAATAAAAGCTCATAAAATACCCCTAGTAATTATAGCAGAACCAATGGTTCAGAAAGAACAATTAACAAAGTATAGTGAATTATTAGGAGTTAATAATGCATATGCTAACACAAATATAAGCTTTGGATTATGTGGCATAACTATATAAATATTGTAATAATAAAAGACACAGATCAAGTAGTTCACTTTAAAACAAATCAAGATTCAGATGCAATAATCTCAGTAGTTTTTGCTAAAAATGCTAAAAAAGATAGATTTGAATTATGGAAAGAGATGCAAGAAATAGCTAAAAAAGATACACCATGAATTATAGGAAAAGATTTTAATATAATTAGAAGTGAGAAGGAAAAGAGAGGAGGAAAAACTCCAGATAAAGTTGCTATAACACAATTTAATAATACAATTGTGAATGCTAATCTTATGGAAGTAGATTTTACAGGATCAAGATATACTTGGTGCAATAACTAGCAAAAAAGAGGAGCAATCTGGGCAAGATTAGATAGAGTCCTGTGTAATGCAAAGTGGATAGCCTCTCAAGGAGCCACATGGCTAAGACACTTAAACAGGACCTGTTCAGATCATAGCCCTTTGCTCATAACAAGCCATAAGAATTAGTGCATGATAAGTAGTTTTAAATTTCAAAATATGTGGGCAAAGCACACAAAATTTGAAAGTGTGGTGAAAGAGTCCTAGACAGAGTCAGCAATAGGAAAGCCTATGCAGGCTCTATCATTTAAGTTACATAGATTAAAAATAGCTTTAAAATCATGGAATAAAGAGGTTTTTGTAAACATAAACCAAAAAATAAAGGAGATGGAGGAGGAAGTGGAAAAATTAGAATTAGGATATGAGAATACTCAAAATGAAGATATCAAAATAGAACTAAGTAAAGCTATAGGCAAACTGAGACTAAGATTACATATGGAAGAAATTTTTTGGAAACAGTGAGCAAAGATTAAATGACTTAAAGATGGAGATAAAAATACAAAATTTTTTTAAAATGTGAGTAAAATTAAAGCTAACAAAAACAAAATAAAAGGTATACAAAACAAATAAGGAACTTGGGAAGAGAATGAAGAGAAAATTGGAACCCTCTTTGAGGATTTCTTTAAATATCATTTATGCGACAGAGGGAAACATGAAAGGGATTCTTTAATGAAATAAATTAAAGCTACTATTACTAACAAACAAAACAATAAATGGTCTTGATAAGGACAGTGCATCAGGTCCTGATGGCTGGAATAATTATTTTTTCCAGGTCAGTTGGCATCTAATTAAAAATGATCTCATTATTGTAGTTGCAAGTTTCTTTGTAGGTGCGAACATACCCAAGGCATGGGTGAAATCATTTATTGTATTAATTCCAAAGAAGGAATCACCACATAAATGCGAGGATTTTAGGCCTATCAGTCTATGTAATGCTCTCTATAAAATTCTAGCTAAAATATTACAAAATAGGTTAAGTGATATATTACCACATATAATATCTCAAGAACAAATAAGTTTTGTTAATAATAGGCTACTGATTGAAAATCTAAAACTTGCATCAAAAATGATGAAGGAATTAGATATAAAAACAAGAGGGAAAAATTTAGTAGTAAAATTGGATTTGTCCAAAGCTTTCTACATGGTAGAATGGGACACACTCTACTTTGTTATGAGGAAATTTGGGTTCTCTAAAATATGCATAGATCTATTATATAGATGCATATCCAGTGCATGGGTAAAAGTTATTGTAAATGAAAAGATAGGAGAGGAATTTAAGACAAAAAGAAGTTTAAGACAAGGAGACCCGTTGTCTCCTTTATTATTTGATATTTATTTAGAATTACTGATTTGTAATTTAAATAAAAGAATGGCGATAGGGAAGATTATTCCATTCAGGCAACTTAATAATACTCCGAGAATAGGTTGTTTAGCTTATGCAGATGACCTTATAATATTCACTAATGCAAGCAGAAAATCACCGAGGAATTTAATGGAGCTTTTACAAGAATTAGAGATAGAAACGAGGCTAATGGTAAATAAAAAAAATGTCAGTTTTTGTTAGCAACAAAAACTACAGAAAAAATTGCAAGCAAGATAAAAAGTATCACAGGTTTCATTCAAAATAAAGGGGCGTTAGTGTACTTAGGCTGCCCGATATATGAGGGTAGATTAAAAGAGAAGTATTTAACAATACTTAAAGATAAAATGAGAAAGAAAATAGTAGGCTGGAAGAAGAATTTATTGGGATTTGGAGGAAGGATCACGTTAATTACACATGTACTGCATAGTACGTTAGTACATATTTTGTCAGTCATTCTCCCTCCTAAGAAATTTGTTAGAAAATTAGAAATGGAGATGGCTAACTTTTTATGGGGTAAAAAAGATGGGAGGCTAAAGCTTCATTGGAAGAACTGGGAAGATATTTGTCAACTAAAAGATGAAATAGGTTTGGGCATTTCTAGTCTTTAAGACATAGCAACAGCATGGGGCTGTTAAGGCTGCTGGAGACTAAAAGAAAGTGAGAGTCTATGGGAAAAGTATATGAGAGCTAAATATGAAGGGGAAAAAGTCAAGAGCTTGAAGAATACCTCGAAGAATTGGAAAGCAATGGGAAAATAGAAAGAATTAGTGGATTCACACTCAATAATGAAAAAGAGTGACTAGGGGCGGACACTGAATCCACAAGGTAATTTTACTCTAAAATCGTCAAAAGAATTAGTTAGAAGAAAAAAACCAGTACAAACAATTTTTAAATGGGCATGGAAGGTAGATATTTGGCAAAAAATGTGCTTGCTTGCATGGAAAGCTCTTGTCAATGCCTTACCACTTGATAATAACATTCAAAGAAAAGGTATAACAATGGCTTCTAGATATGACTGCTACTTTGATGCAGAAGAATCTATTGATCAATTATTCTCGTAAGGGAAAATAGCAGTGGATGTATGGAATGAGCTAGAAGAAATAAATCGGATTAGATTTAAAAAAGAAGGGCTAATAGAAAGAATTAAAAAATGGTAAAGAGAAAATTCACAAAGCCCAATTTGAAACTGGCTAACCCAAAATCTCTCACATGTAGTTATCTGGAGCATATGGAAAGGCCGAAACAAAAGCAGATATGAGGGAATAGGTATGAATTATATTGAAATAGTAAAAGATATTAGAAAGGAAATAAGTAATATATCTTGTTCAAAGCCTATTAAAGTTGAGAATTGAGGTAAAAATAGAGTAGTAAGAGACACATGGTCACTTGCCACTAACAAAATTAAGACTTATAGAGTAAGAAGTATAAAATGGAAGAAGCCCCCTGGGGACAAGTTATCTCTTAATACTGATGGAAGTTTTAACAGGGATATAGGGGCAGCAGGAGGAGGAGGAGTAATAAGAGATTTTTAAGGAATGATTATAAAAGCATTTACTATATTTGGTAGAGCTTGTTCAACCCTTCACTCGGAAATCAATGCTTTGAAGAAAGGGCTATATGTCTGTAATGACATGAGATTTAAAAATTTGCTAATTCAGGTTGACCCTAAGTTGATATTGGATTTGGTTTTTAAAAGAATAACATTATGGAAGTTTGAAGAGGAGATTGAGATAATAATAAATCTCATTAAAGATCTAAATGCAAATATTTCTCATATATATATGGAGGCTAATGCACTAGCTGATGGTCTGGCTAGAATAGGAGCGGCCAAAGGAGAAAAATAATATGACGAGAAAACTATACCTAAAAAATTAAAAGGTTTAGCAACACTGGATAAGCTTGCATTCCCTTATCTAATAAAAAACAAGGTACTAGGAAAGTAGGCGGGAAACACTAATAAAGTAAACATTAAATTATTGTTATAAAGGTTATCTATTTAGTCTTAATATATAATTTGAAATTATGTGGCAAGGTGTTGTATAGTTGTCTGTGTAGGGGATGTTTTTTCGTAGGTAAAGAAAGATGCTCAAATAAAGCATAACGGTGATTGAAGCTTAAAGAAAGTGAGGGAATTTCTAATGCATTATCTGTTTTAATTTTCTGGATTTTAAGAAGGCAGGGGTAGAAAATATTCTGTAGGAGTCTGTAAACATTTAATTTGTCTACCAAGTGTCTGTGTTATTGCTGTTGGGTCTGTATTATAAGAGGTGATGAGGTGTAGGGGCCAAATGTGAAATATATATGGAGACATGTAAGCTACTATTCAGAAATGAGTAAAGTGGAATAACGCTGCTGCCCAGGAAAAGCATCAGATGGAGGCATTAAAGCTGCTGCCATGCTCAATAAAAAGAAGAGCAAATGATTTGAAAGAATGAAACAGAACGGAGGCATTAAAGATTTCGGGCAGAGATGAATAACAATTCAACCAGGGGAAAAAGGAGTCACAACCGCTATAACTATCTTAATTTTCTTTCTGATTGAATGATGCAGGAATGAGTGCCCGAAATAGGAATCACGTATAAAAGCTTGCAGAAAAGTGATAGAAGTTCGGTGGCAAAAGATACAGAGGCTGATTAGTGTTGGCTGCTGAGTGTTTGTCAAGTGTTTGGAGTGTGTAAAGGTAGGTCTAATTTTAACGAATCTGTTGAGTTAGAATGAAGTTTGTCATGTGATTGTAGTCTGTCTAGTGTTTACTGAGGTTGGTGTGTGCAGCAAAGGTCTACTGAGCTTGTTGAGCTAGGCAAGGAAAGGCAGTCTGTAAAGGTAGGTGAGGTAAGTGGTTAAGTTAAAATGAAGTTTGTCTAGTGTTTGTAGAAATATTAGAGTCAAATGTAAAGGTCTGCTAAGTCTGTTAAGTTTGGCAAGGGAGGGTGGTATGTAATTTGAGGTAGGTGAATAAAGGGTGGTCTGCTGGAAAAATCAAACCCACGAAAAATGCAGTCGGTCCAGTGTACACACACAAGAGTACAATAATTAGAGTCAAATGCAGTCTGTTTGTAGAAATGTTAGAGTACAGTAAGAGGAGGTAAATATAGAGTCTGTCTAATTAGAGTCTCAAGGGGTGAAGAAAAAGCTTACACAAACACAAGAAAAGCTACAACAGGAGCTTAAGCTGTGAAAGATGTATGGTCAAAGGGAAGGCAAAGATGCAAAAGAAAAAGCAAAAAAGGGCTAGAAGAGATACCAAAAAAGATTGTCATTCCAATGATAATATGTCGGCATCAGCCTAAAAATAATAAGGCCACAGAAGCCTAGCACGAAAATCAACCCAACAAAAGTCTAGCACGAGAATAATGATAAAGAGAATGTTCTAAAAATATATTTAATATTACATAACCATTTTGTTTTATTTAGATAAGAAAGGGTGTAAAAGGGGAAAGGGTAGAAGTAGGTTGTAAAAATGGTATTCCTTCGCCAAAAGAGAGGGTTATATTAATAATAAAACAAATTTAAAAAAAAAGCTTCAATTTGTGGAAGAAAGTTATGGGTTTGAACTAAAATTGGAAGAAATTGATTATCTTGCACATAAAAATTTATTTTCCAACACATATCATTTATCTTCCCTGCCTAATAAACAAGCCTCGCGTAAAAATGGTGAGCTCATGATTTTATTCTCCCCAGAAGAAATTTAAAACCTCTCGAAAGTTTACATACTCGCGCTTATTGAGAAATTCTCTCATCGACATTCGTTCATAAATGAAATACGTAAATTCTTTTCCTCTCTAAAGCTCAAGGGCATGGTCAAGGTAGGTGCTATGGACAATAAGCATATGCTGCTACAATTTTTTATAGAGGAGGACCACCTTCACGTGTGGTTGAAGGAACACTAGAAAATATACGGGCTTCCTATGAGAACATTCAAATGGACGAAAAAATTTAATGTGAAGGAAGAAACCCACTCTCACCAGTATGGTTTCTTCTACCTAAACTACCTATTCACTTCTTTAATAAACTGTCTCTCTTCTTCATCTCAAAATTATTGAAAATCTTCTATTAATGGATGGAGCCACTGCCACTCTTACTAGACCAAGTGTGGCAAGAGTTTGTGTAATGCCCCAAAAATACCCTAAAATTTTTTTTTATAATTTTATTATATATTCAGATATAAATTGAGTCAAACATGGGTATTTCTGAAAATTGTTAAATGAATATTAATTGTTATTTGATAAGTGATTTAAAAGATTAAACCCGAAAATTTACCCAAGTGTCAAGGGCAAAAATGGAAACTTATAAAATCAGGACCTAAATGTCATTTGTGAATATGAGAAAATTTGAAGTGCAAATAGAAGGATGTATGTGCTATATAGCATTTTGGGGATAACTTAAATCCAAATGGGCTTTGTAGGCTAACCAAGGCCTTATATGAGAAGTGATTTAAAGACCAAAATTTAGTCTAAAAGCTCATTAGATCAAAAAAACCGTGTTTGGGAGAGAAGAGAGGAGCAAAGAGAGGAAGCTAGGGTTTTGTAGAAGAAATCAAGAGATTTGTGCAAGAACTTACAAGGTTGTTCAAGGAGAAGGCTAGGCCAAGGGTTTCCAAGTGATTCAAGGTATGTGAATAAACTCTATAATTTATTTTTTATGATGTTTGAGTACGAAAAACCCTAAATCATCCGTGGGATTTGCTTGTGATTGGTTTAGGATGATATTAGGATGTTATTAAGAGTGATTGACATGATTAATTTTGAATTTAGAGTGTTTTGAAGAAAATCATGAAGAGGGAATTTATGGTATTTCAAATGAGATGCTGTCAAAATTTCAAAAACCCATGTTTTTGTTTTGGCCATAACTTAGTCATTTCTTATCCTAATTGAGTGATTCAAATTTCTAGGTAAACTAGACTTCTAGGAAAATAATTTACTTGAAATAATGGTACACACATTATAATCCCAAAGTGTCCATAAATTCTTTGAAAGTGGAGCAATGTGCAAGAAAGAAAAAAAATCTACTTCTGTTTTGAAAATTAGAGTAGTCTGAATATAAAATTCCATAACTTGAGTTTTTTGGATCCAAATTGGATGATTCCAATTGGAGGAGAAACCTTAGAACAATATCTTCAAATGAGTAGAAGGGACCATTACCAATTTATGATGTTAAGATCCGTGAAATTGAGAAAAACAGTTGGTAACCGAGTAAATTGGGCATACCCACCAGTTTGGCATAAAAATGCCATAACTTGTATTTGGGTGATCCAAAGTAGATGATTCAAATTCATACTACAAATAGACTAGTAGAGATATAATTTTCGTGAAGGATATATGAGCTAAATATGACTAGATTAATCCAAAAAAAAATTTGGCAAGTGAAGGTGTATTGGGTAGACAACCCTAACCAAAAATCCTATAATGCACAAATGATTTTTCTTTGGTTATTTGTTGATTGTGAAATATGTGCGATGGATTAGGGATTAACGGGGAGGAAAGTCCAAGTTGAGGTCGAGATTTCTAGAATGGGAATTAAAGGATGACAATCTTTTTGGGTTTGTTCTATCTACTTCCATTCCTTGTTTCAAGTTTTTGAATGTTTGTTCTACCTTTTCTTATTCTCATTTCAATATTTAAAATACTTGTTCTAAATGAATAAGAAAGACATATTGAATGGTTTTAAATGATTTAAAGAAATTGATTGTAAAATGTTTGCATATGAAAATTTCATGACTATTAAAAGTGAACTATTTATACAAATGTACAAATTGTATTGTACTTTGCTATAAAAGATTTGAATGCCCTTAATAGAATATTAACTGTTTGGTTCGTATTAAGGATAGATTGGTATACCAATAGGAGTCAAAATAGCAGTATTGCGAATGATTTTATTGGTATGTCACTCCGATCAGCACCCCAGCGGGACCGTATCGGTAGTGTTCACTATTTGATTGTTATAACCAGTCAGTAGCCCAGCGGGATAGTACTGTGTTATAAAACCGTTTCTATACCGGCCTGCAGCCCGGCGGGACCGTACCAGTGACTCTGATATCCGGCATAATGAAGACAAAGGTTAAATTCATCAAGGGCATAATTGAACTGATGTGTATAATTGAACTGATTGGCATAATTGAACTGATTGGCATAATTGAACTGATTGGAATTACTGAATGGAATTGAATTGCACAAATGAATTGAATTGCATAACTGAATTGAATTTGTGAGTATATTTGAATTGATTTGAAATTGTGAAATATTGGAATTGAAAAGAGCATTGTAAAATGCATGATTTGATTAATGCATGATTTATTGAATATGAAAGTGTATTTTGGGATGATCAATGAATTGTAACTGATTGTATATATAACAAGTATATGTATTGTATTTACATTAATTATCCATAAAGGTTTGAAAGTATTGAATTGCTAAATTGCATGATTTATTTTAACTGAAACTGAAGAATGGATTTGTATAGAACCGCTAAGCATGAAAATGCTTAGCGTTTTGTTTTACCAATGCGTAGGTACCAAGTGATAAATAGTGTAAGGGGGAAGAGGCAAGATCGAGAAGCACAGAGTCACTAAGAAAGAATTGAGGAGTATGCTCCATCATATGCATTAATATTATTTTGAGCATGACTTTATTTTGTATTTTAAAAATAGTAAATTAAGAAATAATGTTGTGTAATATTTTGAAAGGCATGGTATGCTATTTTGTAATTGATTTGTTTAAATGTTTATGGGCCTACCGTAGCGAACGAAAAAAAAAAAATGCTTCCGCATATTTGAAATGGTTTTAATGAAATGTGTTTGAAAATAGGTGTTACATTTATTAGTATCAGAGGGAGGTTTAGGCGGTTCTACAAAATGATTTAATAAAAAATTTAAAGATATTTTTTTAATTGTTATAACATGCATTGCATTTGCATATAAAGCTGACGTGACTCTGATGCGGATCTTGCTGATCTTAATAGGTGAAACATGGATACAGCTCCTTTTAGGGTAGAGCAAGACTAAGGGAATCGTCAAGACATTCCTACTAGTGTGGAAGGTGGACAAGCTTCTCATGCTCTACCAATGAATGAAGCGGAACCTACTGCAAGAGGTTCTATTGATATCCTTCAGCAATTAGCTCAAGTATTACAAAGAGCAGCACAACCAGCTGCGGTTTCACCTCAACGATCAGCCATTGAAAGAATGGCAAGGTACCGACCTATAGATTTTCTGGGACGGAAAGAGGATGAGCTCTTTATGGCAGATAATTGGCTCGAAAGGATCGAGCGAATGCTAGTGCAAATGCATTGTACACTGGATGAGAGTTTGGAATGTGTGACCGCCCTACTTCAAGATGAGGCTTATCAATGGTGGGTTTCTATGACCAGGACAACACCACCAAAGAGTATTACATGGAAGTTCTTCTTGGAAGAATTCAAGAAGCATTATGTGAGTCTCATCTATTTGGCTAACATGAGAAGAGAGTTTCATAATCTGAGACAAAGACAGATGAGTGTCATAGAATATCAAAGAGAATTCACACGATTGAGCAAGTATGCCCCTGAGATACATGTGAGCGAGGAAGAAAAGTGTCGTAGGTTTGAGGACGGCCTTAATGACCTTATTCAGGGCCCATGTCACAGGATTTTGCCATGACGATTTTTCCAAAATTGTGACATGTGCATTGAATGTGGAAAGAGTAAAGAAAGAGGAAAAAGAGAGAAAAGATAAAAGACAAGGAAAGAAAAATCCAGGTCAGTCCAGTTCACAACAATAGCAAAGGAAGAGATTCAAGGGACCACAGGATTCCAGTCAGCCTACAGCTCAGACTACTGGTAGGAATACTTCTCTACCGGCACCGTCAGTTGCAAGTACACCAGGAGGTGCTTCTAGAGGACAGATTGCTCCTCATAGCTCCCATTGTGGAAAAAATCATAAAGGAAAATGTTGGAGACTTACTGGTGCTTGTTTGATTTGTGGATCCAAAGAGCATAAAGCAAGAGATTGTTCAAGAGCTCGTTCAAATACAGCACCCCAAACTGGGGGTACAGCTTCAGTGGCACAGAAAGGCAATAAGAGTGTTGCATCACCGAGTGTTCCAAGACAAGGGACACAGACCTTGGGTAGGCAAGATGGTCGTGCTTCAGCTAGAGCATATGCAATGAAAGTAGTGGAAGATACCTATGCTCCATATGTGATAGTTGGTAATTTCCAAATCTTTGATACTACTATACATGCATTGATTGACCCCGGGTCAACCCACTCCTATATTTGTACTGACATACGTACTGTGAATAATTTACCAAGGAGTAGAACTAAGTATGACATCATGGTGACGAACCTGCTCGGGCATAGTGTTATTGTGAATAGAGTATATAGAGATTGCCCCATCCGAATACGATAGTATGAGTTTCCTGTGGATTTGATCGAATTATCCTTTAAGGAATTTGATGTGATTTTGGGGATGGATTGGTTCTCCCGACACCAAGTGATGGTGGATTGTAGAATGAAAAAAGTGACCTTGAGAACACCGGATGAGGATGAAGTAACTTTCATTGGCGAGATGTCAAACCACCTCTATAATGTGATATCCGCAGCTACTGCTAGAAAAATGGTTCGAAAAGGATGTGAAGCCTACTTGGCTTATGTGATTGATACGGTAAAGGCAAGGCCTAACATATCCGATATCCCTACTATTAGTGACTTTTCGGACGTGTTTTCGGAAGAGTTGCCAGGATTGCCTCCACAGAGAGAAATTGAGGTTGCTATCGACATTGTATCAGGTGTCACACTGGTATCCATTACACCGTACCGAATGGCTCCAGTGGAGTTAAAATAATTGAAGCTTCAGTTGCAAGAACTACTAGAAAAATGGTTTATTAGACCAAGTGTATCACCGTGGGGAGCTCCCGTGCTTTTTGTTAAGAAGAAAGATGGTACACTTCGGTTATGTATTGACTATAGACAACTGAACAAGTTGACCATAAATTATAAGTATCCGTTACCTAGAATTGATGATTTATTTGACCAACTGAAAGGTGCAAGTATCTTTTCGAAGATTGACTTGCGATCTGGGTATCATCAATTGAGAATTAAAGATGTGGATGTGCATAAAATGGCGTTTAGGACGCGATATGGACATTATGAGTTCCTAGTAATGCCGTTTGGCTTGACAAATGCTCCAGCGGCTTTCATGGACCTAATGAATCGTGTTTTTCGACCATATGTGGATCTGTTTGTCTTAGTGTTCATAGACAACATTCTTGTGTATTCGAAAGATCGAGAAAATCACAACACACACCTTCGAGTAGTGTTAGAGACTTTGATAAAAGAGCAGTTGTATGCGAAACTGAGCAAGTGTGAATTTTGGTTGAATGAAGTATCATTTCTTGGACACATTATATCGAAAGAAGGAATCCGAGTGGATCCAAAGAAAATAGAAGTAGTTGTAGAATGGAAGCCACCAAGAAATGTTACAGAAGTGCATAGTTTCCTGGGACTAGCAAGTTACTACAGAAGATTTGTTAAAGGGTTTTCGATGATCACAGCCCCAATGACAAGACAGCTCCAAAAAATGTGAAATTTGAATGGGGTGAAGAATGTCAAAGAAGTTTTGATAAGCTGAAAACATTCTTAACCGAGGCTTTGGTTCTTACTCAGCCGACCTGTGGTAAGGAATATGTGATCTTTAGTGATGCTTCACTAAATGGACTTGGATGTGTCCTAATGCAAGAAGGTAAAATGGTAGCTTATGCTTCAAGACAGTTGAAGTCGCATGAAAAGAACTAACCCACACATGATTTAGAATTAGCCGCAATTGTATTTGCACTGAAAATTTGGAGACATTATTTGTACGGAGAAAAATGTTTCATCTACACCGATCATAAGAGTCTTAAGTATTTTCCATCACAACGAGAGCTTAACTTGAGACAACATAGATGAATGGAGTTGATAAAAGACTATGATTGCGTGATTGACTATCACCCGGGAAAGGCCAATGTAGTGGCTGATGCTTTGAGTAGAAAGATAATACAAACGCTTCGAGCGTTAAATGCTCATTTGTCATTGATAGATGATGGTACAGTAGTGACAGAATTGATAGCGAGACCGAGTTTGTTGAATCGAGTGCAAGAGGCACAAAAGAAAGATGAGAAAATTGATATTATAGTAAGTCAAATTGGAAACGGTAAAGAAATTGCGTTTACAATAAATGAAGATGGAGTTTTGTATCATAAAGATTGGGTTTGTGTACCCGATGATAATGATTTGAGGAAAGCCATACTTGAAGAGGCACATAGTGGATCTTTTGCTATCCATCCCGGTAGCACAAAGATATATCAAGATTTTAAAATGTCATTCTGGTGGTCTGGAATGAAAAGAGATATATCAGAGTTTGTAACCAAGTGTTTGGTTTGCCAAAGAGTAAAGGCAGAGCATCAAGTTCCTTCGGGATTATTACAACCTATCAGAATACCGGAGTGGAAATGGGACAGAATTAGCATGGATTTTGTAGTTAGGGTACCAATGACAAGGAGAAAACATGATTCAGTTTGGGTTGTAGTGGACCGATTGACCAAGTCAGCTCATTTTCTACCAGTGAGAACCGACTATTCACTTGACAAGCTAGCAGAGCTGTATATCAAGGAAATAGTTCGGTTACATGGGATACCTATATCCATTATTTCAGACCGAGATTCGAGGTTTACTTTGAGATTTTGGGGAAAATTGCAAGAGAGCTTGGGCACTCGACTGAATTTTAGTACAGCATTCCACCCGCAGACAGATGGACAGTCAGAGAGAGTGATCCAGATTATAAAGGATATGCTAATGAGTTGTGTAATCGACTATGAGGATAGTTGGGATAGACACATTCCTTTAGTTGAATTCGTGTACAATAACAGCTTCCAATCGAGCATTAGAATGATACCTTACGAGGCATTATATGGAAGAAAATGCAGAACACCAGTGTGTTGGACCGAGTTGAGTGAAAAGAAAGTAATTGGTCCCGACTTGATTCAGGAGACCGAAGAGAAAGTGAAAATGATCAGAGAAAGGCTAAAGGTAGCGACGGATAGACAAAATTCCTACGCCGACTTGAAAAGAAAAGACATTCGATTCGAGATCAATGATAAAGTATTTTTGAAAGTATCACCTTGGAAGAAAGTGATGAGATTTGGGAAAAAGGGCAAGTTGAGCCCTAGATTTATTGGACTGTATGAAGTAATTGAAAAAGTGGGTCCATTAGCATACAGATTAGCATTACCTTCGGAATTGGAAAAGATCCATAGTGTGTTTCATGTGTCCATGCTACGGAGGTAGCGATCAGACCCGTCACGTGTAGTCTCTACGGAGATAATTGAGCTGAGACTAGATTTGACCGATAACGAAGAGCCAGTAGAGATTTTGGCTTGTGGAGTGAAAGAATTGCGGAACAAGAAGATTCCGTTAGTCAAAGTGTTGTGGAGAAACCATAAAACCGAGGAAGCCACTTGGGAAAGTGAAGAAATAATGCGGAAACAATATCCGCAACTGTTCATCTAAGGTAATTTCGAGGATGAAATTTCTTAAGTAGGGGAGAGTTGTAACGCCCCAAAAATACCCTAATTTTTTTTTTATGATTTTATTATATATTCAGGTATAAATTGAGTCAAACATGGGTATTTCTGAAAATTGTTAAATGAATATTAATTATTATTTGATAAGTGATTTAAAAGATTAAACCCGAAAATTTACCCAAGTGTCAAGAGCAAAAGTGGAAACTTATAAATTCAGGACCTAAATGTCATTTGTGAATATGTTTATGTGTCTAAGAGTGAATATGAGAAAATTTAAAGTGCAAATAGAAGGATGTATGGGCTATATAGCATTTTCGGGATAACTTAAATCCAAATGGGCTTTGTAGGCTAACCAATGCCTTATATGAGAAGTGATTTAAAGACCAAAATTTAGTCTAAAAGCTCATTAGATCAAAAAAAAAAGTGTTTGGGAGAGAAGAGAGGAGCAAAGAGAGGAAGCTAGGGTTTTGTAGAAAAAATCAAGAGATTTGTGCAAGAACTTACAAGGTTGTTCAAGGAGAAGGCTAGGCCAAGGGTTTCGAAGTGATTCAAGGTATGTGAATAAACTCTAGAATTTATTTTTTATGATCTTTGAGTTCGAAAAACCCTAAATCATCCATGTGATTTGCTTGTGATTGGTTTAGGATGATATTAGGATGTTATTAAGAGTGATTGACATGATTAATTTTGAATTTTGAGGTGTTTTGGAAGAAAATCACGAAGATGGAATTTATGGTATTTCAAATGAGATGCTGTCAAAATTTTCCAAAACCCATGTTTTTGTTTTGACCATAACTTAGTCATTTCATATCATAATTGAGTGATTCAAATTTCTAGGTAAACTAGACTTCTAGGAGAATAATTTACTTGATTTTTGGTATACTATTTATAAACCCAAAGTGCCCATAAATTTTTTGAAAGGGGAGCTATGTGCAAGAAAGAAAAAAAAACCTGCTTCTGTTTTGAAAATTAGAGTAGTCTGAATATAAAATTCCATAACTTGAGTTTTTGGGATCCAAATTGGATGATTCCAATTGGAGGGGAAACCTTAGAACCATATCTTCAAATGAGTAGAACGTACCATTACCAATTTATGGAGTTAAATCCCTGAAATTGAGAAAAACAGTAGGTAACCGAGTGAATTGGGCATACCGACCAGTTTGGCATAAAAATGCCATAACTTGTATTTGGGTGATCCAAAGTAGATGATTCAAATTCCTACTACAAATATACTAATATAGCTATAATTTTCGTGAAGGATGTATGAGCTAAATATGACTCAATTAATCCAAAAAAAAAATTTGGCAAGTGAAGGTGTATTGGGTAGACAACCCTAACCAAAAATCCTAGAATGCACAAATGATTTTTCTTTGGTTATTCATTGATTGTGAAATATGTGCGATGGATTAGGGATTAACGGGGAGGAATTTCCAAGTTGAGGTCGAGATTCCGAGAATGGGAATTAAAGGACGACAATCTTTTTGGGTTTGTTCTATCTACTTCCATTCCTTGTTTCAAGTTTTTGAATGTGTGTTCTACCTTTTTCTTATTCTCGTTTCAATATTTGAAATACTTGTTCTAAATAAATAAGAAATGCATATTGAATGGTTTTAAATGATTTAAAGAAATTGATTGTAAAATGTTTGCATATGAAAATTTTATGACTATTAAAAGTGAACTATTTATACAAATGTACAAATTGTATTAAGGATATATTTGAACGCCCTTAATAGAATATTAACCATTTTGTTCGTATTAAGGATAGATTGGTATATCAATAGGAGTCAAAATAGCAGTACTGCGAACGATTTTATTGATATGTTACTCCGATCAGCAGCCCAGCGGGACCGTATCGGTAGTGTTCACTATTTGATTGTTATAACCAGTCAGTAGCCCAGCGGAACTGTACTGTGTTATAAAACCATTTTTATACTGGCCTGCAGCCCTGCGGGACCATGCCAGTGACTCTGATATCTGGTATAACGAAGACAAAGGTTAAATTCATTAAGGGCATAATTGAACTGATGGGCATAATTGAACTGATGTGCATAATTGAACTGATGGGCATAATTGAACTTATGGGCATAATTGAACTGATTGGTATAATTGAACTGATTGGCATTATTGAATTGAATTGAATTGCACAAATGAATTGAATTGCATAACTGAATTGAATTTGTGAGTATATTTGAATTGATTTGAAATTGTGAAATATTGGAATTGAAAAGAGCATTGTAAAATGCATGATTTATTGAATATGAAAGTGTATTTTGGGATGATCAATGAATTGTAACTGATTGTATATATAACAAGTATATGTATTGTATTTACATTAATTATCCATAAAGGTTTGAAAGTATTGAATTGCTAAATTGCATGATTTGTTTTAACTGAAACTGAAGAAAAGATTTGTATAGAACCACTAAGCATGAAAATGCTTAGCGTATTGTTTTACCAATGCGTAGCTACCGAGTGATAGATAGTGTAAGTGGGAAGAGGCAATATCGAGAAGCACATAGTCACTGAGAAAGAATTGAGGAGTATTCTCCGTCATATGCATTAATATCATTTTGAGCATGACTTTATTTTGTATTTTAAAAATAGTAAATTACGAAATAATGTTGTGTAATATTTTGAAAGGCATGGTATGCTATTTTGTAAGTGATTTGTTTAAATGATTATGGGCCTACCGTAGCGAACGAAAAAAAAATGCTTCCGCATATTTGAAATGGTTTGAATGAAATGTGTTTGAAAATAGGTGTTACAGTTTGCATTGATGTTAACTTACAAGCTCCTATCCTGCAAAGGATATGGAATGGGCAGAACAAAGAAATAGGCTATTGGCAGCCTATCATCCCTTAATAGCCCCCTAGCTATTGTGGGTAGTGTAAAAAAATGGTCATTCAATAGATGAATGTATGGCTAAGTCTTGGGATAAACTGAACACAGAGAACCCGAGCAAGAAAAAAAGAAATGGGTGTACAAACCCATAAATAAACAAGGGTAGCTCAATGTGGAAGGTAAGGGTAATCAATCTGAAACTACAAAATTTAACTATTAATGTTAGCTGAACCTATTATAGATAATAAGCAGGTGGAAGAATATAAGAACAACTTAGGTTTCACAAATGCTTGCTCTAATAAAGTTAGTAAAATATGGGTGATGTGGAAAGCCTTTATGAATATCACAATGCTTGAGGAATTCGAACAAATTATAAATCTCAACCTAAATAAGAGCAATCTAGCAATTATTTCAGTAGTTTATGCTAGCAATTTCAAAGAAAATTGGAAATAACTTTGGAAAATCATGGAGGATACAACATTAAAAAACACACCATGGATAATAGGAGGAGACTATAAAACTATTTGAAATGCATTGGAAAAAATGTGGCAGACCAATAAATTTACAAGCTAATGATCACTTCAATGAGACAATCACTAGATTTAATTTATTAGAGGCTAGCTTTTTAGGTTAAAATTCACAGGGACTAATAATCATAAAAAGAAATGAGCTATCTGGTCTAGACTGGATAGAGTCCTATTTAATTCTAAGTTGCTGGATTCTTTTTAGAATATAGGGGTTAGGGATCTGAACAGAACCTGTTCATATCATAAACCCCTTCTTATATCCCACTAAAACCCAAAAAAGAAAAACACTGCATTTAATTTTCAAAATATGTGGTGTCTACATGATGACTTCCAAGACACAGTTAAAGAGTCTTGGGTGCTTCTAGCTAAGGGTAATCTGAATCAAATCCTCACTGTTAAACTAGATAGACTAAAATCACATTTAATTAACTGGAATAAAAATAAGTTTGGCAACATCAATAAAACTATTATAGAAACATAACAAAAAATTGAAAGTCTCAAAATAGAATATGAAAGAAATAATACCACAAGCAATTTATGTGAGCTTAATAAGGCACAAGGTAAACTTAAACTGAAATTACACATGGAAAAAATATTCTGGAAATAGAAAGCAAAAGTAAAATGGTTAAAATAGTGAGACCAAAATACAAAATTTTTTCAGATGGGCTTGAAAATCAAGACCCAAAAGCATAAGATAAATGGTTTAATAAATAATGAAGGAATATTGATAGAAAATAAGTCAGATAGTAAAGAGATTCTAGAAGACATATATAAATCACTATTATGCGATAATAATAGGCTGCAATGACATAAATTTATACAAAATAGAAATAATAGATTTTTTGATGAAGACAATAGGAAACTAATGGAATTCCCAAAAGAGAAAGAAATCAAAAACATTATAATTAGCATGAATAAGGATATCACAGCTGGTCCAGACTGCTGGAATTTTAAATTTTATCAAGCTTGCTGGGGTATAATTAAACAAGTTATTATTAATGTGATTCATTGGTTTTTCTATAGTGCAGAAATAAATAAAAAGTGGGCACTAACTTACATAGTCCTTATTCCTAAAAAGAAAAATCAATCAAAAGGAGAAGACTATCGGCCCATTAGCCTATGTAATTATATATATAAAATTCTGGCAAAACTGCTGCAGAATTGACTATGATTTATTCTTCCTACAATTATTTCAAATGAACAATTAGGATTTATGAAAAATAGATTGATTTTGAAAAATATATCCCTGGCTAAAGAACTTTTGAAAGAGTTATCCTCCAAATCTAGAGGGCATAATGTAATCTTCAAATTAGACCTATCAAAAGAATTTGATAGAGTAGATTGGTAGGTTCTATGTTTTTCCATGAGAAAAATGAGCTTTGTAAAAGCATGGATAAAATTAATATTTAGATGTATTTCGAGTACTTAGTTCAGTATCATTATAAATGGGGAGAAGGGAAAGAGTTTAAGCCCACCCAAGGGTTAAGACAAGGAGATCCACTATCACCTTCTCTTTTTAACATATACTTGGAATTATTTATTGTTAGCTTGAAAACTAAAATAAATAAAGGGGAGATATACACTTTTAGGCAATATAAAAATACCCCTCAGATTAGTTGTCTAGCTTATGCAGACGATATCATTTTGTTCACCAATGGTAATAATTGATCCATAAAGAATCTAATGAAAATTTTCAAACAATGGAAGAAGAAATGGGTCTTGTGCTCATTAGAAACAAATGCCAATTTAAAATATCAAAAAAGCTCTTCTCAACCAAATACATAGGATAAAATAAAATACAAGCTTCTCTTGCCTAAAAAGGAGCTCTATCCTATCTTGGGTGCTCATTATATGAAGGTAGGTTTAAATTAGAGCACTTAGATTTCTTGATTGTTAAGTTGAGGAACAAGATTGTGGGCTGGAAAACTAAATCGTTGAATACAAAAGAATTACACTTATAACACATGTGCTGCAAAGTACATTAATGCACAACCTAATGGTGATGCAACCACCTAAATTTTTCATAAGAAAAATAGAAGGAGAACTAGCTAATTTTCTTTGGGGAAAGAAAAATGGTAGAATGAATTGTCATTGGATCAAATAGAAAGATCTTTGCGTTCCAAAAGAAGAAGTGGGGTTAGGATTTACTAGGTTAGAAGAGATAGATGAAGCATGGGCATACAAGAGATGGTGGAGGATAAAAGAGAATAATAATCTTTGGACATTATATATGAGAGCAAAATATCAAATTAACAATGACACTAATAGAATAAAAACCATTAGCAATGGATCTCAAATTTGGAAACATACTTTAAAGCAAAAGAAATGGTGGATAACCAATCTATGCTTACTAAATATGGCTGGAAATGGAAGCTAAATGAAGAAAGTTCATTTTTCATAAAATCAGCCAAGAATATAATCAGGAACACAAGCCTTGCACAATATTTATATGATTGGTGCTGGAACAATAATAATTCACTTAAAGTACATTTATTTTTATGGATATATATATATATCTAATACTATCCCATTAGATACCTGCATTCAAAAAAAGGTATAAATCTAGTCTCTAGATGTGATTGCCGTTAAATGAAAATAAAAACCCCAGATCACCTATTCTCACAAGGTAAAATAGCCTCAAAGATATGAGAAATGTTTGAAAAATAAATGAGTTTAAAGTATAAAAATCAATCTTTCAAAAAAAAAGGCTTAGGAAATGGATGAGGGGGCCCAATCTTAATTTGAATCATATATGGCTCAAGAATACCATTTCACCTTTGGTGATGTGGAATATTTGGAAAGCCAGAAATAAAAGTAGATATGAGGGTTCAAAAATGAGGGCAGAAGATATAGTATGTGAAATTAAAAAGAGCTAAAAATAACTTCAGAAGCTTTCCCATTAAAGAATATAACTTACCTAGAAATTAAAGAATTTATAGATAGGTGGCATCTAAGGCTTCAAAAACCCATATCATTAAGCTTTATGAGTATACATTGGAATAAACCCCCAGGGGGGTATTTGGCACTTAACACAGATAGTAGTTTTAAAAGAGAAATAGGTGCAGTAGGAGGCATGAAAATTCTTAGGGACTCAGATGGAAAGATGATTTGGGCATTCACTAGAAAGTTGAAAGCTAATAATCCTATGCAGTTTGTAATCCTGGTACTTTGTCTGGATTAAAGATATGCAAAGACATAAAAATAAAGAACTTTCAAATACAAACTGATTCAAGTATGTAGTAGGTATTATTAAAGGTCAGAGATTGCTTTGGAAATAAATAAATGACATAGAAGAAATCATACAACTAGTTCAATAGTTAAACTGAAGTATTATGCACATATTTAGAGAAGTGAATCAAGTAGCCGATAAACTAGATAAAGAAGATGAAAAATCAGGAAATCAGGTATTTGATGCTCAAAACATGCCCACTAAATATAAATGTTTACTCAAACAAGATGAAATAAGATATCCTATATCCAGGAAAGTTAACACTTAATTTTAAGAATCCTTCAGGAAGTATATAAGTAAAAAGTGCTAGTATATTAATTAACATTAAACTCTGTAGACATGGTCGGTTAATTTAATAATAAAAGATGACATGGTAAGATTCTATATTGCATTATGGTAGGATTCCTAAAATTTCTACAGGTGTAATGTGTTTAGTATTCTGGTCCTGTGGAATGCTTAAACAATTCTATTTGGGACCTTACAGAGAATTTATTGATAGTTTTTCTTTATGTTAATTTATAGATGAATGGTAGTGAGGATGATGCATGTTGTTGTCAGAAGGGAACAGCAAACTGTTTATTTTTCTTGAACGAGCAGGTGCCAAAGTTAATGCAATGAAGTTCTTGTAAATGTCACAGAGACAAAAGTTGTGAAGGAGAATTGTTGTTTTGTTATTTTGTGTAACAAAGATGCTAAAACTACTAAATACTACTTCTAGAGGTAGTCTTAAACTAGAGGGGAGAGAATGTAAATGTAGTCAATGCTTTGCGATGATGTGTGAAATGTGCAAGATAATGGCAGGTGGTATGAGTATAGCATCCTGGTCCTATAAATTAGGATAAAAAATTATATTCGGTGGTGATGAATGCTATCACAAAATCAACAAGGGAGAGAAGGTGATAAGTGTATATTGTTTTGTTCTATTTCATAAAAGTGTAGGAAAGCTAGTCCAATATCAGCCATTCTACAATGATTGATAAAGATAGATAGACAGAAGCAAGACTGGTGTAGCTTGTTATGTTTGTTTGTTATTCTTTGTTTGTAAAAGAGAATAAGAAGAAGCCCTAGGGGTAAAAGAGAGCATGGCAGAAAATAGAGGAAGCACGATAATTAAAAATAGCAATAACAAGTAGTATTTTAAGGTAGACTAAACAACAGGAGGGAGGAACCGAAAGGCAGATAAAGGTGAATTGGAAAGTATAGGCATAAGCTGCACAAGAGCACAGAAGAAATTAACAACATATCAGGATTAGCATCAAAAAGATAATAAAGGAGAACAAGAAGGAAAGAGGCTCAGACATAAAGCTCAAGGAAACTTCAAGCATAAACTTTAAAGGAAAGGCATGCAGAAAGTGTAAGCAGATATTATTGTTAAATCAATAGAAACTAAAAATAAGAGATATTATGAATTAAGAACTTAGGTATCCCAGTATAAAAAGGATTTTATTAATGTTTGTTTTATTTCTTTAATTTTACTAAGGGTGTAAAATGGAAAAGGGTAATATTAGTTTATAACAATGTATTCCTCCGCAAAAAAAGATGTCTATTATAATTAATAAAACAAACTTAAAAAAAGAAGAATACTAAGAAAACAAAGAATAAACTAATAAGAGAATAAGAAGAATAAAAAGATTAAGAAGATTAAGAGAATGAGAGTAATACAGAATAATAAACAAGAATACGAAGAATAAGCAACAACAATAAAAATAAAAAGAATAGAAAAAAGAAAAAATGAGAAGAATAAAGAAGAATTAACAAATAATAAAATAATACGAAGAAATTTGAAGAATACGAAGAATAAGAAGATAAGAAAATAAGAGAATAACAAGAATAAGAAAGAATAACAAGAATAATAGAATAGAAGAAAAAAAAAAGATAATAGAATTAGAAGAATAAAGAAAAGAAGAATATGAACGCATGCGAATAAAAAAGAAAGAATAAAACAGCCATTTGAAGAATAAGAGAATAAAAAGTTACGAGATCATAAATAAATATGAAGGACATAAGAAGAATCAAGAAAACAAGAAGAATAAAAGAATAAGAAGATAAAAAGACTATGAAGAATACGAGAATAAGGAACGAATACGACGATAAGAAGAATCAAGAATAAGAATAAGAAGAATAAGAAGAAATGAAATAAGAAGAATAAGAAAAATAAGAAAATAGAAGAATAAGAAAAGAAGAGAAGATAAGAAAAATAAGAAAAAATAGAATGAGAATAAGAAGACTAAGAAAAATAAGAAGAAGAAACAAAATATGAAATAAAAAAATAAGAAGAATAAAAAAATAAAAGAATAAAATAACATGTAGAAAAATAAGAAAGAAGAATAATAAAATACTAAGAATGAGAAGAAACTAAGAAAAAAATAAGATAAAGAAGAATAATAAGAAGATTAAGAAGAATGAGAAGGATAATGAAATAAGAATAATAAAAAAAGAAGAATAAGAAGAATAAAAAAGAAGAATGAGAAGAATAAATAAGAATTAGAAGAATAAGAATAATAAGAAGAATAAGAAGAACAACATGAAAAAGTATATAAAAGAATAAAATAATAAGAAGAATACATGAAAAAGTATAAGAAGAATAAAATAATAAAGAGATATAAAGAAAATATAAATAAGAAGCATAAGAATAATAAGAAATACGAAGAATAAAATGAAAAAAAGATTAAGAAGAGAGGAAGAAAAAGAAAAACAAGAATATAGAATCATAATAATATGAAGAATAAGAAGAATAAGAAGAATAAGAAGAACAAGAAGAATAAGAGAATTAAAAAGAATAAGAAGAATAAATAGAATAATAAGAATAAGAAAAATAAGAAGAATAAAAAATAAAAGAATAAAAATAACATGTAGAAAAAAAAGGAAGAAGAATATTAAGAATTCTAAGATAAGAAGAATTCTAAGAAAAAAATAAGATAAAGTAGAATAATAAGAAGATTAAGAAGAATGAGAAGAATAAAAAGAAAAAAAGAAGAATGAGAAGAATAAAGAAGAATTAGAAGAATAAGAAGAATAATAAAATATTAATAATAATAGAATAAGAAGAATAACATAAAAAGTATAATAGGAAGAATAAAATATTAAGAAGAATATAAAGAATATAAAAAAAAGATGAATAGAAGCATAAGATAATAAGAAGAATAAGAATAATAAGAAGAATAAGAAAAATAAGAAGAAAAATAAGAAAATAGAAGAATAATGGTTGGGTTGTCAGGCAGTCCTGCCAGGTGTTTGCATAAATGTCAAGGTGTAAGTTTTCAGAAGTCTATTTATACAAGTGTCTGTGAGTGTCGGTCTGCGTCTGTCTGGTGGTTATGTTCATGCGTTTCTGGAATATGACAAGTCTCACATTAACTCTGCGAAGGAACATGGATAAGGGATAGAGGGGGTATCTCAGGAATGGAAAAAGAAGATGAGTGTGGAAATAAAGCTAAGAAAGAAACAAGTTTCAGCTGCTAAAGAATGGCTAAAACCATTGGGCCAGCATGAAAGCATATTTCAAAATCCAGCTTTAATAAAGAAATCCAGAGAACACATTATTGCAACCTTAATATAGCCTATGCTCTTTTATTTGTTTTTTATTTTTACAAGTGGATGTAAACGGGAAAGGGTGGAATTAGCTTGTAAAATGGTATTACTCCGCCAAAAGAGAGGGTTATAATATTAAAAAAAACTTTATAAAAAAAGAAGAATAAGAAAAAGATAATATGAATAAGAAGAATATAAATAAAAGAAGAATACAAAGCATAAGAATAAAGAGAAGAATAAAAGAAGAATAAAAAGAATTTGAAGAATAAGAAGAATAAAAAGATTAAGAAGAATAAAAAATAAGAATAATAATATAATATGAAAATAAGAAGAATAAGAACAACAAAAATAAAAAGAATAAGAAGAATAATAAGATTAAGAAGAATAAGAAGAATAAGAAAAATAAGAAGAAAAATAGAATAAGAGCAATAAGAAGACTAAGAAAAATAAGAGAATAAATAGAATAAGAAGAATACAAAAAATAAGAAGAATAAAAAAAATAAAAGAATAAAAATAACATTGATAAAAAAGGAAAGAAGAATAATAAGAATACTAAAATAATAAGAATACTAAGAAAAAAATAAGATAAGAATAATATAATAATAAGAATAAGAAGAATGAGAAAAATAATAAAGAATAAGAAGAAGAAAAAAATAAAAAAATAAAAATAACATGAATAAAAAAAGGAAAAGAAGAATAATAAGAATACTAAAAATAATAAAATACTATAAAAAAGAAGAGAAAAATAATAATAAAAATAAGAATAATAAAAAAAAAAAACAATAACATGACAAATTATAATAAGAAGAATAAAATAATAAAAGAATAAAAAGAATAAAAAGAATAAAAGAAAAGGATGAATAAGAAGCAAAGAAGAATAAGAAGCATGAGAAGAATAAGAAAAATAATAAAAATAAATGAATAAAAATAAATTAAGATAATAGAGGAAGAATAAGAATAAGAATAAGAGGAAGAACATAATAAGTAGAATCATAATAATATGAAGAATAAGAAGAATAAGAAGAACAAGAATAATAATAAAAAGATTAAAAAGAATTAAAAGAATAAGACGAATAAGAAGAAAAGAAATAAGAAGAATAATAAGAATAAGAAAAATAAAAAGAATAAAAGAATAAGAAGAATAAGAGGAAAATAATATCAAGAATTAGAAGATTCATAATAATACGAAGAATAAAAAGAATAAACAAAATAATAAGAATATGAAGATTAAAAAGAATAAAAGAATTAGAATAATAAAAAGAATAAGAAGAATTAGAATAATAAAAAGAATAAGAAAAATAAGAAGAATAAGAAGAATAAGAAGAATAAAAAGAATAAGAAGAATAAGAAGAATAAGATGAATAAGATGAATAAGATGAATAAAAAGAATAAGAAGAATAAGAAGAATAAAAGAATAAGAAGAATAAGAAAGATAAGATGAATAAGATGAATAAGATGAATAAAAGAATAAGAAGAATAAGATGAATAAAAAAATAAGAAGAATAAGAAGAATAAGTAGAATAAAAAGACTAAGATGATTAAGAAGAATAAGATGAATATGAGAATAAGATGAATAATAAGAATAAGAAGTATAAGAACAATAAGAAGAATATAAAGAACAAGTGGAATAAGAAGAATAATAAGAAAAAGAATAAAAAAATTAAAAATGTGAAGAATAAAAAGAAAAAGAATAATGAGAAGAATAAGAAAAATATGAAGTATAAGAATAATAATAAGAAAAGAATATTATAAAAGAATAAGAACATTAAGAAGAATAAGAAGGATAAGAAGAATAAGAAAAATATGAAGTATAAGAAGAATAATAGAAAAAGAATATTTAAAGAATAGACATTAAGAAGAATAAGAAGGATAAGAAGAATAAGAAAAATAAGAAAAATAAAATAAGAAAAATAAGAAGAAAAGAAGAATAAGAAAAAATAGAAAAATAAGAAGAATATGAATAAAAAAAATAATAAGAAGAATTAGAAAATTAAGAAGAATAAGAAAAATAAGAAAAATAATAACAATAAGAAAAATGAGAGAATAATGAAGAATAAGAAGAATAAGAAAATAGAAGAAAAAGAAGAAAAGGAAGAAAAAGAAGAAAAGGAAGAAAAGAAGAAAAAGAAGAAAAAGAAGAAAAAAAGAATAAGAAGAATAAGAAAAATAAAAATAAGAATCAGAATAATAAGAAGAATAAGAATAATAAGAAGAATAAGAAGATTAAGAAGAATAATAACATATAAAAATGAAAAGAATAATGAAGAATAAGAAGAATAAAAAAATAAGATGAATAAGAGGAATAAGCAGAGTAAGAATAATAAAAGAATAATAAGAATAAGACGATTAATAAGAATAAAAATAATAAAAAGTATAAGTAATAAGAAGAATAAGAAGAATAAGAATAAGAAGAAGAATATGAAAAATAAGAAAAAATCAAAAGAATAAGATGAATAAGAAGAAAAGGAAGAATAATAAAAAATATGAAGAATAAGAAAAATAAAAAGATAAAAGAATAATATAATAATTTGAATAAGAAGAATAAGAAAAATAAAAGATTAAGAAGAATTGTTAGGCAATTCCACTTATGATGATTGTAATTTTAAAGATTCAGAAGAAGATAACAACAAAAAAGGTCACAAATGATATATATCCACGACCATAATCCAACAAAACCATGGGAGAATCAAACCACAACAGACCACATAAAAAAATGTGCTTCACTGGTCGTTGAACATGACTAGCTACATCCACACACAAAAATGCTTATGAATTTATAGATTATAACTAAATTAGAATGTTCTTTTAATTTGTGGGTAGAAAGTGTTGTGAAAAAAATCACACAGAGAGGATAAAATGGAGATAAATTGTCCACACATAAAATTATAGTAGTTGAAAAATAGAAATAAACAATTTATACTAATAATAGTTTCTTTGTTTAATTAGCTGGACTGGGTCGGATCACTTGGATGGGCCAAGATCTACTCCAAAATTTTATTCAGTCTAGTCAGCGGCAAACCCATTATTGTGCTATTGCTGCATTCCTAGCCTCTTATATTTTTTTTTCTGCACTTACATGAAAATATTTAAAAAAACATATTTGGTTATACAAAAAAATAATCAAAATGTATTATATATAATAAGAATATAAATAATAAGATGAATATGTAGAGTAATAAGAATAAGATGAATAAAAATAATAAGAAGAATAATAAGAATAATAGAATTAGAAGAAATAGAAGAATATAGAAAATAGAAGAAGAAAGAGAATAAGAAGAATAAGAAAAAGAAGAACGAGAAAATTAAAAAGAATAAAGAATGAAAAGAATAAGTTGAATAGAAGACTAAGAAAATTAAAAAGAAAGAAAATAAGATAATATGAAGAATAAGAAAAAATAAGAGAATAATAAGAATAATAAAAATTATAATAATGAACAATTAGAAAAAAAGAATAAGAAGAAAAAGATAATAAGAAGAATAAGATGAATAAGAAAAAACCAGAATAATTAAATAATAAGAGAATAAGAAGAATATAATTATAGAAAAATAAGAGAATATGATTAATAAGAAGAATACTAAGAAATCAAATATAAACTAATAAGAAGAATAAGAAGAATAAAAAGATTAATAGAATAAAAAAATAAGAAGAATAATAAAATAATAAGAATAATAAGAATAATAAGAATAATAAGAATAATAAGAATATAAGAATAAGAATAATAAGAATAAGAAGAATAAGATGAATAAGAAGAAAAGAATAATGAGACAAATATAGAAATAAAAAGAATAAGATAATAGAATAATAGAAGAATAAGAAAAACTAAAGATTGAGAAGAATAAAAAAAATAAGAAATAAGGAATAAGAGGAATAAGAAGAATAAGAAGAATAAGATGATAAGAAGAATAAGAAAAATAAGAAGAATAAAAAGAATAAAAAGATAATAAGAATAAGAGAATAAGAAGAATATGAACAAATATAATAATAAAAAGAATAAGAAAAATATGAAGGATAACAAGAATAAGAAGGATAAGAAGAATAAGAAGCATAAGAAGAATAAGAAGAATCAGAAGAATAAGAATGAAAAAAATATAAAGAATAAAAATAATTAGAATAATTATATGAATGATAATAATATAAAGAATAAGAATAAGAAGAATAACAAGAAGAAAAAGAAGTACAAGATTAATAAAAAGATTAAGAAGAATAAAAAAATAAGAAGAATAACAAAATAACATGAGAATAAGAATAATAAAAGAAAAAGAAGAATAAGAAGAATAAAAAGAATGAAGAATAAGTAGAATAAGAAGACTAATAAAATTAAGAATAATAAAAGAATAATAGAAGAAGAAAAGAAGAATAAGAAGAATAAAAAGAATAAAAGAATAAAAGAATATGAAGAAAAAGAAGAATAATAAGAATAATAAGAATAATAAAATGAATAAAAAAGAATATGAACAATAAGAATAATATGAAGAATAAAAAGATTAAGAAGAATAAGAAGAATAAGAAGAATGAGAAGAACAAGAATGAATAAGAAGGATAAGAAGAATAAGTAAAATTAGAAGAAACAAAAGAATATTAATAATATGAAGAATAAGAAAATAAGATAAAATAAAGGATAAGAAGAATAATAAGAATAAGAATTATCAAAAAGAAAAAGAAGAAAAAGAAGAATTAGAAGAATAATTTGAATAAAAAGAATTAGAAGAATAAGAAAAATAAGACGATTAAGTAAAATAAGAGGAATAAGAGGTATTACGAAGAATGAAAAATAAGAAGAATAAGAAGAATAACAAGAATAAGAAGAATAACAAGAATAACAAGAATAAGATGAATATGATGAATTAGAAGAATAAGAAAAATAAGAAAAAAAGAAGGATAAAAAAAAATAATAATAATATACGAGAGCCTTTGGGCATAATATATGAGTGCCTTTGGGCATAATATATGAGTGCAAAATACCTATTTATAAATGACCAATATGATTAAAAAGATAAATAATAATTATCAAATCTTGAAACAAATGGTAATACAAATAGAAGTGGTGGATGAACATTCTATTCTAACAAAGTATGGCTGGAAATGGAAATAAATGAAGAAGGCTTATTCTCTTTAAAATCAGCCAAAAATTAGTTAGAAATAATAAATTCCCACAATAATTATTTAAATGGTGTTGTAATAGTAATACCTCACATTAAATATGTTCATTTTAATGGAAAACTTTATCTAATATTATTCCTTTAGATACACTCATACAAAAGAAAAGGCATAAAATTAGCTCTATATATGAATGCTGCAAGTAAATAATAAGAATAAGAAGAATATATGAGTGCCTTTGGGCATAATATATGAGAGTGAAATTCCTCATTAAAAATAACACCAATAGGATTAAAAAGATAAATAATGATTATAAAATATGGAAACAAACGGCAATACAAAAAGAAGTGGTGGATGAACATTCTATTCTAACAAAGTATCTGGAAATGGAATTAAATGAAGAAGTTCTATTATCTTAAATCAGCCAAAAAATTTGTTAGAAATAATAAATCCCCACAAGAATTATTTAAATAGTGCTGGAATAGTAATACCTCACATAAAATATGTTTATTTTTATGGAAAACTTTATCTAATAATATTTTTTAGATACGCTCATACAAAAGAAAGGCATAAAACTAGCCTCTAGATGTGAATACTTCAAGGAAATGGATCATCTTTCAAAGGAAAAATATCATCAAAGTTATGGAAAAAATTATAAAAAGAAATGAAATTAAAAATTAAAAACCAACCTCTTAAAAAAAATTTCAAAAATGGATGAAGGCCCCTAATAATAATTTTACTCTTAAATGGATTAAAAACACTATACCACCTCTAGTAATTTGGTTCTTATGGAAAGCCAAGAACAAAAGTATATATGAGGGAACAAAAATGAACATGGATGATATATGGAGAGATATCAAAATAGAAATAATGTTAAGTTAAGAGGTCAACCCATTAAAGAATATAATCTATAGAAAATAAAGAATATATTGATAAATGGTATTTAGGATACAAACAATTTAAACCATCAAGTATTACATGCACACACTAGAAGAAACCATCAAGGGGATACCCAACCCTTAACACAAATGGTAGTTATAAAAGGAAAATGGGTGCAGCAAGAGGTTGTGAGATTCTAAAAGTCACAGAAGGCAAGGTTATATTTGCTATCACTAAAAAATTCAAAGGTACAACGGCTCTCCAGGTAGAAATTTAGGCACCATTGGCAGGTCTATTAATATGTAAAAATAGAGAGTTTAAAAATATACAAGTACAGGTTGATTCATTAATACTAATGGGAATAGTTAAGGAATTGTTTTTTATGGAAATATGGAAATGATATAGAAGAAATTAAATAGCTCATTATAGATTAAAATTGTAACATATAACACATCTATAGAGAAGTTAATCAAGTAGCAGATAAGTTAACTAAAAAGAGAGGCTGGGGAGCCAAGATTTTGAAGTGACAAATATGCCAGCAAAATATAGAGGCATGCTCAAATTAGATGAAATAGGGTACCCTAGAATTAGGAAGGGCAACTTAAACAGCTAGGAACCAAAAGTATCAGTTATAATTAAAAGAGTAGGTCCCAAACAGAAGAGTGTAAATATAGGGGAAAGGTGTGTGCATGTTTGTATTTTTAAGGCAAAAAAAGTATATTAAAAGGAGCAGATTCAAAGGGCTAGAAGCTCATCACATCAAGATTACATATCCGTGGTATTCAATAATACAGGTTTTGTAATTTTATCTATCTTTCTATTATGTAAAATCACATGGATGTAATGGGAGAGAAAGGAGAATATAGTAAAGGATTTATTGGGTGGTGAAGGGGGGATGTGTGCTTGCTTGTTTTTTTTCATATCATTAAATCAGGAAAAAAGCAATTGGATAGGAGTAGTAAAATCAATGTCATCAAAGATATTTATTTTGTAATTTAGAAAAATAAGGAAGACCCTATAACAGATTGAGCAAGATATGGGAAAGAAAGGAGAGAACACTTATTGGGTTGTGGAGGGAAAGTGTTTGTCTTTGTTTCTAATTTTTCAGTTAAAACAAGCAAAAGCAATAGAAGAGTAACAGGAAAGGCCTAACGATACATTGAAGTTTATGTATTAAAGCTAGGAAAAAGTAGCTGAAGAGGGGCAGGAATGGAAGCCCAACTCAGCAAGGATAAATCTAAATGTTTGCTTATTGTTTATACGTAATATGGAGAAATAAGGCAGGCTCTGTAACTTTTATAGATAGGGCAAGATATTTTCTGTTATAAGGATGTAATGGGTGAGAGAGGAAACTATGTAAAATGATTATAGGGATGCTAAGAAAAATGGGCTAATAGTTTTGTAGGTTAGAAGAGCCACCATGAAGTAAATAAAGAATGAGCTGAAAAGGGTTTACATATCAAAAGCTAACAATTGAAATGGGAAAAAGGAAGAAGAAGAAGAAAGTCCAAAAAGCACTAGAAGAAGAAAAGGCAAATGAGAAAATACTATTTTGTATTATGGCTTATCTAATATAGAGAAAATAAATCACTACTAAATTGGGAAGCTCATACAAAAGATCAAAGAGGAAATAGTAATGAAATAATTATGAAACCAAATTTTTATAAAAGCTAAGGAAAATATAGGAATGAGGAAAATTTACATGAATTCATTTGGGCAGAAAGAAAACTATAGTGAATGAGGAAAATTAAAAATGATATCATTTGCCAAAAGAGAGGGCACACCTATAAATAAAACAACAATTCAAAAAAAAGAATAAGAAGAATAAAATGAATAAGAGGAACAAAAAAATAAAATGAATAAAAGAATAAGAAGAATAAAAAGAATAAGAAGAATTAGTAGAGTAAGAAGAATAAGAAGAATAAGAAGTATAAGTAGAATAAGAAGAATAAGAAGTATACGTAAATAAGAAGAATAAGTAGAATAAGAAGAATAAGAAGAATAAGAAGAATAATAATAATAATTAGAAAAAAAAATTAGAAAAATAAGATGAATAAGTAGAATAAAAAGAATAAGAGTAATAAGAAGAATAAGAATAATAAGAATAATAACAAAAATAAGAAAAATTAAAGGAATAAAAAGAATAAATTGAATAAGAATAATAAGAAGAATATGAAGAATAAGAGGAATAAAAAGAATAAGAAGAATGAGAGGAATAAGAAGAATAAAAAGAATAAGCAGCATAAGAAGAATAAGTAGAATAAGAAGACTAGCTAAGCAAAATTTTGATTTTTTATTCGAATTGGAAATTGGAAAATTAGGGTTAAAAAAGTAGAATAAGAAGACTAAGAAGATTAAGAATAATAAAAAGAAAAGAATAATAAGAATAATAAGAAGAGAAGAAGAATAATAACAATAATAACAAAAAAATAATAAGAATAAGAATAATGAGAAGAATAAGAAGAATAAGAAGAATAAGAAGAATAGGAAGAATAAGAAGAATATGAAGAATAAGAAGAATAGGAAGAATAAGAAGAATTGAAGAAGAATAGAAGAATAAGAGAATATGAAGAATATGAAGAATAGGAAGAATTAGAAGAATAGGAAGAATAAGAAGAATATGAAGAATAAAAAATATGAAGAATAAGAAGAATCTAAAGAATAAGAAGAATAAGAAGAATAAGAAACCAATTAAATGCTATTTAAGATATATAGATATATATATCTATATATCTATGCATATATATATATATATGCACATATATAGATAAATAAATAGGAAGAATAGTAGATATATAGATTCTTCTTATTCTATGAACATATATCTATGCACTTATATCTAAGCCAAATAACGTATTCTATGCACATATATCTACTATTTATATATCTATGTATACATTACCATTTATATCTGCACAATAGGAAGAATAAGAAGAATATATCTATATATCTTCTATTTATATATCTATATATCTTTCTATATATCTATATATCTTTCTATCTTTCTATATATGTATTTATATATTTCTATCTGTGTATTTGTCTATCTAGCAAATTATTTATCTATCTTTCTATCAATATGTCTTTATGTCTTTGTATCTATCTTTCTATTTGTATATATGCTTATATGCTTATCTGTCTATCTGTCGATTTGTCTATCTATCAATCTATCTATATATCTTTATATCTATATGTATATCTATCTATTTGTAAATCTCTCTATCTCTCTATATGTCTATCTATCTATCTAACTTTCTATCTATCTATCTATCTATATATCTATCTATATCTCTATCTATCTATTTAACTATTTTATATCTATATATCTATCTATCTATATGCCTATATATATATATATATCTATCTATTTCTTTATCTATCAATATTGCTATTTATCTATCTGTCTATCTATTTTTCTATCTATCTTTCTGTCTATCAGTCTATATATCACTTTATCTCTGTATCGTATATATATGTATCTATTATATCTTTATCTATCAATTTTTCTATTATCTTACTATCTGTATATATATCTATATATCTTTCTATTTATCTATCTATTTGTCTATTTATCTATTGATATATCATTTTGTCTATCTATCTATATTTAAGTAATCTATTTGTCTATTTATCAATCTATCTTTCTATCAATTTGTATATTTGTTTATCTATCTATCTATTTATATATATATATATTATGAATCAGTCAATAAATAAAAAGCTATATATCTATCTATCTATCTATTTGCTTATCTGCCTAATAATCTAAATGTCTAATTGTCTATCTATATAACTGTATAACTTTATATCTGTCTATCAGTCTATTAGTTTTTCTATTTATTTGTCTATCTATCTATCTATCTATCTGTGTATCTATATATCAACCAATCTATTTATCTATCTATTTTTCTATCTATTTTTTTCTGTGACTAGTCAATTTTCTCTTTTCTATAAACTTATCTTCCTATATATCTATCTATCTATATGTCTATATATCTATCTATCTGTCTATTTTCTATCAATTTATTTTATATCTATTATATCTATTTATCTATCTATTTTTCTATATGTCTATCTATATATCTATCTTTATACCTATCTTTCTATCTTTCCACTTGTTTATCATCTATTAATCTAATGGTCTATTTGTTTATCGATCTATCATTCTATTTTCTATCTATGTATTTTTCTATCTATCTATCCATCTATCTATCTGTCTATCTATATATTTATCTATCTATCTAAAAATCTTTCTAACTATTTTTTGATTATCTATTTATCTATCTATCTATCTAAATATCTATCTATTTATCTGTCTAATTGTTTATGTCTATCATTCTATCTATTTGTCTATCTGTAAGTCAATCTATAAGTCTATTTGCTTATTATCAATCTATTTATCATTAAATTAATCTATCTATACATATATATATATATATATATATTTATATTATATTTATATTTATATTTATATTTATATTTTTATTTATATCTATCTATCTATCTATATGTCAATCAAATATATTACTCTATCAGTCTATCAAAATATCAATATATATAACTATTTTTCTATTTATCTATCTACCTAATTAACTATCTATCTGTCAATCTATGTATATGTATATTTGTCTATTTATCTATATGTCTATTTCTTTATCTATCTATCTATCTTTCTATGTGTCTATCTGTTTATCTATCTATTTGTTAATCTATCAATATGTGTATATGTATATTTGACTATTTCTATATCTATATATATATATATCAATCTATCAATTTGTTTATTTATCTATTTGTCTAACTATCTAATTTACTAACTATTTAACTATCTATCTATCTAACTTTCTCATTATCTTTCTGTCTATCCGTCTTTCAACCTATTAGTCTTTTAGTCTATCTTCTATCATTCTATTTATATATATATATCTATCTATCTCTTATCTATTTATCTATCAAAATATATTTGTGTCTATCTATCTATCTTTTATTATATATCTCACTATTTGTCTATTTTTCTATCAACTATTTGTCTATTTGACTATCTATTTATGTCTATCTATCTATCAATTTCTATGTATTTATCAATCTATTAATATGTAATTCTGTGTATCTATTTTTCTATTATCTATCTTTTTTTCAATTTATCTAACTATAAACTATCTATTTGCGTATCTGTCTAACTATATAAATATGTTTCTATCTATTTATATATTTGTCTATTTATTTGTCTATTTGTATATATGTCTATCTATCTATAAATCTATATATTTGTCTATCATTCTATGTGTATATATGTCTATTTATCTATCTATGTATCATTCAATTAATCAATCAATCTATATATATATATATATATATATATATATATATATATATATATATATATATATATCTATCTATCTATCTATATGTCAATCAATTTTTTAGTCTCTATCTATTTATCTATCTATCTATCTATCTCTTTATATATCCATATATATATTATATATATATATATATATATATAATATTTATCTATCTATCTATCTAATATATATTTGTTTATCTATCTATCTGAATATCTTAAGATCTAACTATCTTTCTAAGTGTCTATCTATTTGTCATTATTTATATCTATCTATATGTGTTTATATGTATATGTCTATTTGTCTATTTATCTATCTGAAAATTTATCAATCTATTATCTTTATATGTGTCTAACTATCTATTTTTTTAACTATGTAATTGTTTATATATCTTTATTTCTATCTATCTAACTATCTAACTATCTTTCATTTTATTAGTCTATTTGTCCATCAATCTATCTATCTATAAGTCCTTTTGTTTATCTATAATCTTTCTATCTATTTGTCTAAATATCTATCTATTTATATGTCTATCGATCTATATATGTATATATGTATATGTTTATTTTTCTATCTATCTATCTACCAATTTATAAATTTTTTATCTAACTGTCTAACTATCTATTTGTATAACTATCTAAGTGTCTATTTGTATATCTCTCTATATATCTAATAATCTTACTATTTTTCTATCTATCATTCTTTGAGTCTATTAGGCTATAAGTCTATATATCTGTAATTCTATTTTTTTATCTATAATCTTTATATCTATTTTTCTAAATATCTTTATAAATATCTATCTGTGTATATATCTATCTTTCTTTCTTCATATCTAACAATCTATAGTTTCTATGTAAATATTTATATATCTGTCTATCTGTCTATCTTTCTATCTAAATTTTTTTCTTTCTAATTATTTACTTAACTACCTATATGTCAATATGTATATATATCTCTCTCTATCTATCTATCTACCTACCTACCTATTGGTCTATCTGTCTATCTATCTATCTATCAGTCTATTTATCTATCTATCTATCTATATTTTTATATGTCTATCTATGTTTTAATCTATCTTTTTGTCTGTCTATTTATATATCTAACAATCTATATATCTGTCTATATGTTTTTCAATCTATGAATCTAATTGTGAAACTATTTATTTTATATATATATATCTATTTATCGATATGTCTATCTATCTACCTATCAATCTATCTATAGATCTATCTATCTATCTATATATCCATTTTTGTATTTATCTATCTATCTATCTATTTGTCTAAAAATCTTTCTATCTATCGGTCTATCTATCTATATGACTATCTATTTATCTATATATCTATCTATATGTTTGTATATCTATCTATTTATCCATATATCTATTTATCTATCAATTTATCTATCTTTCTGTCTATATATATATATATCTCCCCATCTATATATTTGTCTATTTATCTCTCTATCAATTTATATATCTTTCTATTTATCTAAAGACTATCTATCTATTAGTCTAGCTATATATTTGTCTATCTCTTTATATGCCTATATTTCTATTTGTATATCTATATATCTTTTTATATGTTTATTTATTTTTCTTTCTATCTATTTTTTTATAAAACATTCTATCTCTCTATCTATCTATTTATTTATGTCTTTCTATATGGCTATTTATCTATCTAACTATGTGTCTATGTATCTATAAATTTGTCAATCTATATATTTGTGTATATGTCAACTATCTATCTATCTTTTACTATATTTACCTATCTGTCTATTTGCGTATCTATATACCTATTTATCTATCTATCTTTCTTTCTATATGTCTATCTATATGTCGATTTGTCTATATATCTATTTCTATATCTATCTATCTATCTATCTATCTATCTGTTTATTTATTTATATGACTATTTATCTATCTATCTACCTATATGTCTATCTGAGAATTTATATATCTGACTATATGTCTATCTGTTTATCTCTCTATCTAACTATCAGTCTCTTTGTCTATTTATAAATTATTGTATTATTTTATCTATCTCTGTCTGTCTATGTCTGTCTATCTATATGTCTATCTGAGAATTTATATATATGACTATATGTCTATTGTTTATTCTTTCTATCTAACTATCAGTCTCTTGTCTATTTATAAATTATTGTATTCTTTTATATATCTATTTATCTTCTATCTGCCTATATGTATATATGTCTTTGTGTTTATGTGTTTTGTGTCTATAGGTCTCTCTATCTATTTATCTATCTATATATTTTCTTACATGTCTATCAATCTTTCTCTCTATTTGTTTATATGTATATATTTCTATCTTTCTATCTATATATATATATATATATATATATCTATCTTTCTATTTATATATTTCTCTATCTATCATTTATTTATCAACCTATCTATCTATTTATCTATCCATCTGTTTTCTATCTATATATAGTCTATCTATCTGTATATCTTTTTATCAATTTATCTATCTATCTATAAATCTATATATATCTCAATCTATCTATAAGTCTATATATTTATTAGCCTATATTTTTATATATATATATCTCTTTATATGTCAATATGTCTATTTGTGTATCTATCTACCTTTGTATATGTCTATCTATCTCTGTCTCTAACAATTTGTTTTTCTAACTTTTTATATACATGTCTATCTAATTTTCAGACTATCTAACTATCATCATTCTATCTTTCTATTTATCTATAAATATATTTGTATATTTTGTATCTTTATATCTTACTATCTTTCTATCTAGCTATCTATCTAATTTTCTATTTAGCTATCTATCTATATATCTATTTTTATATCTCTCTATTTGTATATCTTTCTCTCTTTATCTATCTAAATTTTTGGATGTCTTTCTGTCTATATATCTATCTATCTATCAAATTGTCTTTATATCTAATTGCCTATCACTATATCTATCTATCTCTTATTTATCTCTTTTTCTATCTATTTATGTAGGAATTAATCTATCTACATATCTGTATGATTATCTATCTATCTGTCTACCTATATCTCTCTATCTATCTACATATCTTTTTGTTGATATATCATTCTGTCTATCTATCTATCTATTTGTCTATCTATCTATCTATCTATCTATATCTATGTTTCTATCTATCAATCTCTCTATCTCTCTATCTATATGTTTATATGTTTATCTATCGATCTGCCAATATATTAATCTACCTATCTAGTTATCTATCTAACTATCTATCTGTCTATCTATCTATATATCTATCTATCAGTCTATATGTATATTTGTTTATCTTTCTATCTATCTATAATATTTCAATCTATTGGTCTATTTGTATATCTGTCTATCTATCTATCTTTCTATCTCTATATATGTTTATCTATCTATCTATCTATCTATCTGCCTGTCTATCTGTGTGTCGTCTATTTGTCAACCAATCTATCAGACTATTAGTCTATCTGTCTATTTATCTACCTATTTATATGTCTTTCAATCTATCTTTATATATGTCTCTTTGTTTATATGTTTATCTATCTATCTATCTTTGTGTCTTTTTATCAATCTGTATATCTATCTATTTCTCTATATGTTTATCTGTCTATCAATATATATGTCTATCTATTTATCTATATGTCTATTATATTTATGTGTTTATATATCTATAAATATTTCTATTTATATGTTTATATGTATATCTATCTATATGGGTAAATGTCTTTATGTCTGTGTATCTATCAATCTATCTATTTATATGTTTATCTATCAATTTATCAATCTATTTATCTATCTAACTATCTAACCATCTATCTATGTAATTATCAATCTATTAATTCTATATCTATCTACTTTCTAACTATCTTTCTGTCTATCAGTCTTTCTATCTAAGTCAATCAATCTATCAATCTATATATTTATCTATCTATCTGTATATTTATTTATCTATCTATCTATTTATCTATCTATGTATCTATTATTTTTTCTATCTCTCTATATGTCTATTTGTTTATATGTATATATGGTTATCTATCTCTCTATCTGATTTATCTATATATCTATTGTCTATCTTCCTATTATCCTATAAATATATCTTTCTTCTGTATATTTATCTATCCTTTTAACTCTCTATCTATCTTTCTATCTATCTATCTATTTGTCTATCTATCTATCTGTCTAACTATTTAAGTGTCGATATGTTTATCTATTTATCTATCTATCTTTCTTTTTAACTATATTTTTATCTATCAGTCTAATAGTTTATCAGTCTATAAGTCTATCTATCTATGTATCTATCTATATATCTATCTATCTATATGTGTATCTATCTATCTATTGATCTTTTTATCTTTTATTTGTCTATCTATCTGACTATCTGTCTATCTAACTATTTGACTATCATTATATCTGTCTATCTATCTATTTTTCTATCTTCCTATCTACCTATGTACTAATTTGTCTTTTGTCTTATCTCTTTATATGTCTATTGTCTACCTGCCTATCTATCTATATACCTGTCTATCTTTCTGTCTATCTTATTTTTATATATCTGACTATCTATATTTTGTATATCTATCTAGCAATCCTATCTATCGATCTATCCATCTATTTATCTTCTATCTAAATCCTATCTATCAATATAGTTTGTCTATTTATCAATCTTTTTATCTATCTGTCTACCTATCTATCTATCTACCTATCTATTGTCTATCTGCTATCTATCTATGACTCTATTAGTTTAGTATGTCGACTATCTATCTGTCTATATATCTATATATCTATTTGTGTATATGTCTATCTATTTGTCTGTCTTTCTATCTTGTCTATTTGTTTATCTACCCTATATATATCTATTTGTCTGTCTAATCTGTTTATTTGTCTATCTAGCTATATGTCTATATAACCAATTTTACTATCTAGTCTATCTATGTATCTATATATCTATCTATGTGTCTATCTATCTATTTGTCTATATGTCTATCTATCTTTTTTGTCTTTTCTTTCTAATTTGTCTATTTGTTTATCTATCTATATGTCTATATATCTATTTGACTATCTATTTATCTATGTATCTATCTATCTATCTATGTGTCTATCTATCTATTTATCTCTCTGTCTATCTGTATATATATTTATTTATCTTTTTGTATATTTGTCTATCTATCTATCTAACTATCTGAATATCGACCTATCTACCTGTCTATCTATCTTTTTATCTATATGAATATTGATCTGTCTACCTTTCTATCTATCTATATATCTAACTATCTATTTACTTGTCTATCTGTCTATCTGCTTATCTACTTTTATCCCTATCTACCTATCTATTTTTTTATCTACCAATCTATATGTCTATCTATCTATATATCAATCTTTCTATCTATATATCTATCTATTTAACTATCTATCTTTCTATATGTCGATCTGTTAGGGTTCTAGAAATTTTCATTTCATAATTTTGTTTTGGATTAGGAACCAACCAAATTTCCAAGTGAATACAGTTAAACATTGGACATGGATGTTACTAATTAAAGTGTAGAAAAAATAACTTTTGAATCCAAATGGCTCAATTGAATCCTAGCACATTCAAGTGTCCATGCCTTTAGTGATATCCACATAAACTCATCTTTGTTATTTCTTTATTTTTTTATCTCTCCCATAATATAAAACCTTTGTTTTTTTTCACACACCTTTTTAAAACGATGTGTTATTTACAAAAAGGATGTTTCATTTATTAAAAGTAAGTGTCATTTAGTAAAATGACGTGTCATTAATGACACATATTTCTAAAAGGGTGTGTCATTAAATAAAAGAGAGATACATGAGCTTTAAATTTGGGTCCATTTTAAAGGTCCAAAGTCCAAACATCTACTAATTGGACCAAACTCTTTAATTTAAATAGCTTAAGATTTAAAACTAATTTCAAACTTAAGATTAGGCCCAATTTATTCTATCTATCTAAAATAAAATGAACCTCAAATATAAATACATTTTCATAACATCTGAGGTGACTTTAAAATCTTATTTTAAATTAACAAGCAATGAGTAGCATTTAGCAATACATCATTGCTACCAAAGTGATGAAAATATAATAGATTTGACGTATCCTAATTTCGTGACTTATTTTATTATATGACTTAGTCCTTTTTCCATGATATCTAGATTGATATATGTGGCACGAATCATGTCATCTTCACATCAATCTATATGTTTCTTAATCTTTGAATAAAGTAACTTAAACAATTAGGTTATAATCTCATTTTGACTTATTTGAGCATGGCCATGTATTTTAGTAGTCCTACTCAATCAAGGGGCCAACTAATATTATTTCCATTATATAGAAGAGACAAATTCTATCTACATAAATCACATTCCTATACACAATTTATTATATACCTAGTAAACAACTTTGTAACCATCCTTGTTACTGGTAGCATTTATTGAATCTAAAGTATACAACTCCTTATGTAGGGAATTATAGTGACTTCAGGTCAAAGGACAATCCATAATAATAATCACTATGAGAATATGAATGACACTTATATAACAATCCAAGCAACATTCTCAAAGTAGGTCAGTTCAATTTTTGTTATCTAACATATACTCATTTGTTAACTTAATATCTCGTATTAGTTAGCCTTCGTACTAGTCTTAATGTATTAATATTTTCCTTGAATATTAATACTTGACTTTGAAAAATTTAGAGTAGTATTCCATATAAAATATAACTCTAGGGCATTATTATATTAATCTAATATTTGCACAAATCTAAATAAATATAATAATGATAAAATGATGCCTATTTACATAAAAGATATGATACAAAAGTACCAAAAGAATCATCTAATGATTGCCTTTTAGGGCATACTCTAGCATATCTGTCTATGTATTTATCTATCCATTTATCTTTCAATGTGTCAATCTGAAAAACTATCAACCTGTGTATCTATCTATCTATTTGTCTAACTATCTATGTTTCTAACTATCTAACAATCTATCAATCGACGTGTATAACTATATAACTATCTTTTAATCTATCAGCCTACTTATCTATCTATCTATCAATATAATTATATATCTATCTATTTGTTAATATATCTATTTGTCTAACTATTTATATGTATATCTATCTATTTTTCTATCTATCTATCTATCTATTAGTCTATTTGTTTGTATATCTATCTATCTATATATCTATCTGTCAATATGTCTATCTAACTTTTTTAATCTATATATCAGTCTATATAACTATCAATCTATCTATATGTCTATCTATTAATCAATATATCAGTCTATCTGTCTATTTGTCTATCTATCTATATGTATATTTTCCTATCTATGTATCTACCTATGTGACTATCTTTGTATTTGCCTATCTATCTTCTGTTTATCTGTGTATCTATCTATATGTCTATCTATCTATCTATATGTCTATATACCTATCTGTCTATCTATCTATTTATCTATTTAATTTTATGTGTATCTATCATATCTATCTATTTATTTATCTACATGTGTATTTATTTATCTATATATACATCTATTTTATATGTATCTATCTATCTATCTATCCATCTATATTTCTATCTTCCTATTTATATGGTTATATATATATATATATATGTGTGTGTGTGTGTGTGTGTGTGTGTGTGTGTGTGTTATAAATCTATGTATTAATAAATCATCTATCTATAGTCTCTCTATTTATACTGTCTAACTATCTAACTTTATAACATTCTAACTATCTATTTGTTAATTTTTTTTATCTATATAACTATCTTTCTATCTTTCATTCTTTCTGTCTATCAATCTATGAGTCTATCTATCTATCAGGATATCTATCTATCTAGCAATCGATCTATCTATTAGTCTACTAGTCTATCTACCAATTGGCTATCTATGTATCAATCTATTTAACTACCTATCTATTTATATATCTATCTATTTACAATCAATATATCTATATATCTATATATATCTATATATCTCTTATTCTTCTTATTCTATCTATAGATGTATATACAAACAAATTAAACCATTTATCAATATATCTATATATCTAAATATCTACTATTTATATATCTATATATCTATCCATATATCTATAAGAAGAATAAGCACCAAAGTACTAGAGGTGGTAGAGTGTTTTTTAAGCCATTTAAGAGTAAAATTATTGTTAGGGGCCTTCATCCATTTTTGAAATTATTTTTAAGAGGTTGGTTTTTAATTTTTAAGTTCATTCTTTTTATAATTTTTTCCATAACTTTGATGATATTTTGCCTTTGAAAAATAGATGATCCACAGATTCTAATCATTTTCTTGAAGTATTCACCGCTAGAGGCTAGTTTTATGGCTTTTCTTTTTATATGAGCGTATCTAAAAGAATATTATTAGATAAAGTTTTCATAAAATAAACATATTTTTATGTGGGTATTACTATTCCTTCACCATTTAAATAATTTTTGTGGGGATTTTTAAAAAAAAACAATATTTCCATAGAAAATGGGAATAGTAGATATATAAATAGGAGATATATAAATAGTAGATATCTATGCAGAAAGAAAAATAATAATATAATAATAATAAAAGAAAAGAAGAAAAAGAAGAAAAAGAAGAAAAAGAAGAAAAAAAGAAGAAAAAGATGAATAATAAGAATAAATGAATAAGAATAAGAAATATAAGAAGAATAAGAAGATTAAAAAGAATAAGAAGAAATCGTAGAATAAGAATAATTAGAAAATAAGAAGAATAAGTAGAATCAGTAGAATAAGAAGAATTAGAAAAATAAGAAGAATAAGAAGACTAACATGATTAAGAAGAATAAAAAGAATAAGAAGAATAAGAAAAATAAGAAGAAAAAAAATATGAGGAATAAAAACAATAATTATGAATAAGAATAATGAGAATAAGAATAATAAGAAGAATAAGACGTATAAGAAAAATAAGAAGAATAATAAGAATAAAAAGAATAATAAAAATAAGAAGAATAAGAAGAATAAGAAGAATAATAAGGATAAAAAGAATAATAAGGATAAGAAGAATAATAAGAATAAGAATTCTAAAATGAATAATTAGAATAAGAAAAATAAGAAGGATTAGAAGCATTAGAAGGATTAGAAGGATGAAAAGAATAAGAGAATAATAGACCAAGAAGAATAAAAAGAATAAAAAGAATAAAAAAAGAAGAATAAAAAGAATAAAATGAATAAAATGAATAAGTAGAATAAGAAGATTAATAAGAATAAGAAGAATAAAAAATATGAGCAATAAGAAGAATAAAAAGAATAAAAGGAAATAAGAAGATAATAAAGAATAAAACATATTAAGAAGAATTAGAAAAAGAATCATACTATTAGAACACTAAAAAAAATAATAAAGAATAAAAGAATTAGAAAAATTGAAAGAAATAAGAAGAATTAAAAGATAAAGAAGAATTAAAAGAATAATAGAAAAAGAATTATAAAAAAGAATAAGAATAATTAAGAAGAATAAGAATAAAAAAAAAAGAATAAGACGAATAAGTAGAATAAGAAATTAGTTAGAATAAAAAAGACTAATAAGATTAAGAAAGAATAAAAAAAAAATTATAAGATGAAGAAGAAATTAGAAAGATAGAGAATAAGAAGAATAAGAAGAAAAAGAAGAAAAGAGGAATAAGAGAATAAAAAAATACGAAAAATAATAAGAAAAAAGTAGAAAAAGAATAATACAAAGAATAAAAAGAATAATAAGAATAAGAAGAAAAGAAGAATATGAAGAATAACAATCATAATAAGAATAAGAAGAATAAGAAGGACAAGAAGAATAAATGAATAATATGAAAAAGAAAAATAAGAATAATAAAAAGAATAAGAAGAATAAGAAAATAAGAAGAATAAGAAACATAATAAAAAAAAGAATCATGATAATATACAGAATAAAAAAATAAGAATAACAATAATAAGAAGAATAAGAAGAAAAAGAAGAGTATGAAGAATAATCAGAATAAGAAGATTAAGAAGAATAAAAATAATAAGAAGAATATGAATAATAATAAAAGAAGAAGAATAACAACAATATTAAAAAAAGAAGAATAAAAAGAATATGAAGAATTAAAAGAATACGAAAATAAGAAGAATAAGTAGAATAAGAAGACTAAGAACTGGTAGACTCAGAGCTCTTTCTTTAGTCTCTATCCTATCCCCTACTTCTAATAGCTGGCTAGGAGTTAGAAAACCTGACTTCAACTACCACTTACAAAAATTAATAAGTATAAAAAGAATAAGAAGAATAAGAAAAATATGAAGAATAAGAAGAATAAGAATAATTAAAAGAATAAGAAGAATAAGAAGAATAGGAAGAATAAGAATAATAAGAAGAATAAAACGAATAAGAAAAATAGAAAGAATAAGAAGAATAAGAAGAAAAAAATAATAAGAAGAATCAGAAGAATAAGAAGAATACAAAGAATTAGTAGAATAAGAAGAAAAAAATAATAAGAAGAAAAGAAAAATTAAAAGAATTAGAAGAATTGGAAGAAAAAGAAAAATAAGAAGAAAAATAAGAGTAAGAAATATAATAAGAACAAGAAGAAAAAGAATAAAAGGATAAGAAGAATAATAAGAAAATCACGAATAAGAAGAATAAGTAGAATAAAAATATTAAAAAAATATGAAGAATAAGAAGAATAAGAAGATTAAGAAGAATAAGAAGATTAAGCAGAATAAGAAGAATGAGAAGATTAAGGAGAATGAGAAGAATAAGAAGAATTATAAGAATAAGAAGAATGATAAAAATATGAAGAATATAAATAAAAAGAAGAATAAAAAAAAATAATAATAATATGAAAAAGAAGAATAAGAAGAATAAAAAAAAGTAAGAAGAATAAGAAGAATATGAAGAATTAATGGTATAAGAGGAATAAAAATAAAAAAGATTAAAAAATAATAAAAAATTAGAATAATAAGAAGAATAAGTAGAATAAAAAGATTAAAAAGAATAAGAATAAGAAGAATAAGAAGATAAAGTAGATTAATTAGAATAATAAGAATAAAAGAAAAAAGAATAAGAAAAATAAGAAGAATAAGAAGATAGATAAGATTTAAGAAGAATAATAAGAATAATAAGAATAATAAGAATAATAAGAATATATGTTACGTCTTATCAATCCCTTTTGGGCTAACAGGAGCTCACGAACTCTCGCGATTTTCTAAACTCTCGTGATTTTCTCTTGCGATTTTCTCTCGTGATTATTTTTGGTGAACTGTTGTGCGAATTGTTGAGTGAATTATTGTGCAAATTGTTGTGTGAATTGTTGTTCGATATAATATTTGCATAGTGTTATTATGTGTAACTGCTAGTTTGTGCAACGAAGAGAGAAATCGAAGAACACTCCATTGCTGCTCAAATCAAGCTCAATTCAAGGTGAGAATGGAGAAAACTGACTTATTATTAAATAATATGTCTTTTGCCTCAATGGTGAAGGGAACCGCGCCGATTTCACGAACTCAAGGGAACAAAAATGGGCTCCCAGTTATCATCTTCTCTGCCGAAGAATCTCGAAGGCTCTTAGAACCTTTCGAATACACGCTCGTTGGTAAGTTCTCTCACGGCAGGCCTCGTGCGATTGGAGTTCAGAAATTTATCGATAATTTAAAGCCTAAGGGGAAGGTGAAGTTTGCTGACTTCGATGCCAAACATGTCGTGCTGCAATGCTCTCTACTGGAAGATCAATATCGCCTATGGCAGCGGGGATTATGGCAAGTCGACGGCTTCTCCATGCGTATACTGAAGTGGACAAAAGATTTTACTCCTCTTGAAGAGGCACCTATAGCCCCGGTATGGTTTACATTGTCATTTTTGCCACTTCATTTTTTCTCTGAAACATCTCTCTATGCAATTTCGTCGTGTTTGGGAAAGCCCATGCTACGGGATGAAGCCACGGTAACCATGTCAAGACCGAATAAAGCTCGTGTATGTGTCGAGCTTAACCTCTTAACTAAACCGCCCGACAAAATATGGATAGGTAGTGGTGAAGGTGAACAGGCCGAGGGGTTTTGGCAAACTGTCATCCCCGAAAGCCTTCCTCCTTATTGTCTAAGATGTAAGAGGCTCGGGCATGAAAATCTATCGTGCAAGGTGGGGGAAGATGAGCACAACAACTGGCAGCAGCATGAAAGAGGAGGTAAGAAGGTGATGCAATAGGTAAGGAAAGAGTAGGCTCCTCTTCTCAAACAAAATATCCAGCCGAAGGGAGATCTGGACAGTGTAAATATCCCATGCTTTCCACCAGATTATCCAAAGATTACTCAAGAAGAAGTAATCCCGATAGAGACTAACTTGGGGATAGAGAAGGATGTTAGCTTAAATAAAGGATGGGAGGAGGTAAAACACAAGAGAAAATATAAAAAAACATCTAAAACCAGAATTGTATTGAAAGAAAAACTTGAAGATTATGCGTGGATAAATGAGGATCTTCTGGACTTTCCTGAAGATGAATCGGTAATTTTTAGTTGTCCTTCAAGTAACAAGGGTGATGTATCTCAAGACGGGCCTGAGGTGAAAGCAAAGGATGATATATATATTTATAATGAAGATTGGGGGAATCTCTCAAGAACCCAATCCATGGAGGCCCTAAAGCAAATGGCCATGGTGCTTGGAAAACAAGTAAAATATAATGAGATTAGGCATGAAAATACTCACACTCCTAAAACAGTAAGAAATACAAAAAAATATGCTAACATGTCTTATGAATCTAAGTGTACAACTCGATCCCAAGCTAAATTAGGTTTTAATGGATAGATGCCTATATTGGAATGTTAGGGGGGTAGCTAATAGCCCCACGATAAAAATATTAAGACTTTTAATTAAAGAACACAAAATCTCATTAATGATTATTGCAGAGCCAATGGTCCTGCAAGATCAACTAAATAAATATAAAGAAATTTTAGGATTTAATAAGACTTATGCTAACCTAAATAGTAAACTTTGGATTTTATGGCACAATAAGCTGAAAATTGAAATAATAAAAGATACTGAACAAATAGTACATTTCAAATTAGATAAGAGCACAGATCAAATAATTTCAGTAGTTTATGCAAAAAATGATAAACAATCTAGGTTGGCTCTATGGGAGGAAATGAAAGATATAGCACGTAGAAATTCACCTTGGATCATAGGAGGCGACTTTAACATAATTAGAAGCTCTCAAGAAAAGAAAGGTGGCAAACCACCGGATAAGGTAGCCATGAAACAATTTAATGACACAATAGCTAATACTAATCTAATGGAAATAGATTTCACTGGTTCGAGATATACCTGGTACAATAATTGGCAAAAAAGAGGAGTCATCTGGGCTCGACTGGATAGGATAATGTGTAACACAAAGTGGGTCACCTCACAAGGGATTACGGGGATTAGACACTTAAATAGAACTTGTTCTGACCATAGCCCCCTGCTTATCACGATTCAAAGAAACCAGGGTAATACGTCTAATTTTAAATTCCAAAATATGTGGGTAAAGCATGCAAGCTTTGCAGGCCTTGTCAAAGAGTCTTGGAAAGAGCCAGCAGAGGGCAAGCCGATGCAAGTTCTATCAATTAAGCTTCTGAGGCTAAAAGCTTGTTTAAAAACATGGAATAAAGAGGTCTTTGGGAAATTAAATCAGGAGCTAAAAAAACTAGAAGAAAAAGTAGCCAAGCTGGAGCATGATTTTGACTCCACTAATAATAATGAAACTCGGATAGAACTAAGTAAGGCTAAAGGAGAGCTGAGATTGAAATTACACATGGAAGAAATTTATTGGAAACAACGAGCAAAAATAAAATGGTTAAAAGATGGTGACCATAATACTAAATTTTTTTATAATATGACTAAAATAAAATCTCAAAAAAATAAAATTAAAGGACTAAAAAATGAAGAAGGAAAATGGGTAGAAGATGAAAAGGAAATAGGAGCTCTTTTTAAAAATTTTTTTGAAAATCAACTATGCAGTCAGTCATGTAGGACAGACAATTCTCTAATGCATGAGATTAGGGCGACCATCATGGAAGCTCAAAACCATTTAATGGAATTGATCCCAGAAGAACCAGAAGTTAAAGAGGCTGTCTTTAGTCTTGATAAAGATAGTGCAGCAGGACCTGATGGTTGGAATAATTATTTTTTCCAGGTAAACTGGCATACGGTTAAAACTGAGCTAGTCCCTGCAATTGCAAGTTTTTTTGTAGGTGCGGAAATCCCAAAATCATGGGTAAAATCTTTTATAGTATTAATCCCAAAAAAAGAATCACCACAGAAATGTGAGGATTATAGACCAATAAGTTTATGCAATGCTATTTATAAAGTTTTGGCAAAAATATTACAAAATAGACTAAGCTTAATTTTACCATCAATAATATCTCAGGAACAAACGGGTTTTGTTAAAAATAGATTAATGATTGAAAATATAAAACTTGCATCAGAAATGATGAAAGAAATAGGAGGTAAATCAAGAGGAAAAAACTTAGTGGTCAAGCTAGATCTATCGAAAGCCTTCGATAGAGTAGAATGGGATACCCTTTGTTTTGTGCTGAGAAGGTTCGGTTTCTCTGAGCTAACCATAGATCTAATATATAGATGCATTTCAAGTACTTGGGTAAGAGTCCTTGTAAATGGAAATATAAGTGAGGAATTTAAACCAAATAGAAGTTTAAGGCAAGGGGATCCGTTATCCCCCCTTCTTTTTGATATCTACTTAGAACTATTAATACGAAACTTGAATAAGAAAATATTCGAAGGTAAAATAATGTCATTGTTTCTAACCAAGGAATACACCCAGAATAGGCTGTTTAGCCTACACAGATGACTTTATAATTTTTACTAATGCTAGTACAAAGTCTTTAATGAATCTTATGGATCTTCTTCAAATATTTGAAAAAGAGACAGGCCAAATGGTAAATAAAAGTAAATGTCAGTTTATGCTTGCTAAAAATGCAAAATTAAAGTTAGTAGATAAAATCAAAAATATCATAGGTTTTGCAGAAATTAAAGGGGCATTAATGTACCTAGGTTGTCCGATATATGAGGGGAGGTTGAAGGAAGAATATCTAACTTACCTTCAAGATAAGCTAAGAAAGAAAGTAGCAGGATGGAAAGAAGAGCTCCTGGGATTTGGGGGGAGGATAACGCTGCTTTCACATGTATTACAAAGCACACTAACACATATTTTATCAGTCATACATCCCCCAAAAAAATTTATTAAAAAACTCGAATCAGAAATGGCTAACTTCTTATGGGGTAAAAAACAAGGTAGAAATAAACTACACTGGAAGGACTGGAAAAGTATCTGTTATCCGAAAGAGGAAGCAGGATTAGGTCTAATGAGCCTTCAGGACTCGGCAGCTGCCTGGGATTGCAAAGGCTGGTGGAGACTTAAAGAAAGTTATAATCTTTGGGCTAAATATATGCGGGTAAAATATTTAGATAATAAGAATAAGACCTCTAAGAAAGCTTCGAACAGTTGGAAGTCAATGGAAAAACAAAAAGAGATAGTTGACTCACACTCTACACTAAAGAAGAGTGGCTGGAAATGGACATTAACACCACAAGGAAACTTCTCCCTCAAGTCGGCAAAAGATCTGGTCAGAAAGAAAAAACCGGCTCAAACTCTATTTAAATGGGTATGGCAAGAAAACATCCCGCAAAAAATGCGCTCCTTCACATGGAAGGCTCTAATGAATGCTATACCGGTAGATAAGAATATACAAAAGAAAGGGATAAAAATGGCATCAAGATGCGAATGCTGTTCACAAGCGGTTGAAACAACCGATCATTTATTTTCTAATGGGCCTATTGCAGCAGAAATATGGAGAGAGATGGAAGGGGAAAAAAGAATATGCAAAATAGATGATGGATTAATAGATAAAGTTAAAAAATGGGAAAGAGAAAATACGAAAAGCCCCACAAGAAAATGGCTTAATCAGAAACTGCCGCATCTAATTATTTGGTGCATATGGAAATCTCGAAACAAAAGTAAATTTGAAAATAAAATGATGAATTTAACAGAAATTATAAAAGATATTAGAAAGGAGATATGTAATATATCAATAATAAAACCTATAAAAATAGAGGAAATGAAACAAGAAAAGAAGCTTGAAAAAGAATGGGACCTCACTTATAAAGTTATAAAACAGCAATGGGCTAAATGTATACAGTGGAATACTCCACCGGTTGGCAAACTCTCACTTAATATGGATGGTAGTTTTAGCAGGGACACTGGAATAGCAGGAGGAGGCGGGGTAATAAGAGATCATACAGGGACAGTAAAGAGAGCTTTCACTAGATCTAGTAGAGCCTCTTCGGCCCTAGAATCAGAAATTAAAGCATTAAAATCAGGGTTAGAGATATGTAAGCAGCTAAATTTTAAAAACATTGAAGTTCAGGTAGACTCAAAATTATTAGTCGAAACAGTAATCAATAAGAAAATATTATGGAGGTATGAAGAGGACCTAGAAGTAATTCTTAGCCTTTTGGATGAACTGAAGGCCTCAATAACACATATATATAGAGAAGCTAATAATCTAGCGGATAGTCTATCTAGAATAGGCACCACTAGAGAAGATATAGAATATAACGTAAAATCCATGCCAAATAAACTAAAGGGAATAGCATGTTTAGATAAAATGAGATTTCCTTATATTAGAACAAATAAACAGACCACGAATGTATGACAAAGTCTCAACCTCCTGATGGATCGTGCGGGAATTTGACATTGCAGGGAATTTCTGCCTCATACTTAAATGGAATGGAAGGGTGGAGGTTGAGCCATCTTTAAAAATAAAATAAAACTTAAAGCATAATTTAGAATATTGAATCTAAAAAAGAAGCATAAAGGTTAGAGTTATGAATGTGTTAATTCTGCATTTCGGCAGAATAGTGAATATCTTAAAATATGTATTTGGACTTTCCTTGCAGGATGTTAAGAAGAATAATAGGGTATAAATGAAGGTGAATTCATTGCAGGATGTACTAATTCTACATTTCGGCAGAATAGTGCATATCTATATATATGTATTTGGACTTTCCTTGCAGGATGTTAAGGAGGAGAATTCGATAATTCTGTGGAGTTTTAGTCTAATATTGTATAAGTTTAACAAGGGATAAGGGTAATAGGGTGCCAAGTTATCTTATAGGCACGTTCATTTTTTCTCTTTGGTTTTTTTACAGGTTCAGCAGTGTATAAATGAGGAAGGAAGATGGCTGGAAACTTTTTAGAAAGTATGTGAAGAGAAGAGCCCGAGACATGGGGAAGATGAGAGATAAAGGTCAGATCACATGGGCAGCACTATCCCCATATGTTGCCTGTCACTTGAACCAGCTCCTGCTTGCTGCTGCTTCAAGCAATTCATGCTAAAATCATATATATGTTCCTGATGCCTTAAGAATGATTCTGTTGTTGTCTGTCATTAGCTGCCTTCACACAGATGTTGATACAACATCAAATAAAGGAGCATATATTATCAAAAACTGCCTGAACAAAGAATAAGGAAGATGGGAGAACAAAAAAGAAGCTGCCGGAACAAATCTTATATACTGCATATACCTATGTAGAGTGCTGCCTGTTGCTGCCATGAGTCTACCTGCTGCTGAGATGAGTCTACTTGCTGCTGCGAAAAGTCTACCTGCTGCTGCTTGTTACACTACTACATAAATATGAAGGAACACAAAGAGAGTGGCTACTGCCACAGTTAACTTAACTAAGGATAAATTACTGTATTTTGTGTTATTTTGGTTAGGGTCTTGTCCTGTAAATGTAATGTCCTATAAATAGAGTTATGAGGTTGTAAAGGTTTTCCTCCGCCTACAAGGGAGGGTTATGTTTTCTTTAATAATAGATAAAAGCCTTTAAAAAAAAGAATAATAAGAATATGAACAATAAGAATAATAAGAGGAATAACAAGAATAATAAGAATAATAAGAATAATAAGAAGAATAAGAATAATAAGAATAATAAGAATAATAAGAATAATAAGAATAATAAGATGAATAAGATGAATAAGAATAATAAGAATAATTAAAAGAATAAGAATGATAATAAGAATAAGAATAAAAAGAAGAATAAGAAGAGGAATAAGAAGAATAATAAGAATATGAATTATAAAAAGAATAATAAGAATTTGAATATTACGAAGAATAACAAGAATAAGAAGAATACGAAGAATAGGAAGAATAATATGAAAAAAAAAGAATACGAAGAATAAGATGAATAAGAAGAAAACTAATAATTATAATAATAATAATAAGATGAATAATAAGAAAATGAAGAATAAAAAAGAATAACTAGGATAACTAGAATAAGAATAAGAAGAAAATGCATAATAATAAAAAGAATAAGAAGAAAAAAAAAGAAAAAGAAGAATAAGAGTAATAAGAAAAATAAGAAGATTAAAATGAAAATAAAGAATACGAAGAATAAGTAGAATAAGATGAATAATAAATATAAGAAGAATCTGTAGAATATAAAGACTAAGAAGATTAAGAAGAATAAAAATAATATGAAGAATAAGATAATAAGAATAATAAGAATAATAAGAAAAAAAAGTAGAATAAGAAGAATTAAAGGAATAATAAAAATAATAATAATAAACGGAAAAAAGGGGGGAATAAGAAGAAGAATAATAATGAGAATAAGAAGATGAATACAAAGTAAAAAAAATAAGAAGAATAATAAGATTAATAAGAATAATAAGAATAAGTAGAATAAGAAAAATTAGAAGAATATGAAAATTAAAAACAATAAGTAGAATAAGAAGAATCTATAGAATGAGAATAATAAGAAGAATATGTAAAATAGAAAAACTAAGATGATTAAGAAGAATAAAAAGTATTAGAAGAATAAGAAGAAGACGAATATTAAGAAAAATATAAAAAAAGAGCAATGAAAAGAACAATAAGAATAAGTATAAGAAGAATAAGAAGAATAAGAAGAAGAATAAGAACAATAAAAGAATAATTAGAATAAGAAGACTAAGTATAATAAGGAGAGTAAGAAGAATAATAAGAATATGGAGAATAAGAAGAATAAGATAAATAAGAAAAATAAGAAAAATAAAAAGTATATGAATAATAGGAAGTATAAGAATAAAAAGAAGAATAAGAAGATTAAAATGAATAAAATGAATAAGAAGAATAAGTAGAATAAGAATAATAAGAAGTATAAGAAGAATCTGTAGAATATAAAGACTAAGAGGATTAAGAAAAATAAAAATAATAAGAAGAATAAGAATAATAAGAATAATAAGAAGAATAAGAAGAATAAGAAAAAAATGTAGGATAAGAAGAATAAAAGGAATAAAATAATAATAATAATAATAATAATAATAAAATGAAAAAAAAGAATAATAAGAATAATAAGAAGAAGAATAATAATAATAATAATAATATTATTATTATTATTAATAAGATGAATAAAAAGGAAAAAAATAAGAAGAATAATACGAATAATATGAATAAATGGAATAATAAGAATAATAAGAATAAGAAAATTAAAAATAATAAGAAGAATACGAAGAATTAGTATAATAAGAAGAATTAGAAGAAACAAGTAGAATAGGAAGACTAAGATGATAAAGAACAATAGGGGGTGTTAGAAGAATAAGAAGAAGGAGAACAATAAGAAGAATAAGAAAAAAAGACAAATAAAAAGAATAATAATAATAATAATAAGTAGAATAAAAAGAATAAGAAAATAAGAAGAATAAGAAAAATAAGAAAAATAAAAAGTATATTGATAATAGGACCTATAAAAAGAAAAAGAAGAAAATGAAGAAAACGAAGAATAAGAAGAATAAATAAAATAAAAAGAATAAGATGAATAAGATGAATAATAAGAATAAGAATTAAAAAATAGAATAAGTAAAATAATAATGATAAGAAGGATAAGAATGATAAGAAGGATAAGAATGATAAGAAGGATAAGAAAAATAAAAAGAAAAATAATAAAAATAAGAAAAAATAAGAAAAATTATAAAAATAAGAAAAATAAAAAAGTAAAAAAAGAATAAAAAAAGAATAAGAAGAATAAGAAAAAATAAAAACAATAAAAAGAATAAGAAGAAGATGTAGAATAAACAAACAAAAAGATTATGAAGACTAGAAATATTAAAAAGAAGAATAACTATAAGATGAATTAGAAGTATAAAAAGAATAAGAATAATAATAAGTATAAAAGATAAGAAGATAAAGAAGAATAAGAACAATAAAAATAATAAGAATAATAAAAGATAAGAAGAATAATAATAAATTCTTTGAAAAATGTTCTCAACTTCTAGAGAGAGAAAATTAACTTTTAGAGAGAGAAACACCCATTATTAAGTGAAAAAGCTCAATTCTCAATCTAAAATGTATAAATCCCATTTACTTTATAACAAAAAAAATCATTTGCATCACTATTCAATGGGAACGAAATAGTATTTCTGAAATTTGATGCAAAAAATGGTGAGGACTTCTATAATTGTTATCGAATGAAGAACTCTCAAAGCTTGCTGATGCTTTTAAGCTCATGCTTATCAGAAAGTTCTCCCATGGCCGACCCGTATCAAGTACATTCATGATTTTCTTCCTTCATTGATGTTGAAAGAAGCGGTAGCATGGTTTGGTATGATGGGAAGCACATCTTCCTCTGTTTCAAGGAGGAGGAAGACTTCCTCCTAATATGGCTTAGTGTATAGTGGACAATTGTGGGGTACCCTTCCTCTGTTTCAAGTGGTCGCCAAGCTTCACTCCTCGGGAAGAACCAGCACATCCCCTGGTATGGTTTAAATTACCAAACCTCCCTCTCCATTTTTTTAACAAGCTTTCTCTTTACTCCATCGGCCTTTGCTTATGTAAACCATGGCTCATTGATGAAGCCATGACATGCATGACTAGACCAAGCACGACTAGGATTAGCATTGAAATAAACCTTAGACATACTCCCACGAATAGAGTATGGTTCAGCAGTAACTCCTCAAATGGTTTCTGGTAGAAGGTTATTCCAGAATCCATGCCAAGTTATTGCTTAAATTTTTTTAGAATGGGACATGAAATAACAGAATGTATGGTGGAAGGATGTAAGAAAGAGATAAGTTTATGGAGGGGAAGGGAAGAAGCAGGGTATGGATGAAGAGGTTTCATAGAAAAGAACGAGCTGTTGAATTGGACAGGGAGGAGAGTGTAGAAGAGAGAGGGACGGTGGTGGATAGACACAAGGAGAAAGGGGCAGAAGGAAGGGAGGGGAGAGCTATAGGCAGATTATGATTGTTAGAGAGAGGGATGAAAGAGTTTAGAAGGGGCTTTGAAAGAAATTGAAAACTAGAAAGGAGAATGATGAAAAGTGAGATGGTAAAAAGAGAGAGAAAGATTAAAAGGTAAGGGTAGAAAAAAAAAGAGAAAGGTATAGAATGGAAGGAATTAGAGAGGGCTTGAGAAATAGCAAGGATGGTAAAAGGAATAGGGGAGATGGAAGGATAGTCAACAGTAGGGTTGGGTTAGAGGATGGAGAAGAGACAGAAAAATTTAAAGAAATGGAGAGATATAACTAGGGGGGTGATGATCTCCTCTCAGAGGAGGACTCGAAGGCAAAAAGCTGGCCATTTATAAGTCATGATAAAGAGGAAGTGAGGCCTATCTCTAATCTGCACAGTATGATTTAAATTAATAGAATATGTTTAGATTCATCCCACATAATAGAGAAAGCACAATTGAAGAAATAAAAGAATAGGAAAAGGCCTGGAAAAAATGAAACCAGGAAAAGAGCAGGTGCCGCCTAGCTCAAGTAAATCAACAAGAAATAAGAAAAAATATTTAATATAAAGTATGATTCGAAATGCATCACTAGAGCACAAGCAAGATTTACATAGATATGTTTATAGCATGTATTGTAACATAATAGGAGTAGCGAATACTCCAATGATAAATAGAATTAGAGGGATAATTAAATACACCAAAATTAATATTGCAAAATTTAGCAGAACCAATGGTAAAAAAAGACAAATAGAAAATATAAGAAATTCATTGGTTTGATCAGCCTTCTCGATCTAAACGATAAGATATGTATCTTGTGGAATAATTCAATGGAGGTTGAAATATGCAGAAGCTGAGCAAATAATCAGCTTCAAATTAGGAAAATCAGATTCGATATATCAGTGGTGTATGCTAGCAATGTTAGAGAAGATAGGAAATCACTATGGAAAGTGATGGATGATATAGCCGCAAAGAAATCTCTGTGGATTATGCGAAGAGATTTCAATGTGATTAGAAATCCTAGTGAAAAAAGGGGAGGTGACCTTTTGACAATATTGCTTAGATCAGTTCAATGAGGTAATCAAGAGCAAATTTAATGGAGGCAGACTTTCTTGGGTCAAACTTTACATGGTGCAATAATTGGAAGAGGAGGGGAGCAATATGGTCAAGACTGGATTGAGTTCTACTTAACACACAATGGATGGACAAGATGGGAGGAATAAAAATTAAATATCTAAGTAGAAACTTGTTCGGACCATAGCCCACTCCTTATGACATTTGATGTAAGTAATGGGTAGAACTATGGTTTTAAATTTCAAAACATGTGGGGATTGCATAAGGGATTGATGTCATAGTAAAAAAATCATGGGAAAAATAGGTTTCGAGTAACCCTATGGAAATTCTGGCAAAAAAAAACTTCAAACCTTACGAATATCACTTGCTAAATGGAATAAGGAGATTTTTTGGAAATATTAGTAAAAATACTCAAGATGTTGAACAGAAGGTTGCGATGCTTGAAATAGAATATGAGCAGAGGCAAGATGATGTTTCTAGAATTGCATTAAGTAAAGTGAGAGCGTAACTAAGGCTTGAAATTCACATGGAAGAAGTTTTTTGGAAGTAGAGAGCTAGAGTCAAGTGGCTTTAAGACGGAGACAAAAACAAACTTTTTCAATGATATGGCAAAAATAAGAATGCAGAAACAAAAAATAAAAGGTTTAAAAACAACAAATGGGCAATGGTTAGAAAAGGAAGATGAAATAAAAAATAAACTAGAAAAGTATCTTAAAAATCATTTATGTAGTGCAAACACATCTAGAAGGGCTTCATTAATACAGTATATTGAGAGGAGGGTCTCAGAAGAAGATAACAAAAAATTAGAAGAACTCCCCTCGGAAGAGGAGGTAAAGGAGGTAGCTTTAGTGTGAACAAAGATAGTGCGGTAGGTCCAGATGGGTGGGATATCGGCTTTTTTCAGCGTAGTTGGCCTTTTATTAAAAAGGAGTTGGTAGTGGCTATTGCTAGTATCTTTGCTGGCACGGAGATCACAAAAGCGTGGCTAAGTCATTCATTGTACTAATTCCTAAGAAGGCTAGCCTAGATACATGGGAATATTATCGGCCAATTAGTCTATGTAATTCAATTTATAAGATTTTAGCTAAATTATTACAGGACAGGATCAGCAAAATTCATCCCTCTATCATATATGTTGAACTAACTAATTTTGTAAAGGATAGGTCTATAATGAAAAATATTAATTTAGACTCAGAAATGAAAAGAAAAGAGGAGCAAAATCAAGAGAGCATAATGTAATATTAAAACTGAACTTGTCAAAAGAATTAGATAGAGTTGAATGAGATATTTTATGTTATTTAATGAGAAAGATGGACTTCTTGGAATTCTGGATAGACCTAATGCATAGATGCATTTCAAGCGCATGGGTTAAAATTCTAATAAACGGACAGACTGGTGAAGAATTTAAACCAACAATAGGGCTTAGACAAGGGGACCCGCTCTCTCCATCCTTATTTAACATTTATCTATAGCTCTTTATTGTAAATCTACAAATGGATATGGAGAGGAAAATCATTACATATAAACAGCCATGGAGCACACCGACTGTGAGCTGCTTGGCATATGCGGATGATATTATTATCTTCACAAATGTAAGTAGTAGATCCATGAGAAATTTGATGAAGTTATTACAGAATATGGAGGAAGAATGGGGGAAAGTGTTAAATAAAAATAAAAGCCAATTTATAATTGCAAATAACAATCCTAAAACATAGCCATAAAAATAAAAAATCTCACAAGCTTCACGCATAAAAAATGAGCTCTAAGCTACTTAAGTTGCTGATTTATGAGGAAAGGTTGAAAGAGTATTTAGTAGGCCTGGTTGAAAAGTTGAGGCAAAAGATTGTGGGTTAGAAAGAAGACCTACTAAATATGGTAGGAAAAATTACGTTGATCATGCATGTGCTACAAGGCACACTAGCATACACTTTAATGGCTTTACAGCCACCCTAAAACATACTTACAAAGCTTGAAAGAGAAATGTCTAATTTTTTATGGGGTAAAAGGGAAGGAAAAAATAAAACACATCGGAAAAGATGGGGAGAGCTCTATTTTCTGATGGAGGAAAGAGGTTTAGGTTTCTATAAATTGAATGATATAGCCAAAGCTTGGGCTCATAAAAATTGGTGGAGTTTAAAAAATAATAAAAATGGTAGTCTTTGGGTGGCATATATGAAAGCTAGATATAGCTTAGGTGATAAAGCATTCAAATATCCAAAAAAGGTGACAAAAAGCTGGAAGCTGATGTGTAAGCAACAAATTATTGTGGAGAAGCATGTGATACTAACAAGCTCGAGGTGGAAATGGTCTTTGAATCCACAAGGAAAATTTATGCTAAAAAGTGCTAAAGAGCTTGTTAGAAATAAAAAATCTCCTCAAAAAAATTTGAAAGAACATAGACAAAGGTACTCCCGGAAAAAATGAATGTGTTCATGTGGAAATTTCTCTCAAATGGGATTCCTGTCGACGAGAATATTCAGAGGAAAGGCATAAGATTAGCATCTAGATGTGAATGTTGCGGTCAAGATATAGAAAACTCGGATCATCTTTTTTCAACAGAAAAAATAGCTCGGAAAATATGGAATAAATTAGAAATGAATGCGGACATAGAAAGTAGCACAACATCACTTGAAGAGAGGTTAAAAAAATGGAGGGATAGTTATGCTAAAAATAAGATTTTAAAATGGATAAAAAATTACATTCTGCATATAACAGTTGGTACTTATGGAAGTCCAGAAACAAAGTAGGTTTGATGGTGCTCCGATGAATGCCATAAACAATTTAGAAGAAATTAAAAATGAAAGCACATTTATCTCGACCTGTAACCGATAAAATTGAGAAGAATATGGCTAGATGAGAACAAGAAGTTAACTTGGGGCCTCTCTATATGTGTTAAGAAAATGCCAACAATAAGAAAATGCCACCTGGATGTACTGTAAAAAAAGAAAGTGAAATTCTCTAAGAATCTCCTCTCTCAATTCCACTATCTAGGGAACTATAATCCATCCCCTAAACCAAAAACTACCAACCATATGAATAGTCCAACTTTCATCACACGTACCAGTCTCCACTCAGTTCTTTATAGATAATATATCTGCATCTTGTTTCTACGTCTCAATCTCCTTATTTAATAACGAAGATATAGCTACTAAACTCTCGATAACACCCTAACTTTGACTGCTATATTGTAAGCTGAATCATCCCACAGTTTCAAGCATCTCCATTCCCGCAAAGCTATACTAGCTAGTGCACCTCGTGACTTTTAACTAAGTGCATTAGCCACCACATTTGCCTTACCTAGATGGTAATGCAAAGTAAAATTATAATCTTCTAGATACTCCATCCATCGACGCTGTCTCATGTTAAGGTCTCATTGTGTAAAGATATATTTCAGACTTTTATGGTCTTAATATACCTCAAATTGCTCCCCATACAAATAGTGGTGTCATATTTTTAAAGCAAAGACTATAGCTTCCAATTCTATATCA
>JAREIK010001730.1:0-128193 GCA_029783825.1 Sapria himalayana
TATCTAATTATGGTCCTGTTTATCTATCTATATGTCTATATATATATATATATTATATATATATTATATATATATATATATTTTTTGTTTCTATGTATTATTCTATCTATATTTCTATATATTGATCTATTTATCGATTTATATATCTATCTATCTTTATTCTTTTCTTCGGATCTATTTATCTATCTATCTATATATATGAATATTTATATATTTATATATCTATATATCTATCCACCTACCTATCTATCTATCTATCAATTTTGTGCATCTATTTCTCTTACTATGTTTCTATATATCTATTTGTCCATTTATCTATCTATCTATCTATCTATTTATATATTTGCCTATCATTATAACTATTTATCTATATTTCTATCTAACTATCTCTCTATGTTTCTATTTGTTTATATGTCTATCTGTCTTTTCTATCTAACTATATATCATTCTAATCTTTCTTTATGTCTATCTGCCTGTTTATTTGTCTATCTTTTTATCTATCTCTTTGTTTCTCTATCTATCTATCTACCTCTCTATTTATCTTTCTATCTCTCTAACTATCTATCTATCTGTTTCAATCTATTTGCCTTTATATCTATGTGTCTATCTATCTATCTATCTATTTTTATATTTATCTTTTATCTATCTATCTATCTATCTATATTATTTATCTGTCTATTTTTTTATCTATTTACATATCTTTCTCTCTGTCTACCTATTTGTTTATCTATCTATTTGTCTATCTCTATATGTTTGTCTGTTATCTACATGTCTGTCTTTCTATCTCTCTATTTATTTTACTTATTTATTTATATATATCTATATTTATTTATGTCTATTTATCTATCTATCTTTCTATCTAACTACATATCTAATTGTCTGTCTGTGTATCTATTTATCTATTTGTCTATCAAATAGTATATCTATCTGTCTATTTTTATATCTGTCTGAAAATCTATATGTCTATCAAGTTATCTATCTATAAATCTATCTTTTATCAATCTATATGTCTGTCTATATGTCTGTTTAAATATATTTTTATCTGTCTATCTATCTATCTATGTATTTATATATCTATCTATCTATCTATCTATTTTTCTATCTATTTGTCTATCAATATGTCTTTCTATATGTATATCTTTCTGACTATCTATCTGTTTATAAATCTATTTATCTAACAACATATCTATCTATCTTTGTATTTTCAATCTTTCTATCTATCTATTTCACTATTTAATTATCAATCTATCAATCTATCAATCTGTCTATCTGTCTATCTTTCTATCTAAATATCTATTTATTTATTTATTTATCTATCTAACTATCTATATATTTGTCTAACTATCTATATATCTATCTATCTATATATATCCTATCTATCTTTTTTTGTATCTATGTATTTATCTATTTGTTTATGTATCTGTCTATATATCTATATATCAAACTCTATAACTATCTGTCTGACTATCAATCAATTAATCAATCTAACTATCTATATATTTATTTTTCTATCTATCTATCTAATATTCTATCTATCAATATGTCTATATATCTATCTATCAATGTATCAATATGTCTATCAATCTTTCTATTAATCTGTGTATTAATTTCTCTATCAATCTTTCTATCAATTTATCTATTAATCTATCAATATATCTATATATCTGCCTAATAATATGTAGATCAATTTTCTATCAATCTGGATATCTATATTTATATCTATTTATTTATATAGATGTCTATGAATTTGTCTATCTATTTATCTATCTATCTATTTTCCTATCTATCTATCTTTGTATCTATTTCTCTATCTATCTATCTGTCGGCCTGTATATATATATATATATATATCTATCTGTCTATCTTTGTATCTTACTATATATCTATCTATATGTCTTTCTATCTATCTTTTTGTTGACCTATCTGTTTATCTGTATGTCTATCATCTGTCTATCTTAATGTCACTCTATATATATATATATATATATATCAATATACTATCTATTCTATTAATTTTCTATATATATATCTAATAATATGTCTTTCTTTCTATCAATCTAATTGTATATTTATCAATTTAATTATTTGCCTTTTATATGCCTATCTATTTCTCTATCCATCTGTCTATCAATCTGTCTATCTTTTATCTATCAATTTGTCTAACAAACTATCTATCTATCTAACAATATGTGTATCTATTTGTGTAGTAGTATTTGTATATCTATCAGTCTATCTATCATTCAATCTAAATATGTGCATATCTATATGTCTATCTATCTCTATATCAATATATATATCTATCTATATATCTATCTATCTATCTCTCTCTCTTTCTATCTATCTATATATCTATCTATCTAACTGTCTATCTATCTATCTATTTATCTAACTATATGTCTATCAAACTAAATATTAATGTATCTATCAATTTGTTTATCAATATATCTATCAATATGTCTATCAATCTGCATATAAATTTGTCTATAATTTTGTTCATCAATATGTCTATCTATTTATCTATATATCTATCTATCTATGAATATATCTCTCTAGCAATCTATTGATATATCTATATATCTATTTATCTATTTGTTTATATCTCTTTCTACAATATGTTCCTGTATCTATTAATCAATATGTCTAATAATTTGTATATTTAACAATCTATTAAAAAATCTCTATATTTTTCTATTTGTATATCTATCTATATATCTATCAATCTGTCTATCTATTTTTCTATCTATCTATATATTTAGAAATCTACCTACCTACCTATCTATCTATTTATACGTCTATTAAACTATCTATCAATTGATCTATTAATCTGTTTATTAATCTGTCTATCAATATGTCTATATATTTGGCTACCTATCTGTCTATCCATCTATCTACCTATCTATCTATTTATCTATTTTTCTTTCTATCGATCTATCTATTTTTATATCTATCATTCTATCTATCTGTCTATGTTTCTATCAATCAATCTATCAATCAATCTATTTATGTATCTATCTAAAAACTTGTCTAGATACTTTTCAATCAAACTATTTTTTTATTAGTCTAGCTATCAATCTATTCATATATCTATTTGTCTCTCTATGTCTATCTAGCTATCTGTCTGTCTATCTATCTATCTATCTATCTATCTATCTTTCTTTCTACATATTTATCTCACTGTCTATCTATTTATTTATCTATCTCTTTGTCTATCTATCTGTCTATCTATCTATTAATCTATCTATCTTGATGTCTATCTATCTATATATGTATTTGTTTATCTATATGTCTATCTTTCTGTCAATCTAACTATCTATCAATATATAAATGATCTATCTATATATCTATTTGACTAACTATCTATCTATATATTTATCTATCTATCTATCTATGTGTCTATCTATCTATCTAATAATATATTTATATATCTTTCTAACTATATGTCTATCTATTTATCTATCTAACTTTATTTCAAAAAATCTATCTATCCATTTGTTTATCTATCTCTCTATTAATCTTTCTATATATCTATATATCAATCTATCTATTAAACTATCCATCAATTTATCTATCAATTTATCTATCAATCTATCTGTAAATCTATCTATTAATATGTCTAATAATTAGATTATAAATCAAATAACCAATCTATCTATCTATCTATTTTTGTTTCTCCCTGTCATATATATTTACATCATTCTGTCTATCAATCTGTGTGTGTGTCTATCTATCTATCTATTTTTTTATCTATTTGTTTATCTATATGTCTATCTATTGGACTATCTAACTATCTATCTATATATCTATATATCTGTCTATCTATCATCTGTCTAACTATCTATCTATTTTAATGTTTATTTATATATCTATATCTCTGTCTAATAATCATTCTATATATCTCACTAATAATCTATCGATCTATCTGTCTATATATATGTCTATCAATAATTCTATCTATATATATGTCCATCTATATGTCTATCAAACTATCTATCATTATGTCTATCAATCAATCTATCTATCTATCTATCTATCTATCTAACAAACTAACTATTAATCTTTCTTTCAATATGTCTATCAATATATTTATTTATCTATTTGTCTATCTATTGATTTTAATGTCTATCTAGTTATCTATCTCTCAATCTAATTATCTTTCTATCTATCAGTTTAAAAATCTATTTATCTATATTTCTCAATATCTTTTTATCTATCTATCTATCTATATTACTATTTATCTATCTATCAATCTGTCTTTCTATCTATTTATCAATCAATCTATCAATCTCTCTATAAAACTATATATCAATCTCTTTATCAATCTTTTTATCTATCAGACAATCTATATGTCTATCTATCTATTTTTAAAACTATCTTTCTTTCTATTATCTATCAAAATATCTATCTTTCTCTTTATCTATCTTCTATCTATCTTTCTATCTATCTATCTAACTTTCTATCAATCAATCTATTATTGTCTATCTATCTCTCTATCTATCTGTCTATCAATCTACATATGAATCTATCTATCAATTTCTCTATAAATCAATCTATCAATCTCTATATCAAAATGACTATCAATCTATCTATAAATATGTCTATCTATGTGTCTATATCTATCTATTTATCAATCTATCTATCTATCTATCTATCTATATATCTATGTATCTATTAGTCTATCTATTTATTTTTCAATTTATCTAGCTATCTATCAATTTGTATTTCTGTGTGTGTATATATATATATATATATATCATTTTATTTATCTATAAATCTATATGCCTACCTATATGACTATCTATCTGTCAATCTAGCAGTTTAATAATTTATTGATCTATATGTCTATCTATCTGCCTATCAATCTATTTATCTATCTATCTAACTAACTTATTATCTGTCTATATATATATATATATCTATATCTATATTTCTATCTATCTATTTATATCTATATATTTTTATATATCTATTTGTCAATCAATCTCTTTATCTATCTATCTATCTATCTATTTGTGTATCAATATATCAATCTATCTGTCTATCTTTCTATCTATCTATTTATCTATAAATATATATCTGTTTATCTATCTATTTGTCTATATAACTGTCTATCTAATTGTCTAACTATCTCTCTATATATCTTTCTATTTACCTATCTATCTATTTGTCTATATATATATCATATATATGTCTATCTATCTGTCTATTATCTTTCTATCAATCAATCAATCAATCAATATATATATATATATATGTCTTTCTATCACATAGATTTATCTGCCTATCTATATGTCTATTTTTTCTATCTATCAATAGGTGTATCAATTTGTTTTTCAATTTATCTATCTATATATCTATCTATCTGTATTTGTCTCTATCTTTATTATGTTTATTTATCTAAATATCTAACTGTAAAAGTATTAATCTAATAATCTATTTATTTATATATCTCTCTTTATGTATATTTATTTATATATCTATTTATCTGTCTATCTAACGGTCTATATATCTGTCTATTTATCTGTCTATCTATCTGTCCTTCTATTGTCTATAATCTATCTAACTATATTGATATCTATATGTCTATCTATCTGGCTATCTATTTGTGTATCTACCTATCTATCAATCTATTTGTTTATCTATTGTCAATCTTTCTATTTATCTAACTAACTAATTATCTGTCCGTGTAACTATTTGTCTATCTAACTATCTATATATTTGTATATTATTTTTTATCTATGTATCTAATAATATATCTATCTATTGATCTATCAATCTTTCTATTAATATGAATATCAATCTATCTATCAATTTTTCAATCAATTTCTCTAACAATGTGTTTTTTCAATCTATCTATCAATCTATCAAATAATTGTCTATCAATCTATCTATCTCTATCTCTATAAATATGGTTATCAATTTATCTACCAATCTGTCTATATATCTATCTATCTACGTGGTTCACTATCATTGTGTCTATCTATCTGTCTATCTTTTTTTCTATCGATGTGTATATCTATATCTTTATATCTATCTATCTGTCTATCTATCTATCTATATATTTGTCTATCTATTTGTCTATCTATTTGTCTATCTATCTATCTATTTTTATTTCTAGCTATCTATCAATCTATCATTATATCCTTCTATCTATGTATGTATGTATGTATGTATTTATCTATGTATATATCTATCTAACTATATGTCTGTCTATATATCTATCAATCCTAATATCTATCAATCTATCTTTCTATCTATCTATATAATAATCTTTCTATCATATAGTCTAATAATAGATTTATCTGTCTGTCTATTTATCTATCTATCTATTTTTCTCTCTATATGTCTATCTATCCATCTATAAATATATCTATCTATCTTTCAATCTATCTATATATCAATCTTTTTATCAACATATCTTTTAATTTGTCTATTAATTTTTCTATAAATATATCTTTAAATCTATCTATCAATCTTTCTATAAATCTGTCTATCAATATGCATATAAATATATCTTTCAATATGTCAATAAATCTATCTATTAATATTTCTATCTATCAAACTATCTATATATCTATATATTTGTCTTTTTATCAGTCAATCTATCTATGTATCTATCTTGCTATTATTTGTCTATCTATGTATCTATCTATCTATCTATCTATTATTTCCCTATTTATCAAATAACTATATTTTAATGTGTATATTTAGTAGTAGTATATATATATATATATATATATTATATATATCTATCTATCTATCTATCTATTAGTCTACTATCTGTCTCTCTAACTGTCAATCAATCTAACTATTAAGCTTTTTATAAATCTAATATTTATCTTTCCATCAATATATTTATTAGTGTATATCATATGTCTAGCTATTTATCTAACTATTTGTTAATATATCTATCTTTCTATCAATAAATCTATCTATTTGTCTAATTTATCTGTCTAACTATCTTTCTATGTATCTGTTTGTAATTCTATTTATATATCTTTTAGTCTCTCTATCTCCCTATCTATCTATCTATCTTTCTAAATATCTATTTGTCTAACTATATGTCTATCTGTCTATTTATCTTTCTATTTATCTATTTGTCTATCTATCTTTTATTTAATTATCTAGTAATCTTTCTATCTATTCTCTAATAATATGTTTATTATTCTGTCTATCAATCTGGCTATCTATATGTCTGTCTATCTATCTATCTTTTTATCTATCAATCAATCTATCAATCTATCAATCTATCAATCATCTATCTTTAAATCTATCTATTAATCTATATATAATTGTCTATCGATCCGTCTTTTAATCTATCTATTAATTAAACTATCAATATGTCTATCAATATTTATATCTATCTATCTATGTATATATTTGTCTATCTACCTATCTATCTATCTGCCTGCCTGTCTATCTATCTATCTTTCTATTTGTTTATCTATCTATCTATCTATGTGTCTATCTATCTATCTATATCTCTCTTTATTTATCTATATAAATATATATATATATATGTGTCTGTCTATATATCTATCTATTTATATACCAATCTATCTAATTATATAATTGTCTATCTATCTGTATTTTTATCTAGCATTCTATTTATCTTTATTTCTTTCTATCTATCTATCTATTAGTACATCTTTTTGTCTATCTATCTGTTCGTCATTATGCTTGTCTATCTATCTTAATAACTAATTATCTATCTATCCATTTGTCTATGTATCTGTTTATATCTATGTTTATATATTTGTCTATTATGGGTCTATATATCTCTCTATTTCAATGTCTATCAATCTATCTTTAAATCTATCTATCTATATGTTTATATATTTCCTTATCTATCTATCTATCTAAGTATCTATCTATCTACATATCTATCTGCCTATCTATCAATATTTCTATCTATTTTTCTCTCTATATTTCTTTCTATCTATATATCTATTTGTATATCTATCTATTTATCTCTTTATCTATATATCTATCAATTTGTTTATCTATATACCTATTTATCAATCTATCTAAAGGTCTATAAATCTATCTACCTATCTATCTTTCTAACTATATATATGTTTATGCACCTAATTATCTTTCTATCTATTTGTCTATCTATCTATTTATCAATCTATCTATCAATCTATATATAATACTATCTATCAATCTATGTATCTATCTATCTATATAACTATCTATCTAGCTAAATATCTATATATCTATCTATTGATATGTTTATCTATTTGTTTATATATTTTTTATATATCTATCTATATATTTCTTTATCAAACACTTTATGCATCTGTTAATAAATATGCCTAATAATTTGTCTATCATACTATATATCGTAAATCTTAATGTTTCGTTGTTTGTATATTTATGTTTATGCCTATCTATCAGTATGGATATCTACCTATCTATTTACCTATCTTTTTATCTATCTATCTAACATTCGATTAATTTGTCTATCTATTTGTTTATCATCTATATATATCTATCTGTCTATCTATCTACCTACCTACCTACCTACCTATCTACCTACCTACCTACCTACCTATCTATCTACCTACCTACCTACCTACCTACCTATCTATCTATCTATCTATCTGTCTATATGTCTCTCAATCTATTTATCTATGCATCTATGTATCTATCTATAGCTGTATATCTATCTTTCTATCTTTCTATCTATCTATCTTACTAATTATCTATTTGTCAATCTATGTTTATTTAATATTTATATCTAACTATTTATCTTTCTATCTATCTGCCTATACATCTATCTATATATGTATCTATCTATTTGTCTATAAATCATTCTTTCAACATGTCTATCAATCTAGCTATAAATCTTTCTATCAATGTGTCTACATATCTATCTACCTATATATCTTTTAATCTTTCTATCAATCTATCTTTCAATATATCTATCAATCTATCTATCAATCTAAATATCTATCTATCTTTTATCTATCTATCTATCTGATTATCTAACTATCTATTTATGTGTCTATTTATCTATTTATTTATCTATTTATCTATGTGTCAGTCTATCTATCTCTCTATATATCTATCTTTCTATCTATCTATCTATATATCTATCTATATATTTATCAATCTATCTATTAATATATCTATCTATCTATCATTTTGTCTATCATTTTGTTTATTAATGTGTTTATCAATATGATTATCACTCTGTCTATAAATCTCGTATAATTATATATATCAATCACTCTATCTATCTTTGTATATTTCTATCTATATATCTATCTATCTTTCTTTCTTTCTTTCTTTCTTTTTTCCTTCTCTATGTCTCTCTATCTATCAATCTGTCTATCAATATCTTTATCAATTTGTCTAACTATCTGACTACATATCTATCTCAATATGGCTATCAATCTATATTATGTTTTGTCTATCAATCTATTTAACAATTTGTCTATCAAATTATCTATCTAATAGTCTATATGTTAGTCTATTTGTATATCTTTTTCACTATCTATGTTTATGTCTAGACATTTGTCTATCTATTTATATATCCATCTATCGATCTATCTATCTATCCATCTCTCCATCTATATGTATATCTATCTTTTTTTTTTCTTTCTATCTAACTATCTATCTATCTAAATATCTATTTATATAACCTTCTATCTATCAGTATATTTATTTTCAAATCTATTTATATAACTTTATATATATATTTATGTTTATCTATCTATCTATCTAACTATCTGCCTATCTATCTCTATTTCTTTATGCCTATCTAACTATCTATCTATTTATTTGTTTATCTATCTGTCTGTTTAATTATAAAATCAACTATCTTGTATCTATCTATCTATCTGTTTGTCTTTCAATCAATCTATCTATTTTTCTATCTATCTATATATCTTTCTATCTATCCATCTATCTATCTTTATATAAATCTATCTATATGTGTCTATTAACTATTTATTAATATGTCTACCAATCTATATATCAATCTGTCTATCAATATATCTATCAATCTGTCTATCAATATATCTATCAATCAAGTGTTTATCAATCTGACTATAAATCTATCTATCACTCTACCTATCAGTTTATATATTAATCTGTTAATCAATATGCCTATTAATCTCTCTATCAATATTTCTTTCAATCTCTCTATCAATATTTCTCTTAATCTATCTATCAATATGTCTATCAACCTGATTATTAATCTGTCGATCAATCTTTCTATCTATCTGACTATCTATATATGTATCTTTCTGTCTATCTTAATATGTATCTATCTATCTATCTAATTTTTTATCTATGTATCTATTTATCTATTTGTCAATCTATCTATTTATCTAACTAACTATCTATATGTCTATCTATATATCTATATATGTGTCTATTATCAGTCTAGCTATATGTATATATATATATATATATATATCTATATTTCTATATTTCTATCTATGTCTTTATCTATCTATCTATCTATCTATATACCTACCTATATATCAATCTTTCTATCTATATGTTTATCTATTTATCTATTTATCTGACTATTTATACATCTATTTATAGGTTTATCAATCAATCAATCTATCAATCTATCTATTTGTCTATCAATATGACTTCAGCTATCTATAAATCTATTTATAATTATGTCTATCAATATCTCTATCTATTTGTGTATTGATTTATCTATCTATCTGTCTATCTATCTTTCTTTCTTTATATCTGTGTGTCGATCTCTCTATCTCTCTATCTCTCTATATATCAATATATCTATCAATTTGTCTAACTATCTATCTATATATGTGTCAATCAATAAATCTATGTTTTCTCTATCAATCTATTTAACAATTTTTCTATCATATTATCTATCTAATAGTCTCGACGTTAGTCTATTTGTATATCATTTGTCTATCTATATGTCTGTCAAGATATTTGTCTATCTATTTATAAATCTATCTATCTATCTATCCATCTATCCATCTATATATTTGTATATCTATCAATCAATCAATGTATCTATCTTTCTATCTATTTATCTACCTATCTATCTGTCTATTTCTTATCTATCTATATAACTTTCTATCTATAATTATGTCTATCTATCTATATATCTATCTAACTATATGCTTATATATATGTCTTTCTTTCTGCCTATCTAACTATTTGTCTATTTATTATTCTATCTATATGCCTATCTATATATAAAATAAACTAACTTTTATCTATCTTTCAATCAATCAATCAATCTGTCTATCAATCTATCTTTCAGTCTGTCTATCAATGTGGTTATCAATCTATTTATTAATTTGTCTATCAATTTGTCTATTAATATATCTATTAATATATCTATCAATTTGTATATCAATATGTCTATCAATATTTCTATTTATTAATATTTCTATCTATATATCTGTCTATTTATCTACCTATTTATTTGTCTATCTGTCTATTTATCTCTCTATCAATATTTCTATATATGTCTATTAATATATCTATTAATCTATCTATCAATTGAACTATCAATCTATCTAACAAATAATCTATCTATCTTTCATTCAATTTATCTATCAATCTTTCAATCAATCAATCTTTTAATCGGTATATCAATCTACTTATTAATCATTCAAAAAATTTATTCATCAATCTTCCAATCTATATGTCTATCATCTGTCTATCTATCTTTCAATCTGTCTATCTATTTATCTATCAATATTTCTATATATCTATCTATATATCTATTGATCTATCTGCCTATATATATATATATATATATATATATATATTTCTTGCTATCTTTGTGCCTATTTATCTATCTGTCAACATATCTATCTATCCTATATCTATATGTATATCTCTCTTTCTAACTTTTTATCTATCTATTTTCTTATCTATATGTCTAAATATTTATCAATCTATCTATCTATCTATCTATCTATTTGTCTATCTATCTATCTATTTGTTTATTTATCTATCTTAATGTCTATCTATCTATCTATATATATATCTATCTGTCTAATAATCTTTCTATCTATCTTTCTAATAATCTATGTATTTTTCTGTCTATCTATCTATATATTAATTTTAATAAATGAACAAATATTAAATGAACAAATATATATATATAAAGATTTAATTATTTGATAGAAAAATAGATAAAGATTTAATTTTAATTTTAATTATTTGATAGAAAAATAGATAAAGATAGACAAATATATATATAAAAATGATAGAAAAATACATATACATATAAATAGATAGGATATATAAAGATTTAATTTTAATAAATGAACAAATATTAAAACTTGATAAGCAAGTAAATTATTTGATAAAAAATTTACTACTAATAAATGAACAAATATAAAAATTACTACTAATAAAAAGTTAAAAGAATTAATTGTATGATAAAATAAAAGAAATATATAAAAATATCAAAATTAATGAATAAGCAAGTAAATTTATATTGTTTAAAGTAAAAAAAGTATGACGATAGAAATCTTTAAAAAAATAATTACTAAAAGATTTTAAATTTTTGATATATAAAAAAAATTTTAAAAGGTTCATAAAATTTTAAAGAAAATAAATTTAAAGATTTATACATAGATATTTTAATTACATCAAAAAAAATTTGATGATTTAAAAAATAAATATTTCGGTGTGATTATTAAAAGAATACTTCAAGTATTTTTTTAGTGTTTTAAAAAAGTTATTTAAAATATTACTAATGAAATTTTGTTATTCTAAAAATACTTAGAATTAATTTTAGCACTATAAACACTTTTGAAAAGTACTATCAAACTGACCCAAAGTTGATTTGAATTCAAATTTTATTTTTTGTCCCTACTAAAATTTATAAGCATAAAATAATTTAGTAAGATCTTTACTATTAGTTTTTAATTTTCTATTTTTAATAAAATAATAAATATAACTTTTTTTAATGATCTTCTTACTTTACATAATTTTTGGAATTTTATAAATTATAAATTATATCAAATAATATGAAATTTTATGCCTTAACAATTATTTTATATAATATTCATAAAAAATAAATTGAATTTTTAAAGATTTATAACCATAATATATATATATATATATATATATATGTGTGTGTGTGTGTGTGTGTGTGTGTGTGTATTTATGAAATACTATATTATAATATAATATTATTCTTTTATTTATGAATTAATATAATAAATTTATCCATAAATTTAAAATAATATGAAATATTATAAATTATTTATGGTTATACATTTATATAATTTATTTATGGATATAATAAATAATTTGTTTTTTTATAATGAAATAATATGAAAATTTGATTACCAATTATTAGTTTTCATGGTTATTAGTAATATAATTTTTTTAATCTTCATATTTATAACCATTAATAATTTTTTTTTTCTGAAATTCATTTTATTAATTTATAATTAATATTACAAAAAGTAACCATTAAAATTTAATAAATTATTAACAATAAATTTATTTATTTATGAAATAAAAATCTATTTAATTTGTTTTATTTAAATTATTTAATTTTTATAATTTTAGTTAGCTTTTATATTTTTGACTCTTTTTTTTTATATATTTAGATCCATTTTTTTTATTTATAGTTTCTGTGAAAAAAGATAATGGTAAGGCATTCAAGTTTTTACCATTTTTTCTATCTTTGTGAAGAGGAAGAGAGAAGAAGCAAAATGAGCAAATTCTACGTTTTTTTGTTACCAAGTAAGATTATCAATGCTCTTCTCCTTCAGAATACTAAATATATTTATCTTTCTCTCTTAATTTGATTACCACTAGCAAAGTTTAATTTATACAAAATATTCAGTTTTTGAATTTTATTTTAATTTTCTCCTAATTTTTCTTTTTCTTTATTATATTTTCACATCACTTATATGATTTTGACTCTCCACCATTAATGAAACAACATATGGTTAATGTAAACTTTGTTCTTTTACTGATTAATTTTTTAGTGTTTTATGGATTTCAAATACTAAATGTAAGCTTATTATTTTATTCTTCTGTTACTTAAGAAAAAAAATTTGCTTAATGAATTATGCTTCAGTAACTTATGAAAAAACAAACATGATGTTTATGAGTTCTGTTTTGATTGTCTCCTAAAATATTATAAATAGATAACATTATATTTAAACTTTTATACATTTATATAATCATATGACATTATATATAAATGTTATACTTTAATATATATAAACGTATTACATTATATATAAACATTGATATGTTTATATAAAGATATAAGATTATATATAAATAGTTTTACATATGTATAAATGTTTATAAGTATTTATACAAGATTAACATAAAACTATCCATTTATATAATGTTTTATATAACATTTATATAGCATATAAAATGTTTATACATATTTGTAAACATTTATATAACATATAAATTTTTATATAAATATATAATATTTATAATGCTTATATAAATGTGATATATATACTATATAATATTTATAAAAGTCTTACATATATATTATTATATATATGTATCATTTATAAAATATTTTAAACACAACATTATATCTAAACACTTGTATATTTATATAATCATATGCAATTATATATAAAAGTTTATACTTTAATATAAACGTGCAACTAAGATAATAGTGATGTGCAATATGATGCTTGTATGCATAGACAATAGATTATCCTTATAATGTATATATCATATGAAGAAATGATATATCATAAAAATTGAAGTTGTGTTCAAATCATATAATCGAAGTGCCTACTATTGTGCCATATTACGATACATTACCATGCACACTATCAACGAAAACAATACTACACAACTGCAATTCCTATTGTGCAATTGAGGTGCCTACTGCCATGCACAAACTCTCCTATCATGTATAACCATGTAACATCCTATTTATGCAGTTGATACTCACCTCACACAGTAAGTGATAACAGTATATGGGGTATTGCTATAGTATATATGCCCATGTCCTCTGTGTTTGGCACAATGTATGTTCTCTCATTTTATAGGATTTTGAACCCTTACATGCCTCAAGGTTTGTTTTCCTTAGAGTTTTAGCATTGATGCTATGCATAATTCTATGCCAACAATAAAACTTGATGAAAAACTCTGAGTAAAAAAATAATAGACAATCCTCTCATAAAATATAATGGGTCAATGAATTGATGCAGTCTAGATGTTAGGTGCTTCCATCAATAATAACATAGAAATAATAAAAAATGTAAATAACACAAAAGGTATGATTATAAACTACAATTTGTGAGTAACTCGTGAGTTCAAAATTCATGAACAATGAAGTGTCTCACACATTATAAGGCATTAGTTGTTTGATTTGTACGCTATTGTAGCATTCTATTGCTGACTATTATTTGTGTTGTGTTTACATGTTACACTCATGAACTTTTATGATTTTGTTGTGGAACAGCTAGAACATTAGCAACTTATTATTGACATAGGTGCTTTGCCACTTATTGCGGACCTATTGAAGAGGCACCAAGATGGATCTACTTCTAGGGTAGTGAATAGCATCCTAAGATGGGCAGTTGATGTGATCACCAACCTTGCCCATGAGAATAGCAACATCAAAACTCATATTAGGTTGCTATTTTTAATGCAATCTCTTTTGACACTATGCACAATGCTTTCTGTTAATGAGTTATTTTTTAGGATGAATGGTGGGATACCACTTCTAGTTTAATTGTTGGATTTATTTGACGCTAAAGTGCAAAGGGCATTGTTGGGTCACTGAGAACCTTAGGTTTCAAGAATGAATATAATAAAAATCAGGTGATATTCCTTATTGTGATTACTGATTTTTTATCATTTACTTTGCCATGAAAAAATAATGCATTTTTTGACTTTTTAGATTGTCGATTGCAATGTTCTTCCCACTCTCATCTTAATGTTATGCTCAGAAGAAACTGCTATACATTATGAAGTAGTTACTTTACTTAAAAATTGAGACCTCAATTATTTTTTTAGTTATAATTATTCTAAAATTTTGATGTTGGCCTTTATTTTCTTATTTGGACCAATTATTTTTGTTATTGTAGGTAGGTTTGATTGGAAATTTGGTTCATTCATCTCCAAACATTAAGAAAGAAGTTTTGTCTGCTGGGGCATTGCAGCTTGTTATCGATTTGCTCAGATATTTTCATCTGTAACATTTTGTGGAAAATTGAATCTCTATTCATTATGTATCTAATCAGATTCTATTTTTATATCATTATCTAAAATTAATATCTGAATTTACTTTGATTTACTATAATTTTGATTTTTAAATTTGCTTTTAATAATTCTCTAAATGTTTTTCTGATAAATAGCTTATGTTGCATTGAGATCCTGAGAGAAGCTGCTTTATTACTGGCACAGTTTGTGGAAATTGATTTGGATTGCAAGGTAATCTTATGTTGATTCTTCCTTCACTTTGATTATTTTCAAGTTTGAGATAAATCATTATGTAAGAATTTTTTAGATTACTTTTTGTTTGGATTCATGTTTTGCGCTTAAGTTATGAGGAAGAGGATGATCACAGTAAAAAGGAGTGCTCAAATATAATTTTTATGTATTCTTGTATTCATGTATTAAATAAATAATATAAAAATATATTGTGTAATGTAGTACCTTTGATAGGTCATAGATTTTATATGCTTTCATCGTTTGTCATTGACTGTGGTAGTTGGGTCTTGTAACAGAGGTCTAGAGTTTAGATGAAGTGACACAATCCTTAGGGCACTCATATGAGCATTTTATCGTGGGTATGAGCATATAAATAGTTCAGCATGGCATGGTCTTATATGGCATGAGATCGTGGGTTTTAGTAAGTCTAATTTAGTGGCCCCATATGCCATTTGTGGTTGTGGTGTGGGCTTTCCCAATGTGATAATTGTGACCCATTACTCTTGCCTAAGCAATGTTTGTGCTAGGGTCATGGCCGAACAATTGTGACTTTTACCCATGACAATGTGGCATGTGTAGAGCTACTTAGGTCCTAGGCATGAGTAGTTTTTGGTCACTCATGACTCAAAACCTAATTAAATTAACCCAATTATTTTTTTAAAATGGCTAATCCATCATCAATCATATATAATATAAATTAGAAAACAAAAATTAAACAATAAAATAGTGGTTGCGGGGTGTATATACATATATAGATAGATTAAGTCAGATAGATATATCAATCTATTTTAGGTAATATTTGGATATACTATTGGGTAAAATGCGTCTATCTATTAATGTCTAGACAACCAATGTATTTATAACTATTTGTCATGATTGAAAGAAGAGCAATCTTTGATAGATAGTAATACTGCCTATCTATCTATCTATCTTTGATTAGAAAACAAAGAGACTTATATTTGGATATACTCTCCAAATATCTATCTACCAAAAATTTTTATCTTTGTGCCGGGATTAATCACTGTGTGTCTATGTAATCGATAGACACATAAATAGATAAACATATACCCATATATGTTTATCTACATTAAATGCTTATTATAAAACATAATTAAATATAACATTCTATATTATCTATAAACAGGTAGATAAAAATTTAGATAATATATGCATGCATATATGTTAAACATATAATTATATAATTGGATCTATCAATCTTTCTATCAGTCAATCTATATACATAGACACATAGATAGATAGACATACAGATAGATAGTCAGACAGACTGCTAGATAAATAGACAGAGAGATAGATATATAAATACATAGAGAGAGAAATAGAAAGATATACAGATACATATATAGATAGATAGATAAAAAAATAAACAAATAGACAAATTGATACATAGATAGTTAGATAGATATGTAGACAGACAGATGAATAGATACAAAAATAGCCATATAGATAGATATCCAGATAGATAGATAGAAAGATTGACATATAGATAGAATAATAGATAGACATATAGACAAATAGATAGATAGATAGATAGATTGATAGATAGACAGATTGCTAGATAGATAGATTGAAAGATTATTAGAAAGGCAGATTGATAGTTTGATAGAAAGACAGATAGACAGATAGATTGATTGATAGATAAATAAATAAATAGATAGATAAATCGATTGATTGAAAAATAGATATATAATTAGATAGTTAGACATATTAATAAATAGATAGCTAGATAGAAAGATAGAAAGATAGATAGACTATTAAAAAAATAGACAGTTAAATTGATATTTAGATTGATAGTAAAACATATAGTTAGATAGAAAAAAAAGCTGATATGAGGATAAGCAGATAAAAATATAGATAGTTTAATATATATATATATATATATATATATATATATATATATATATATATATACATATAGTCAGATAGATAGATAGATAGATAGATAGATAGATGTAAAGATAGGCTACTAGATAGATAGATAGATAGTTAGTTAGTTAGTTAGTTAGATTGATAAATCATTTGAATGAAAAATAGGATGATAGACAAATAGAGAAATAAATAGATGGATTGATAAACAGATAGATATATAAATAAATAGATAGACAGATAGATTGATTGATTGATAATAGGATAGACAAATAAATAGATAGATAGATTGATAAATATATATATATATATATATAAATTGGCAGATAGATAGATATCTAAATTGACAAATAGAGACAAAGGTAGATAGATAGATAAACTGATATATAGTTAGTTAGATAGACATAAAAAAAGATAAATAAATATAAAGATAGATAGATAGAAATATAGATTGCTAGATGGTTAAATAGATAGACAAATATCCTAATAAAAAATGGATACAAAGATAGATAGATAGATAGTTAGTTAGTTAGTTAGATAGATAGACTGCTAGATAGTTAGATAGATAGATAGATAGAGAGAATGATAAATAGATAGATAGGTAGACTGATAGTTTAATTGATAGTTATAGAGTTAGATAGATAGATAGTTAGACAAATAGATATATTGATAATTAGATAGAAAGATATATAGATAGAAAGATAGATATATATAGAGATAGGAGAATAGATATGCAGATTGATACATAGATCAACATATATAATGATAGACATATAGATAGATAGATAGATAAATAGATAGATAGATAGATAGATACATAGATTGAAAATTAGACTGATAAAAAGATAAAGATATAGATAGATAGATAGATAGATAGACTGATCATCAAATATGTAGATATGTAGATGATTAGAAAGGCAGATATACAAATAGACAAATATTTAGATAGATAGATAGATTGATTGATTGATAGGAGATAAATATATAGATAGATAAATAGATACATAGATTTACTGATAGACTGATTTTTTTCATGATAGTTAAATAGTCAGATAGTTAGGAAAATAGATATATGGACAATTATATAGATAGACACATAGATAAATACACAAATAGATATAGAGATAGGTAGAGAGATAGATAGGTAGACAGATATATAGATAGATAAACTAATAAATAGATAGACATATAAACATATTGTCAAATAGATATATAGACAAATAGAAAAATTCATTGATAGATAGATAGAAGACAAATAGATATATAATTAGATAGTTAGACATATTAACATATATATAGATAGATAGATTGATTGATTTTTAACCAAATTGACAGATAGATAGATTTACAGAATGACAAATAAACATATATATATATAGACAAAAAAGTAGATTGGAGGATAAGTAGATAAAGATATAGATAGTTTGACATATATATATAGACATATAGTCTGATAGATAGATTGAAAGATAGTCAGATAGATAGTTAGACAGATAGTTAAACAGATAGATAGACACACAGATAGATAGATAGATAGACAAATTGCATGATAAAAAGTCAGATAAAAGGTAGATAGATAGATACGCAAATAGATATATAGAAAGATAGAAAGATAAATAATTAGGCCGATAAGTAGATAGGTAGAAAGATAGATATATTGATAGACAGATAGATATTCTCATAGACAAATTGATAGATATCTAGATAGACATATTGACAGATAGATAGTTAGATAGATAGAAAGAAAGAAAGATTGATACAATGTTAAATAGATAGACTAATATACTGATAGTTTGATTGATAGATAATGAGTTAGGTAGTTATACAAATAGATATATTGACAAATAGATAGATATATAGTTAGTTATACAGATTGGCTAATCGATAGATAGATTGATAGATAGATAGACAAATATAATTATAGACAGATAAAAAAATAGAAAAATACATAGATAGACAAATAAACTTATAGAAAGAGAAAGAGATAGATAGAAAGATAGATAGATAGATATAGAAAAAATAAAGTTAGTCATATAAAAAAATAGGTAGATAGGGAGATGGATATAAAGGCAGATATTCATACAGACAAATAGTAATATATATGGATAGATAGATAGACCGATCGATAACTAAAAATATAGATGTATAGATATATAGATAGATAGCCAGAAAGATAGATAGATAGACAGACATATAGATAGATAGATAGGAAGATAGATATAATAATAGATAAATAGTTAGACTGTTAGATTGATTGTTCGATTGATAGTTAAATAGTTTGATAGTTAGTAAAATAGATATATAGACAAATAGACATATAGACAAATATGCAAATAGATTGAGAAATGGGTTGAAAGATAGATAGGTAGATAGATAGACAAATAGATAGATATATAGATAGAAAGATATATATATATATATATATATATATTGGCTAATAGACTGATGAATTGAAACAAAATTAGATATTTAGAATGATATACAGATAGAAAGATATATAGTTTGACAATTAAAAAGATATAAAATTAGGTAATTAGAGATTCAGACAAAAAGACAAAATGATAAATAGACAAATAGATAAATAGATAGATAGATAGATAGATTGACATATAGATAGATAGATACATACAGAGATAGATAGATAGATGGATAAAAAGTTAGATTTATTTTAAATCTAGTACATTACGTGATTAATAGATTGCCAGTTCCTTCAAACATATAGTAGTAATTAAAATATAATTGTAGTATATTTATTAAATAATGTATAAATAAATAAAGACATTAATGCCCCTAGTACACATAGATTATAGTAAGAAAGATAGACAAATTAGTACGGATAGATGTCTTCACTTATGAATAAAGTTAAGAAAACTTTATTCATATCAACTATTAAATAATAGTTGATATGTCTATAAATACATGTTCATTGATTTTATAAGACACATATAAAATCCCCGTATATTGACAAATTGTTTTATAATTCCCCTAGTACACATTAGATAGATTGACATATACCCATTACCCATATCTATATATAAATGTTTATCTATTTAATAGATAAAAAATAAAGTTATAGACACTCTCCAAATATATAGATAGACAGCTACTATTTGTGCTCAAAAATTATATAGATAAACAAATAGAAAGATAAAATGATAAAATGATAGATAGATAGACATATAGAAAGATTGATTGATTGATTGACATCTTTATATAGATAGCTAGATATATAGATAAATAGATAAACATAGATATATATATATATATATATATATATATATAGAAAAATAGATATAGATTTACAGATAGACAAATAGATAGATAGATAGAAAAATTGATAGATATACAAAAAAATAGATAGACAGTCACACAAATAGTCGGATAGATAGATATATAGATAGATAAATAGTCAGATAGATAGTTAGAAAAATAGACAGATAATTAGGAGATAGGCAGATAAAAATATATAGATGCACACATATATTTTTAGATAGATAGAAAGATAGATATTTATATATATATATATATATATATATATATATATATATATATATATATATATAGATACATATATAGGTAGAATTATCGATATATAGAAAGATAGGCAGATAGATAATCAAATAGTAATATAGAAATATTGTTAGATAGACAAATAGTCAGATAAAGATATAGAAAGATAGATAGATAAGCAGATTAGTAGATAGATAGATAGACATATAGACTGATTGATAGATAGTTAGATAGACAAATAGATAGATAATTAGATAGCTAGATATATAAATAAATCGATATATAGAATATATATAAACAAATATATTGATAAATAGATAGACAGATTTACATTTAGACAGATAGATAGATTGATTGATTAATAGATAAAAAAACAATTAGATAGTTAGAGAGATAGATAGATAGCTAGATAGATAGATAGTTAGGAAAATAAATAGATAGATAATTAAATAGTTAGACAAATAGATAGATAGATATATAAATAGATATATAATAACCCATTATATAAATAGATAGATAGACAAATAGATAGATTAACAGATAGTCATATAGATAGTTATAAAAATAGATCTATATATACAAAGATAAATAAAGAGATATAAAGAATTGCAGATAGAAAAATAGATATATACACACATATATAGATAAAGATATAACAAGATAGATAGATAAATAGATATACATATTGACAAAATATAGATCTTTAGACAGATCGATAGATCAGAATATAGGCAGATATACACATATACAGATTGAAAGAAAGAAAGATAAATAGATAAGCAAATATGTAGATAGGTAGATAGTTATTTTAATAGTTAGATAGATAAATAGATACATAGACAGATAGATAGATAAAATATAGCTAGATAGAAAAATAGATCGGTAAATAGATAGGTATATAGATAAACAAATAGATAGATACATAAATAGATAGATTACTAATTAGACATATAGTTAAATAGATTGATAGATAGAATGATAATTAAATAGATAGAGATATTGATAGTTAGATAGAAAGATAGATATTTAGGCATATTAATAGATATATACTTAGATAGTTAGACAAATAGATAGATAAATATATAATTAGATAAATAGTAGCTAGTGAGGTAGATAGATAGATAGATAGATCGATTAACAAATAGGCATATAGATAGTTAGACAAATAGACAGATATATACTTTGATAGATTGATAATTAGATAAATATATAGACAGATACATTGATATATAGATTGACAGATACGCAAATGGTCAGATAAATAGATAAATAAATAGATAGATTAACAGATTGATAAAAATATAGACAGATTGATATAAAGATAAATAGATAGACAGTCAGTTATATCAAAGATAGATAGATAGACAGAAAGACAGATAGAATGATAGATAGATAGACATATAATGTTATTGATTTATAGAAAGATATATAGATAGATAGATATATTGATTGATTGACTAATATAAAAAAAAATAGTTAGATAGTTATACAAATAAATAGATATAAAGATAGATAGTTCAAAAGTTAGATAGATAAATATCTAGACATATAAACATTTAAAGAATATATTGATAGACAAATATAAAGATTGATAGATAAATTGAGAGATAAATCATAGATATAGATATTGAATATATACATATATATATATATATATATATATATATATATATATATAGACTAATAGATAGAAATAAGAAATCACAAATATATAGATACACAAATAGATAGATACATTGACGGATATAAAGATAAATAAATAAAAAGATAGAAATATTGATAGATAGGTAAATAGATAAACAAATAGATTGATAGATAGATAGACATACAAACAGATAGATATATTAAAAGCGATAGAGATAAATAGATAGACAGATAAAGAGATAGATAAATAGATATACATAATGATAGATAAATAAATAATTGGATAGATAAATATATAAATAAATAGATTGTAAGATTGGCTATTATACTAAATGTTAGAAATGTAGCTAGAGAGATAGATAGATAGCAAGATAGATATTTAGATAGTTCAATAGATAGATAGATAGAATGACATATAAAAATTTTGAAAATTTGATAGATTGACATATAGACAGATAGATAGAAAGATAGATAGATAAATACATAAACATATAGAAAGATAGATAGATAAACAGACATATTGATAGATAGATAGATATACAGACAGACAGACATATAGATAGATAGATAGATAGACACACACACACACACACACACACACACACATATATATATATATATATAGATATATAAATAGACATATAGAAAGATAGACAGATAAATAATTAAATAGATAGATAGATAGACTAATTGATTGATAGACTGATAGACTAATAAACTAATAGTCTAATAGACTAATAGATAGATATATTGATACATAGATAGACTAATCAATTGATAGACATATAGATTGATAGTCAGATAAACAGATAGATATATAAATAGATTCAAAGATGATAGAAAGATAGATAAATTGATTGATAGATAGATAGATAGACAACTATAAAGATAGTGACATATGAAAATAGATAGATAGATAGATAGACAGATAGTTAGATAGTTAGATAGATAGAAACTCAAATTGGTAGATAAAAAGATAGAAAGATAGATAGATACTTTGAAAATAGTTACATAGATGGACAAATAGACAAATAGACATATAGACTAATAGAAGGTTTCACTGATAGATAGATAGTAGATAGACATATAGAATATTTAAAGATAGACAAATAAACAAATAGATATACATAAAATATAAAGATATATAAAAAGATAGACCACTAGATAGCTATTCAAATAGATAGATAAAAAGATATATAGATTTGTATATAGATAAATAAATAGATAGAGAGATATAGAGATATACAGATAGATACATATATAAAAAATATGTTTACAGATAGATAGATATACAAAAATAAAGATAATATTTAGACAGATAGATAGACTGATAGAAAAATAAAAAAAATACATAGATAGACCTATTGACATGATGATCGATTAATAGAAACAAAGATAGACATGTAGACAAATAGAAAGATAGATATATTGATATTTCGATAGATACATAGACAGATAGATTGATAAATAGATATACAGATAGATAGATTGATTGAAAATTAGAATAATAGATAAATAGACATAAAGATAGATATGAAAATAAACATATAGATAGATAGATAGATAAGCACATAGGTAGAAAGGTAGATAGACAAATAGTTAGATTGAAAGATTGATTGATAGTTAAACAAATAGGTAGTTAGTTAGATAGACAAATAGACAAATAGATAGATAGATAGTTAGTTAAATAGATAGATAGATAAACATATAGACATATACATAAAAAGATAGATAGAAAGATAAATAGATGGACAGAGATATAGATAAATATATAGATAGAGAGATATTTATTGATTTTTGACAAATTGACACTTTGATAGATAACTATAGATTTGGACAGTTAAATAGATAGACATATAGACAGATAGAAAGATAGAAATATAGATAGACAAATAGATAAAAAGAGAGACAGATAGAGAGTTAGACATATATGACATAAACACATATATACATATAGTAAGATAGGAATATAGATATATACACAAATAGATAGATATATATATATATATATATATATATATATATAGACACGTAGAAGGATAGATAGATAAATAGATTGATAGACACATAGATAGTTAGATAGATAGATATTTTCATAGATAGATAAATACATAGAAAGATAGAAAATTAAATAAATATATATATAGATAGATCAATAGATATATAGACAATTAGATAGATATTTAAATAGACAGATAGATAGATAAACAATTAGATGGACAGATAGAAATATAGATAAAAATATTAATATATAGATAGATCGATAAATAGATAGACAGATAGACAGACATACAAATAGATAGATAGATAGATTGATTGATTGAAAAATATATAAGCAGATAGATACATAGACAAATAGATAGATATATAGATAGATAGTCAGATAGATAGAAAAACAAATATAGAGATAGAATGATAGAAAATAATATATTGGCAAAGAGGAAGATAAACATATAAAGACATAAATAGTTAGTTAGTTAGATAGATATATAGATAGAAAGGTAGATAGACAGATAAATATTTTGTTAGATAGATAGATAAATAGATGGATAGATACAAAAATTGACATATATATAGATAAATGATAGATAGATAGATAGACAAATATACAGATAAATAGATAAGAAGATAGATAGATAAACAGATAGACAGAAAAAGTGATATATCAGTAGTTAGATAAATAATTAGAAATATAAAAATATACAGAGATAGAAAGATTGATGGGTTTAGCGATAGATAGACTGTTACACACAGATACATAAAAAGATAAATCGATAGATAGATAAAAATATTAATAGATAGACAAATACATAGATAGATATATAGACAGATAGATCAATAAAAAGATAGATAGATAGACAAATAGATATATATATATAGATAGAAGGATTGATATATAGACAAATAGTTAGACAAGTATATATGCTAATAAAAAGATATGTAGATCAGCAGGATGAAAAGATTGATAGATATACATATTGATAGATAGATGAATAGATAGATCAATAGGAAAATAGATAGATAAATAGATGGAAAGATAGATTTATAAATAGATATATAGATAGATAGATATGTAAATAAACTAATAGACAAATAGATAGATAGATAGATAGATAGAGACATATAGACATATAAACATATAGATAGATACATACATAGATACATAGATAGTTAGATAGATAGATAAAGAAATAGATAGATAGACAGGTAGACTAATCGACATATAGATATATAAAAAGTTATAAAAATAGATAGAAAGACATTTATATTAATAGAAAGATAAACAAATAGACATAAAATATAAATCGATAGATAGATAGAAATATTAATAGATAGACAAATAGATAGATAGATAGATAGACAGATAGATCGATAGATAGATAGACAAATAGATAGATATATAGATAGAAGGATAGATATATAGACAAATAGTTAGACAAGTATATATGCTAATAAAAAGATATGTAGGTCAGTAGGATGAAAGATTGATAGATATACATATTGACAGATAGATGAATAGATAGATCAATAGGAAAATAGATAGATAAATAGATGGAAAGATAGATATATAAATAGATATATAGATAGATAGATATGCAAATAAACTAATAGACAAATAGATAGATAGATAGATAGACATATAGACATATAAACATATAGATAGATAGATACATACATACATAGATAGTTAGATAGATAGATAAAGAAATAGATAGATAGACAGGTAGACTAATCGACAGACAGATATATAGAGAGTTATAAAAATAGATAGAAAGACATTTAGACTAATAGAAAGATAGACAGATAGATATATATATATATGAATAGATATATATAAAATAGATTGATACATAGATAGAGAATTGAAAGATAAACTAGTAGAATGATAGATAAATAGGTTTCTTGATATATTGATAGATAGATAGACTCATAGATTGATACACAGAAAGAATGAAACATAGAAAGATAGTTAGATAGATAAAAAAAATTAACAAATAGACAATTATAATGTTATAAAGTTAGATAGTTAGACAGATAAATAGAGAGACATATAGATAGATAGATTGATTAATACATAGATAAAACACACACATATATATAGACAAATAGACAGGAAGATAAAAATATAGTTGGATAGATAGATAGATTGATACATATAAAGATAGATGTATATATAGATAAATAAATACACATGTAGATAAATAAATAGATAGATATGAAAGATACACATAAATTTAAATAGATAAATAGATAGATAGACCGATAGGTATATAGGCATATAAATAGATAGATATATAGATAAATACACAGATAAATAGAAGATAGATATGCAAATACAAAGATCGTCACATAGGTAGATACATAGATAGGAAAATATACATATAGATAGATAGACAAATAGTCATATAGACTAATAAATTGATTAATAGATAGACATATAGATATATTGATAGTTATATAGACTGATATATAGATTAATAAAAAGTTAGATAGACATATTGACAGATATATATATATATATATATATATATATATATATATATATATATATATATATATAGATACACAAACAAATAGACTAATAGATAGATAGATAGACAGACAGATAGATATATATATAGACAGACGGATAGATAGATAGATAGAAAAATAGATAGATATACATATAAATAGTTAGACAGATAGATATATTAACAAATAGATAGATATATAATTATATTGATAAATAGATAAGTAGACTGATAGATTAAAAGATAATTATATTGTTATACACATCAATAGATAGATTGTTAGATAGCTCGATACTTAGATAGTTACAAAAATAGACAGATTGATAGATAGATAATTTTTCAGATTGACACATTGAACGATAAATGGATAGATAAAAATATAGACAGATATACTAGAGTATGCCCTAAAAGGCAATCATTAGATATATATTTATGTGCCTATGTATTTGTATATCTATTTGTCTGTCTATCTATCTATCTATCAATCTTTTCATTTATCTATCTATCTTTATATATATATATATATATATATCATTTGATATATCTATCTTTATATCTATCTCTTTATATATCTTCCTATCTTTCTCTATATCTATATGTGTAACTATCTTCGTATTTATCTATCTGTCCATATATATGTCTATCTATATATCTATATGTTTATATATCTATTTGTCTATCTATTTGTCTAGCTATCTATATTTATATATGTATATCTATTTATGTGTGTGTGTATATATATATATATATATATATATATCTATATCAATTTGTTTTTCTAACTATCTATATGTCTGTATTTTATTTATCAAGGTGTCTATCGATCTAATTATCTGTATGTCTTTAGATCAATCTATATATATATCTATTTGTCAATCAATCAATCAATCTATCTGTTTATGTATCTATCTATTTGTCTATCTATCTATGTAATTATCTATCTAACTATTTGTGAATCTTTTTGTCTATAAATTTATCTCTCTATCTATTTGTCTATCTATCTATTTTTCTATATATTTATCTATCATTTGATCTATCAATCGATCTATTAATCTTTCTATATTTCTATCTATCTCTATCTTTCAATTTGTCTAACTATTTTTTTATCTATCTATTTATTTATATATATTTCGGTCTATCTATCTATTTATCTATCTATTTATTTATATATGTATATATCTGTCTATCTATCTATCTCTCTCTCTATCTCTATCTATCTATCTATCTGTCTATCAATCTGTCTATCTATATGTCTAACTATTTATCTATCTATCTATATATCTATTTATCTATTTGTATGTCTATATATCTTTCAATATATCAATATATTTTTCTATCTATATGTCTATCTATTTATCTATATCTATCTATTTATCTATCTGACTATCTATTTGTCTATATATATATATATATATATATATATATATATATATATATATATATATATATATTAATCTATATGTATATCTATCTGTCTATCTATATGTTTGTATATGTATCTATCTATATGTCTATTTATATGTCTATCTATCTTATCTATCTGTCTATCTTTCTATCTATCTATATATCTATTTATCTATATGTATGTCTATATTTATTTAATCTATAAATATATTTGTATATCTATATGTCAATCTACTTGTCTATCTAATTATCTATCTATCTACCTATCTATTTATCTGACTGTCTATCTATTTATCTATCTATATGTCTATCTAACTATCTATCTATATATTTATTTATCTATATATCTATCTGTCTATATACCTATATATCTATATATCTATCTATATGTTTGTCTATCTATCTATCTATATGTCTATCTATCTATATGTCTATCTATCTGTCTATTTATCTATCTATTTGTATATCAATCTGTCTATCTATCTGTCTATTTTTCATCTATATGTCTATCTATTTGTTTGTTTATATGTCTATCTATCTATCTATATATTTATATATTTGTCTATCTATCTATCAATCTATTTGTCTCTCTCTATCTATTTTTCAATATCTCTATCTGTCTGTCTATCTTTCTATATGTCTATCTTTCTATCAATCTATTCATGTATATGTTTGTTTATCTATTTATATATATGTCTATTTATTTGTCTATATATCTATATATCTTTCTGTATGTCTATCTTTCTGTCTATCTTTATGCTTATCTATCTTTCTTTCTATTGTCTATCTATCTATATGTTTGTCTATCTGTCTGCCTATCTGTCTGTCTATCTGTCTATCTATCAGTTTGTCTATCTGTCTGTCTTTTGGTTTCTCTATCTACCTATCTATCTTTATATCTTTCTATCTATATGTTAATCTATCTATTTATCTATGTATCTTTCTATCTATCTTTTTATCTTTCTATCAATCAATCTATCTTTCTATCACTACTAAAAAATATGATAATACCAACTAAAATACCGACCAAAATATTTGGTATGTAATTACCGACCAAAAACTTACAAGTTAGCAACCAAAAAAGTATATCGAAAAAAAAATTTCTACCGACCAAATTTGTGACCAAAGACCAACCATAATTACCGACCAAATATTTTTGGTCAGAAATCAGTGTACAAAGTAGTTATCGAACATATTACCGACCATTTAACAACCTATTACTATAATTGGTCGTTTCCATATTTTTTTCAAGTTATTATTATCTTTGTACTTACCAACCATTTACGACCAAATATATAGGTTGGTATTTATGGACCAAATCACGACCAAATATATAGGTTGGTATTTATGGACCAAATCACGACCAATTTAGAGATCCAAAGAGGCGCATCGGAGAAAAATTCTCTCGACCAAATTCCCAACCAACTATCGACAAAATATATTAAGTCAGGATTATGGTCTACAAATTAGGGGGGAAATAGCAAAAAATATTCCCGAAAGATTACCAATGATTTAACAACATAAAATTTATAACCATAAAAAAATGTCAATACAATGGTCATCCAATATATTTATAAGATCATAATTACAGACCAAACTATCAGCAGAATATTTAGGTCGGTAATTACTAAACATTTCATGATAATACCCACCATAACTCTCGACCAAATGTTATTGGTCAGAAATTGGTTTGTAAATTAGGATAGAAATAGCTAATAGAAATTGTTGACTAATTACCGACCATTTAACCACCAAAAACATGTTAACATTAAAATTGGTCGATAAAGTGATTTCCACATCATTATAGATTTTTTATCACCGATCATTTACTGATCATAATTTTGGTCAGTTATTTTATTATTTTAATTTTTTGATTTGAAAATTATTTACTAAGTCATTTAACCCTATATCATCGAAACTCTATCTATTTTCCAAATCAAAGCTGACTGTAAACACGAAAACACAAAAATTCTAATCTTACTTTTAAATCTAGGTAAGTTTTTCTTTGTTCTTCTCCTTCAAATTGCTTATATACATCTTCGTCTCTCTAAATTATATATAGATATTCAGAATTTCGTTTTAGTAATTCGGGTATTATGTTTTTTTTTCTCCTCCTAATTTCTTAATTTTTGCTTCGATTTTTTTAACCTAACATTATTTCGACTCGACACAATTAATTAAACTATAATTTTACATTTTTTAAAATTTGTTAATCCATGATTATATTTTTAGGTTTTAGTGATTTTGATTTCAATTACATTATGTTTGCATCTGAATAATCTTAATGCTAATGGTTTATATTTATATAATCATATGACATTATGTATAAATGTCTATACTTTAATAAATATTATGATTTATGTTAAATCAAACTTTTAATTAATGTTAATCTTAAATGTCTATAATAGTATATATACACTTTTATACATTTATATAATCGAATGATATTATGTATAAATGTCTATACTTTAATATATATAAATGGATTATATTATAAATACACATTGATATGTTTATATAAACATATAATGTTTATAAATACCTATACAAAATTTACATTAAACTATCCATTTATATATTTTCTTATATAACAATTATGTAATATTAAATTATAATACAATTTTGTAATTATTTATATTACATATTTTTTTATATAAATATAGAATATTTATAATGTTTATATAAATGTGATATATATACAATATAGTATTTATAAAAGAGTTACATTTAAATATAATAATATTTAAGTAACATTTATAAAAATATTTTATTCACAAATATTATATAGACACACATGTTTAATTATATAATCATATGTCATTTTATATAAATGTATTTATAACTATATGTATAATAAAGTTAACTACTTTTATAACTATATTTATAACTTTATATAACTAAATTTTAACTATATAATAATATAACTATATGTATAATTCTATATAACTATATTTCAAAAAAATATATACTATATGTATACTAATATATAACTATATATAATTATATTTTACTAATTTATACCTTTATAAATGTTATATATAATTATATCCTGAAATACATATATATTTATATTTATGTGTATAACTATATTAAAATATTTATATAAATATGTAACACTCTATATAATTAAATATAACAATATTTGCAACTATATATACATATATGTATTCATTTAATTAAATTAAAATATTTGTTTATAATGTTGTATATATTTATGTATAACTACTTATCACTACTTGTATAGATATATTTTATATAACTATTTGTTTAATTATATATAACTATCTATATTATATGTAAAATAATTTATAACTATAAATAATTGTATCTTACTATCTATATCAAATTTAAAATTTTTATGCATAATAATATTTAAATATTAAATTTAAAGCTTATATTTAATATATATTTGTATATAGTAGAATATAAAAAAATATTTTACTATATCTATATCTATACATAACTATATGTATAAATATATAAAATTAAATGAACATATATATAAACCTAAATGTATAAATATATGTTTAACTATATGTGTAACTATATGTATAATCAAATATAATAATATTTATAATTAAATGTATAACAACATACAAGATTTTGTTAAACTATATGTGTATTACTATATATAAATATTTGTATAACTAAATAAATGTCTATATAATTATATATAACTATATTTGTAACTGCATATACTTTTATGTATTAATATAATTAAAGCAAAAAATTTTTTTATAACATTGTTTATATTTATGTATAACTACTGATAACTACTTGTACTAATATATCAATATATAACTATATGTTTTATTATATATAACTATTTATAACTATATATTTATATGTAAAATAATATATAACTATAAATAATTGTATCTTACTATGTGTATAACTTTAAAAGTTTATGCATAATTATATTTTAATATTAAATTTACATCTTATATTTAATATATATTGTATATAGTAGTATATAAAAAATTATTTTACTATATCTATACCTATACATAACTATATGTATAAATGTATAAAATTAATATAACAAATATATAACTTACATGTATAAATATACATTTAACTATATGTGTAAGTATATGTATGATCAAATGTAACAATATTTATAATTACATGTATAACAACATACAACATTATTTTAAACTATATGTGTATTACTATATATATAACTATAATTAGAAACAATTGTTTTGTTTAATAAAATGATTTTTTTAACTAGTATGGAAGACAATCGTGAATGGATGTACAAGGGTTGAATAGTGAATGGAATGTTCTCTAATGAATGGGGGGATAAAGTTGATGAATATGTTGAGTTTGCTCTGAGGCATCCTGAGTGTGTGAATGGTGGTACATAAATAAGGTATCCTTGTACTTTAGTTAAATGTCAGAATAAAAAGTTTCAGAATATTGAGATTGTGAAGATGCATTTGTATAGTAATGGTTTTGTTGCAGATTACTATGTTTGGATATACCATGGTGAGAAGCAAGTCCACCAGAGGTGTTCGAGATTAGTATGGGTGTCAGTAAGTGAAACTGATCAGATGCCCTCGGATAATATTAATCACACTACATACCATAAATTGGTTTTTGATGTTGTGGATCCTAAATTCAACCCGAATGAGGACCCCAATGTCGTGGCAAGGAATTTCTATGCTATGATTCGAGCAGGAGATAAACCTGTATATGAGGGAAATTCTAAGCATACTCAAAGTCATGAGGATGTTAGAAAAAAACACAGGTTTTTGCATGCATGGCTTGATGATATATATAAATTCATTCAAGAATTATTTCCAAAAGATAATCTGATGCCAATAGATTTCTATAGCACGAAAAAGTTAGTTAGAGGCTTGAGATTACTCGTACAGGTCATTCATTACTATGTGAAATTTTGTATGATATACTGGGGTGATGACAGTGACCTTAACAGTTGTAAAATATGTGGGCATGCTTGGTACAAGCAAAAGGTTATGAGTTCTGGAAATAGAATGTATATACATAAGTTGAAGGTACCATATAACAAGATGCACTATTTTCCATTAACTCCAAGGTTACAGAGATTGTATGCATCAATTGCTACAGCTAATGAAATGAGGTGGCATTCAGAGTATCATATGGAGGATGGTAAGATGTGTCACCCTTCTATTGCCCATGCTTAGAAATATTTTGATGAATATTTTCCTTATTTTTCTTCTAAAGTACTAAATATTAGGCTGTGTTTATTTGCTGATTGTTTTTAGCCATTTGGTCAATCTGGATAGTAATATTCTTTGTGGCCTGTGGTGGTGACACCGTATAACTTGCCTCCAGACTTATGTATGAAAGAGGAATTAATGTTTTTGATTGTGTTAGTGCCAGAGCCTACAAATCCAAAGGAGAAGATAGATCTTTTCTTGCAGCAATTGATTGAAGAGTTGAAAAGTTTTTGGGTTGTTGGAGTTCAAACTTATGATATATCCAAACGAGAAAATTTTCAGATGTACTCTGCCCTCATGTGGACCATAAATGACTTTCCAGCATATTCTATGATGTCTGGGTGGAGTACAATTGGTATGTTGGCATGCCTGCATTGTATGGAAGATTCTGATGCTTTAGATTAATTAAGAGCGAAAAATAGTCTATTTCCCTTGTTGTATTTGAATATCTACCTAGAGAGAAATTGATTGATTCTATTTATAAAGAAAAATATGTATATTATATTAAATATTTAATATAATTAAATAATAGATAGATAGATATCTATGTGTTTATCTATTTATCTATCTTTATATCTATTTGTTTGTTTAATAATTAGTCAATCTATTTGTCAATCTAACTGTCTAACTATCTATCTATATATCTTTCTATCTCTCTATATCTCAATTTGTCAATGTGTATAAAAGTTTATCTCTTTATTGATCATTTGTATATCTATATATCTATCTATATGTCTAACTATTTATTTGTATTTCTAGCTATATGTGTATATGTTTATCTATCTATATGTATATTTGTCTATATTATCTATCTCTCTATCTATTTGTCTGTCTGTCTGTCTACTTATCATTACAAGAATAATCTCAAATAGCTAGTGAAAAATCCCTTACTATATGAGATTTTTCGTCGCTAAAATAGTAGAACGACAGATTAATGATGGAAATTTCCCAAGTTAAAGAGCTCGTCATAAAAAATTAATTATAGAAAAATTCCCTTGCTAATATTTTAATGACAGAAAATTTCCTATTAAAATTTTTCTTCCCATGCTAATTTTTATCGTAATTAAGATTTATAGAAAAGTCCCTAGCTAAATTAACAAGGGAAAAATCTTTAGCTATTTTAATTCGAAAACTATTTTTACTATTTTATTTTGTTTACAAAAAATTTGATTACATAATTTTAAATTTTTATATTAAATTGAATAAAAACATAAACTATAAACCAATAATTTTAATTAACAAAAAATAAAAGTAGTTATCAAACAATTCTTATACAGTATGTTACATTATTAAAACAAAAACATTACAAAATTTCATTATATATTCTTTATCAATTTATCTAATGATAGTGCATAAAGTATAATTTGTCAATGAAATTGACTTTGTTTTGTCTTCCCTCGCTCCTTTGGTCACCATATTTCTGCCATGACAAAGCTGTCCTAGTCGCGCCGAATCATATCTAGTGAAAAATCCTTTTACTTTTAAAAGCTTCATATTGGGAACAATGCAGTACCATATCCATACAAAAATTAAACTAGTCAATCAAATCAAAATAAATAAATAAATAAGGTTCTATTTTGATAAATATATATTACTGCAGTATATATATACATATATACTAGCATTTCACTAGTTACATATATAAAACTATAGTATATATGTACATATTTCTACTGTAAAAAATATTTTGTTCTCGAAAATTATGCAATACAACTTATACCTTATGTATAATACTAAAAAATATATATACATATATATACACATACACACACACACACACACACACACACACACACACACACACATATATATATATATATATGTGCATGTGTGTACATACATACATCAGCATATATGTATAGTTACATATACAGAAAAATATACATTTCATAATATATAAATGCATGTATATACAAAAGTATATTTGACGATGTATATATATTATACTGAAAACTCTTGGTATTAGGATGCTTCAATTCTTTTGTACTATATCTATTCTTATTCAATTCACCATAGTTTATATAGTGCAATTATTTACAAAAAATTATAAATGGAATTATTTGGAACAATAACTATTAAAACTCAATCTCATTATTTGTACAACAAAGAAAATCTTAGAATGATTGATGTATTAAACATGGAGCAATACTACATAAACTTATGTATGGAACTAATACCCATTCCAAATTGAGCACAATGAAGAATAATAATCTGCTGACATCACTCAGAAAAAAAAAAGTCAATTAAGTAACCTATACCTATGATGTGGCTAGGGAAGATTCTCTTGCAACCCCGGTGAATAAACTCAGCTTAACTAGATTGATGACCACAACAACATTAACAGAAACCTAGAGCTCCCTAGCCATAACATCAGATTCATTTCCAACGAGATCAATAGAAACCATAGATTCCAAAATATTAGATATCATAAAATCATATTGCAAGGGAGGAATGCCAGTAGGCACCACTGAAATGTAATAAACTACACATTCATTAATGATATGGTATTCACTACTTGATAGAGTTTCCTTTAACTCACATATCTAGAAATGCATTATCAAATTCATCATCCTTTGAGGTTTTATTCAATAATTAAAAAATAAAACATGATGACAATAAAATGAAGCATAAATATAAGCATCCAAAGCTAAAGGAAAAGTACCATTCTTGTTGTACTAAAAAAAACTCATTTTTGTTAATTTTTTGCAACAATATCAGTGTCACAATTCATTTCTTTTCAAATATGAACCATAAAAATTAAACAAATTATCAAAACAAAATTGAATATTACAAGTCCATTTATCCACTAGTTACCTATATTTAGTTCCATTCCCAAAAATATCAATATATTGGATTATTTAGAAAAGCATGCCTCCAAATGAAAGTTATTTATAGAATGAACAAACATCACACACACAAAAAGAGTACCCTTAATGCATCCTCAATATGTGATATTGATGCAATAGATCTCTATGTTTCTACAATTAGGGAAAGAACGAACTCATTGATGAAGTCGATGTAGTGCAGCGCTTCATTTTTGAATTGAGTGCCACCACCAAGAAAATTAAGATATTCACAAATAACTTTAACCCAATTATGATATCTCTCCACTTCTGCAAGCTTTGTATGTTGAACATTGCGGTACCATATCTGTACGAAAATTAAACCTGTCAATCAAATCAAAATAAATAAATAAATAAGATTATGTTTTGATAAATATATAATGCTACAGCATATATGTACGTATATAATAGCATTTCACTAGTTACATATATAATACTGCAGTATATATATACATATATCCGGTTGTAATCGGGTATTGAGGCTACATGATGCTCATTCACGAGCATCTTGTACAAGTCCTTGAGAGTAGCTCCTAACATCTTCTCTAAACAAGAATCAAAGGTATATGCCCAATCCAAGCAACCAAATCAAATTAAAAACCAAAAAAACAAAAATTTCACAGCATAATGTTGTGCCCAACCTGTTACAAGCTCACAGAGAATTCAACTACTCGCCTCTTTCTTTTATTTGAGGTCGTAAAGCATCTTATCCAGCTCATAAAACTCGTGATGTAGTAATATCCACCCCTATGAAAACTTAAATAGAACAAGTATACAAGATTAATCTCGCACTAACTTATCTAGTGGCCCTGCCTAATTCAACAACACAATTTTTATTCAAATTACAAGAGACTTAACTTTTTTTTGAAACTTTATTCAGTGAGGAGAACAAGCTTCATCACTTCCAGAGCTTCTTTAAAATATTACTCGTGCCTACTACTTCTAATATATTTATTTTTGTAATATTTATATAAATTTTGTGTTTATCTACATTGAGCATTATTTTTTTAGAATCCTCTAATAATTTTATTTTTAAATATATTAAAATAAGTTGTACTACAAAAATTCATTTATTAAACCTACAATTTTTTTGTGCATTGGGATACTTATGATTCAAATTAGAAACGGACCTTTGAGTTTGGTTATTATTATCTTAATTAAAATTATCTAAAATTTTAATTTCATTTTTATTTAATTTACTATGATCCATTTTATTAGAAGGAATATACATGTATATATAGTAGAAGAAAAATATCTTAGTATTTCATTATACTCTCTTATATCAAAGTAAAATAAAAAAATACATATAATGTTCCTTACAAAATTAAATCTTCATCACAACATTTTCATTATTTCATTATTCATTGGACAACATCACTGCTATATTTAGAATTTATATAAAATTATAATTTACATATTTTAAAATATGTAATATTATAAAAATAAAATAGTAAAAACAAAAAATAGAATAAAAAAATAAATTTTATTTTTACTTTTGATTTTGAATATCATAGATAATCATACAAAGAAAAATAGAATATAAAGAAAAAATATAAATTTTTTATCTACTTATAAAAATAATTGAATTTTTAAAATTAATTTTTAAATGTTGGATTTGGACTTGATAGAATCTAAACAACTGATTGTCGATGGCTAAGTAATGGCTAGGATAACCATTGTGTCAAAATTTAATTCATTAATTAATAATCTAAAACGACTATAGGTTGTGACATGCCAACAATCCCAGATGATGCATCCATCTGGCACGATTAGACACTTATCATTGATAAAAAGATTATATTGCATGAGATCACATGTCGAGCTTGAATTGGGAGTACAGCTCAACCTAACCCATTGTATTAGTAGTTTTAAAATAAACTTGGCACGTGAGATCAGGTTGATAGTTTCAACCTGATCGGTAGCACTCGAGAATGACCTGAACACAATTTGTCAACCAGTACAAATTTGACCAGGGCGGGTTGGTGATTTGGATAATGTCGTGTTGCATGATATTGCGGCATAGGGGGCTTCCCTCTAGGATCGGCACAGGCCATGCAAAATGGCCATGCAACTAGGCTGCTCAACATATTTTCCACCTCTAATGATAGTCTTACCTTAGCAGGTTAAAAATTCAAATATTTTGATGACATGGCACCCAGTTTTTGTCCCTCAAAAGAAGACCAGGAAAAGAAGTTCCATTAAACTTTTAAGTCAATTCACACCCCTGAGGCGCTACACTACTTTTATTAATAATGCCGATGTAAATGCCTTAGGCAGGATCTCACCCAGTCAGTTTTGTGTATTACCAAGTTCAATTATGTGGCCTTGTTCCTTTGGCCTTCAAAAGGCAGTACGATACATTTTCATCCAGAGAAAAATAGAATTATCTTATCATATTGACATATCCTTATAAATAGAAATTTAATTAGAGTTTAAGTGCTTAATGAACATGCCCATTGATAATAACCTTCTTGATAACCATCCATTATTGTGACACCTTGTATCTCATACTTTAGCATGCTTCTCTCTCTCTCTCAAGAGATCTCTAACCTTGATCAAAGGCTATCAAATAAGCAAATATTGACAGAAAGAAAATAAACACTCCATGTAAGAAATAAACAAAACACAAATGAATGCTTACTTTTTGCAAAATGTTGCTAGATGTATCACCTTCTAGAGCTCTCAATCATGTAGTAACCTACAAGAAAATCAAAATGCACAACATAGTAAATAACAAAATTAAATAAATGAAATCCAAAGAAAAAAGCAGAATTTACCCACCCCAACTCTAACTGGGGTCTTCGGACGTGGTTCCAAGGCCACAACACCTACAGCTTTATCAAGAAGAGAAACAAGTAAATTTGCAGCAGCATGTGAATCCTTGGCATATGCACTCAACCCCATCTTAATCTATAACAAGAACTGAGACAAAAATTAGGAGCTGACATTAAAATAGTATGATAGATATCATATATGAACTAATTGATATGTTCTTGTTACACATTGTCCTGAACAATTCAGAGTGGTTTAGTTTCAACAGAAATACTAAACAAAGTTAAGTAGCAATTTAAAAAGGCATGGAGGAGAGATGTAAAACAAAAATAATTTAACAACAGTATACATAAATAGAATCAAAGATGAGAGTGACGAATTACCTGGACAAATAGTTCAAGACTATTGCCTATAGGAATGAGATCCATGTTTTGATCAAAACAAAACACATGCGCTCTACTCCCCAAGCTTTCGGCATCAAAAACAATGGCATATATCTTCAACTCCCATGTTTTTTTGTGACCCATCTCATAATATCCAAGATTAGGCATGAGGAACAACACAAACACCACCAACAAGAAAACCTAGTTTGTTATTTATGGTAGTATATTTCACTAATATAGTAAAAATTTTTCGCTCTATAAAAGATGATACATGCTTTGATTAAAGATGAAAAAACTGGCACAATTGACTATCTTCTCTACCCATATAAATAATAAAATTGATGTTAACCAAATTTTGTTTTCTAAAACCATCAATTTCATTCACCATCCAACCTTCAAGGCATCAGAACAACATTCAAAGTTACATATTTCAATATTTGTATAGTAATCGAATATTTCAAGAACAATGGTGTGAATTCATTGCACATGTGATAAAAAGAAAATCAGGTGCTCTTTTCAACATTTTTGATCCTCTGATAGAAATAGTCTACATGAACTGTGCATCAAAGAAAGCAAACTTTCTATAACAGAAATAAAGTGTTTCAGGTTTAGGTAAACAAACTTGCAAGTGAACAAATATATTCTAGAGTATGAAATAGGCATCTTTATCCCCACCAACTGTCATATACTATAATTGTGATTCCTTCTTCATCACACAATTGTGCATAAGATTGCTTTAAAATATTGCAAGGCAACACTACAATTAGTCAATTTTTTCTTGAATTCTGATGGAGCCACAATTTTCTGCAGCACAATTGACTCATGGATGAGACTTAAGTTTTTTTTCTACCTAGGGTAACATGAGTGAAGGAAAGAACGAACCAAGAGAATAGATGGATTATTAGTTATGAGCTGCATTGCATGACAAAGTCACTCCCCATCATGAAGTTAACCAAATAAGTCTTTCATTTGAAGTCATATTCAACAAGAAATCCCTACCATTTCTTAAGCAATTAGCCACTGATATAAGTTGACAGATAATCTATATAGGTTGCATGAATTATAATGTAGTAGGTACCAGAAGCTTGTTATAAATGGATTATATACTTACTCAAATGTTAGTTTGCACCCAATTTCCACTAAATGTGAAAGAAGATTACGTTCTCCATGCATTACATCTGATGACAGAAAATCTAAGCACAACATTGAAGAAAGAATGTCAACCATTAGCAATAGATACCATGAGAAAATGCATTTTCTTCAACAGATCATTCTTATTGTACCATTAATGACTTGACGGCTAGACTTGATGCTAGATTGGGCCATAAAAAAAGGAGGAGAACCTCTGTCTTGTCCATCGATACCGTAGTTCAAAGGTATGAAGCTTTGGGATTTAGCTCTATAGAGTACAAGGACTAGCAGCAAAAACCTCTTTAATATGATGTTGCCTAGTTGTTCACAGTAACCTGGGCGATACAATCTTTCAACCGTCTTGTTATATGCATAAGCTTTGGCAAGTGAATCATGAGAGAAGAAATATTTTGCAATTACCAATTTCAAGAAAGAAATTTTTTGATCTGAATTGGATTCTCCATTTGGCAGCAAGGAGTCGGCACCAAAATCATGTATAGACCGATTCTAAGCCAAGCTAGATTGTAATGTAGATAATAAAATAGGGTAGTGTAACTTTTAAGAACTAGCATGGCTTTCCTTTCAATCCAACATCTATTATAATAGGGTAGTGTGACTTCATCATTAACCTCTCTCCATCAATATTCTACGAAGCAAATAATAAAATTTACTCCACTACTTGGAAATGAAAGTTGTAATGAAGCACTTCTCTTGAGTTAATAAACAAGAGTGAATGTCGATGGAAAGTGCAAGTTATTGTTAGATTCTGACCTTAACAACATTGCCCATGACACTGAAAACCTCATTGTAATCGATGAAATCTAAATGAGCTTCCATCCTCTGCTTCAAAACATCAAAACTATAGACATGCTTCAGAGAATTTTAGAGTGTACCATACAAAACTTTCATACTCAACGAAGCATCCTTCTCATTGTCTGACTCCTCCATAGGCTTCCACGTTAAATCATAGCATCAAAGAAACTTTTATAGTAAGTTGATGGCAATATTTTGCAGTTTTGATCCTGGAATATTCAAAGGATGGCCGAGGCATGATAAATGAAAGCGGAAAAACAAATGATAGAAATGATGAATGTGATGATACCAATACAAATGATGATGGAAAAGCGTGCTGCCACTGTATCGAATAGGCATCGCACAAATAAAGTGAGGAGCAATGACATCTCTCTAGTACTGTTGAAAATATCAAAAAACACGGCAACCATACCTCAATTTTTTATGATGGAAACCAATTGGGTAATTTTTGATGACTTATACCAGGCCAAATTCAAGAAAATTAATATTATGGACAAAAAATTGTATTATGTTGCAAAAATGAAAAACAATTGCATTTTATAGGCTTAAATTACAGAAACCAATTTTATCCTTTCCTAATAATGTCAACTTAAAAATTTTATATGTTTAAATTTTTTAGAATCATATTAATTTTTATGAAGATAATATGAAATAATTTTAAAGACTTAAAATTTCATATTATTTGATATAATTTATAATTTATAAAATTCTAAAAATTACTTAAAGTGAGAAGATTATTAAAAAAAAAGTTATATTTATTATTTTAATAAAGAAGAAATATTAAAAGTTAATAAAAATCTTGCTCAATTATTTAATTCTTATTAATTTTAGTAGGTATAAAGATCTATGTATTTATTTTTAAATATCAATTTATTTTTCTTTTAAAGTTAATGAAAATTTTGAAATTATTTGTATACTTAAAATTTTCAAATTTTTTAGTAATTATTTTTTTAAAAGTTTTCTATAATCAATACACTATATTTTTTAACGTAAAAAAATAATATTTACTAGTTTATTCGTTACTTCAGATATTTTTGAAAATATTTTTTATTTAATTATATAATAAATTATTTTAGCTTTTTATTAGTAGAAATTTTTAAAGTATGTTCATTTATTTTTTAAATATCTTAAAAATTATTATAATTATAAAATTAATTATTATTAATGTTTTTAATACAAATTTTTAAATTTCATAATAAAATTTTAAAAAATTTTAGTATAATTTTTTACAAATTTATAATCATTAAAATAGTTATTATTGTCTTTATTAATATAATTTTTTTTTGTATTTATATATTTTTGAAAGTATTTATTTATAATAACCTATTTTATAATTATACGAGGAGAATATGTTTTTAATGGATTGGTCATTTATAGACAATGGCATATGTACTTTTATTATACAAAATAAAATAAATATTAAAACAAATAAATTATTAAAAAAAATTTAAATCATTAAAGATTATTAATGAAAAATATCTCGAGCCAAAATAGCTAGGGAAAAATCCCTAACTAAATGCATATATTTGTGAAAAATAGAATTTAAAAAAATAAATGCTTGCAATTAAATATAAAATAGTAAAATATTTAGAATATTATTTTGTGATGAATTTTTTCTCGGTTTAATTAGTTAGGGATACTCCAACACTAAATCCATTGCCTAAGTTTCTAGCTTTTCTTTACATGAAAATCTACGATAATATTAGCGACATCTATCTAAGCATCAATATGTAAGCAATAGCAAGGCAAACAAAAAGGGTTTCTAAGCTTACTATCACCTAATCTTGCACAAATAGATATATGTTGTTGAATATGTTCCACTTACATCTATATATGAATTATCCATAGCTCATAGACATATATGATTAGGCCACATGAATAATTTATTTACATTAATAATAGTTAGTTTTTCATGATTTATCTATTAGTAACTCTATAAAGATTAAATAGAGTTATCTATTTAAAGACATCTATAGGACACGTAGTATAGACAATTATGGTATAGATAAATAAGCTTTGTAAATATCTAGATATACATACAAATAATAGTCATATATACTAATCAAATATATTTATAGACATATAGATAAACTAGGACAAATAGATAGTCAACTAGACAACAGATAGATATATAAATATATATACTTATAAACAATAGATAGATAGATAGATAGACAGACAGACAGATATATAGACAGATAGATGGATAGATAGATAGACAGATAGATAGATGGATAGATAGATAGACAGACAGATAGATGGAGGATAGATAAATAGACAAATAGAAAAATAGTCAGATAGACAAATAGATAGAAAAAATTAGAAGTAGACATTATAGATAGATAAATAGGGGACAGAGAGATATATAGATAAGATAGATATATAGATAAATAGATTGATTAATAGTGTGATAGACAGGACAGATATACATATGGTTAGATAGACATATATACATAAAGATAGTTGGTTAAATAGATAGGAAATATAATAGCAGAGAAGATAGCTAGATAGACAAACAAATAGACCGAGAGATAATAGACTGATAGATAAACTAATAGGTTAGATAGTATAGATAGATAGATAGATAGATAGATAGTCAGATATAATAAAGAGATAGAGATTTGAACATATAGTTAAGTAAATAGATAGATAGGTTGCTTGATAGACCGACATATATAAAGACTGATAGATAGACAGATAAACATAAAATAGACATACTGATATTAGATAATATACATATTAATATACAAATAGATAAATAGATAGATATACAGAAAGATATAAAGATAGGACATAGATTAAAAGATAGAAATATATTTAAATAGATAGATGGATAGACAAATAGTTATGACCTTATAGATAGACAGATAGATAGATAGATTGTAAGATTGATAGATAGATATATAACTGATAGATAAATGATAGATAGATAGATTGTTAATCTACATAAAGATAGACAAGACAGATTGACATATAGCAAGTATATAAATTGATAGGCTATGTCGATAGAGAGATATATACTATATAGATGGTAGATAGACAAATAGATATAAAAATAGACAGGACAAATCGATAGATCGATAGACATCTAGATATACAAAATAGATAGATAAATAGATAGACATATAGATTAACAGATAGATATAGTTTAAATAAATAGATAGTTAGACAAATAGATAGACCTATAGATAGATAGATAGGTAGAATAGTTAAGATAGATAGATAGATTATTAGATATATATTAGACATATAAATAGATGAGAAAGATAAACAAATAGATATATAGATAAATAGATAGACAGATAGATAGATATAAAGATGGATAGACAAATAGATAGATAGAAATATAAACAAATAAATAGTCAGATAGATGATACTTAGATAGATAATATATAGACAGACAGATAGATAGATAGATAGACATACATATAGATAGATAGACAGATAGAGAGACTATAATAAATAGTTAGACAGACAGATTGATTGATTGATTGATGGATAGATAAAAAAATAGACAGATATAGAGATAAATAAACAGATTGATAAATACATAGATAGAAAAATAGATAGATAGTCAGAGAGATAGATAGATAAATAAATATATACACACATAGATCAACAGATACCAAATAGATAGGACAAACAGATAGACAAAAAGATATGCACATAGATTGATAGATAGATTGAATCATTAATGGATCTATAGAAAAATAGATAGACATATTGATTGACTGATAGATGGATAGATATATATATATAATTAAATTATAGATAGATTGATAGACAAATTGGTAGATATTTGATAGATAAATTAATACATAAATAATAGGCAGATAGATAGACAAATAGAGAGATAGAAAGAAATATAGATATATATATAGATAGATAGATATACAAATAGATATATGGAATTTTAGACAAATAGAAAGATAGACAGATAGAAATACACATAGATAGATCGATAGATAGAAATATATATAGATATATTGATAGTTAGATAGGCAAAAAGATATATCGATAGACATTTAGATAGGCAGATTAATTGATTGATTGATTGAATATATATAGATAGATTGATAGACAACCATATAGATAGATATATAAAAAATATATAGACACATAGACCTATAGATAGACAAATAAATAAACCGACAGATAGATAGGTAGACAAATAGATAAATTGGGTAAATAGATAGAAAGATAGATAGATAGGTAGACGGCTAAAAAAATTGGTAGATAGATAGGTACATATAGATATATAGACAGATAGATACATAGACAGATATATAGATAGATAAATAATATACAAACAGATAGGTAGATAGATAGATAAACAAAGAGATAGACTAGTAAACAATGTGATAGATAGACATATTGAGAGAGATATATATACACAAAAAGATAGACAAATAGACAGACAATACACGGCCATATAAACAACTTGATAGATAGATAGATATACACATAAATAGATAGATATATAAATAGATAGATACATAGAGAGATAGATAGACATAGAGATATAAACATAGCTAAATAGATAGATAAATTGATAAATAGATTAGCAAATAGAAAGATAGATATACATACAAATAGACAGACTGATTGATGGATGGATTGAATGATTGAAAGATCAATCAATAGATAGATAGATAGGCATATACACAAATAGATTGATAGATATATAGATAAATTGATAAATTGGTAGAAAGATTGTGAGACTAATAAATAAATAGATATGTAGATATATAGATATATAGATTGAAAGACTTATTGATAGATATTTTATAGACAGATTGATAGATTGATTGAAAGTCAAATTGATATATAGATTGATAGATAGATAGATTGATTGATTGATAAAATTATTGAAAGACTAATAGATAAACTGTTAAAAAAGTCATATGGATAAATAGATTGAAAGATAGTTTGATAGATAGATTAATAGACTGATAGATTGCAAGATTAAGAGACGGATTGATTGGTATATTATTAGATATATAGATAGATAGATATATATATAGATGGATAGACATATTTATAGATTGATAGACAAATAGACTAACAAATAGATAGACAGAGAAACATAAAGATAGATAGATAGATGAATGATAGCTAGATAGATAGATACACAATTAGATAGACAATAGATAGATAAACATATAAGAGACAGGTAGATAGATTGATAGATACATACGTTGACAAACAAATAGATATATAGTAGTTAGTTAGTTAGACCGAGAGATACACAGATAGATTGACATATAGAAAGATAGACATATAGATATATCAACAATAGATAAATAGACACATAGATAGACAAATAGACAGACATATAGATAGATAGATAAATAGAAAAAAAGCTAGACAATATATAGACAGACATTGACAGGTAGATAGACAGATAGACAAATAGATAAACAAATATATTGACAAACACACTAAACAGAAAGATTGACTCGGATTGATTGACTTGACCGAAACATAGATACGATAGATAGATAGACATATAGAGAGACATATAGATACTCATATATAATGAAAAATCGATAGGTAGATGACATACGATATAAATATAGATAGATAGACCGATAGATGGACACATTGATAGATTGATAGACAAATTGATATATAGATTGTTAGTTAGGCTAATAGATAGATTGAGAGATAAATTGAAAGATGGGTTAAAAAATAGATAGATAACATATAGATTGGCAATAGATTGATAGATAGAAACCTTAGATAGAAGATTGATAGATAGACAGATATAATATATATATCTATAAAGATAGACTATATACATATAGATAGACAGATAGAATGATAGATAGAATGACAGATAGATATACAGACAAAAAGATATGATAGATATACAGGTATACAGATAGATAGATAGATAGATAGATAAAGAGACAAACAGATAGATAGAAAGATAAAACATAAAGATAGATAAACAAATAGATAGATAGATAGATTGAATAGTATGCAAATAGATAGGCAAACATATAGTGATACATAATTCATATAGATAAGATAGATAGACAAATATATATACGCATAGGTAGATAGACAGATAGACAGATAGAAAGATTGATAAATAGATAGATAGATAGATAGACAAATAAAAGATAGATATATAATATATATATAAAGATAGACCGATAGATAAATAGATAGATAGATATAGTTATATATTTAGACAAATAGATAGATAGAAAGATAGATAGATTGACAGATATATCAATCGATAGACAAATAAATAGACAGACAGGATAAATTGATAGCTAGATAGATATATATATATATACAGACATATAGATAAATAGATATGCAGATAGATAGATAGATAGATAGAACAATTAATTGTCAAATAGATTGATAAATAGATATACATATAGATAATTAGATAGATTGAAAATATATAGATAGATAGTTAGAGAGAAAGATAGATAGATATATACACATATAGATAGATTGATTCATTGATTTACAGATAGATAGATAGATAGAGAGACAAATAGATAGACATATAGATAGAAAATAAATAGCAAATCGATTGATAGATAGATAAAGAACTCACTAGATAGATAGATAGACAACTCAATAAAACAAATAGATAGATATATAGATAGAGAGACAGATACAAGATAGATACGTAGATAGATAGATAGATAGATAGATTGTTTGATTGATAGATAAATAGATAGATATGCAGATAGATAACAAATAAATAATAGATATATAGATAGATAGACAAATATATAGATAGATAGATTTACAGATATATAGGTATATAGATAGTCAGGTAGATAGACAGATAGATTGGCAGATAGATTGATAGATAATTATATCTATAGATAGATAGATAGATATATAGATATATAGATAGACAAAAAAGATAGATAGATTGTCAGACAAATAGACACGTAGATAAACAGATAATAGACATATAAACAAATAGACAGACAGACAGATAGATATACAGATAGAAAGATTAGATATATAGACAGTTATAAATACATATAGATTAACATATATACAATATATATATATAGACATATACACATACAGATAGATAGATAGTTAGACAAATAGTTTTACAGATAGGTAGACATACAGATAAATATACAAATAAATAGATAGATACACAGATTGGTAGCAAATTACATAGAAGCATAGATACAAAGATATTTAAAAAGATAAATAGACATACATAAAGACAGATACTTATATATATATATATATATTATATATATATATATATATATTATGGATATATAGATAGATAGAAGTCAATATATAGATAGATAGATAGCTATATAGATAGATAAATAGATAGAAGATGAGATAGTCATGTCGATAGACATATAGATAGATAGATAGATAAATAATACAGAGTCAAATAGATAGAAAGATTATAGACTTTACAAAGTAGTTTATTACATATATCGATATAAAAGATAATAATTAATAGATGAATATATAGATAGATAGTTAGAAAGAAATATATACATATAGATAGATAGATAGATAGACAAGAGAATAGATAGATAAATAGATAGATAGACAAATAGATGCACAAATAGATTATAAAAAGATAGACAAATAGATATATAGATAGAGGGATAGATACAAAGATAGATTATAGATTGATGGATAGATAGATAGACATACATATTTTTATATATAAAACATTAGATAGACAAATAGATAGATATATAGATATATACAAAAGATAGACTAATAATTAGATGGAAAGAAAGAAAGAAATAAGAAAGAAGAAAGATAGATAGATACATTGACAAATAGATAGATAGATAGATAGACAAATAGATAAATAGATAGATAGATAGATATATAGATTATCAGATAGATAGATAGATTGATTGATAGATTGTCAAATAAATAGATAGATAGACACATAGATAGATTAGTCAATAGACATACAAAGAGATAGACATATAGACAGGCCGATATAAAAGAGATATACATACAAATAGATAGATTAATAGATAGGTAGTTTGATAGAAAAATAGATAGATAGATAGACCGATAAATAGATTATATAGATCAAAAATTTATAGATAGATTTATAGATAGATTGATAGTAAGATTGATAGACAGATTTAAACATAGATAGATAGATAGATAGATAGACAGATGTATATACTGATTAATAAAAAGATAGATAGACTGATGGATAGATAAAAAAATAGATTGACAAAATGACATACAAATAGATTGATAGATATATAGATAAATAGATCGATAGATATATAGATATATAGATAGTAGATATATAGATCATTTAGATAGATAGATTTGAGATAGACATATAGATAGATAGAAAGATAGATATATATATATATATATATAATTTATAGTATTATTGATAGAAAAAATTGATAGATAGATTAATAGATATAATATATATATATACATATATTTTGACGATAGATAGATAGACAGACATTTAGATGTAAAGATAAATAGATAGACAAACAGAATGATGAACATATAGATAGAAAGATAGAGAGATAAATAGATAGATAGATAGATAGGCAAAAAGATAGATAAATACATAGATAGATAGACAAATAGAATGCTAGACAAATAGGCAGAAATATTGATATATAGATAGATAGACACATAGATAGATAAATACACAAATTGATTAATAGATTGATAGACAAATTATTAGATAGATTAATAGAAAAATAGATAGATAGATAGATGGACAGAAAGATAGATAGATAGGTAGATAGACAAATAGATAGACATATATAGATATATACATATAATAGTTAGATAGATAAACAAAAAGAAAGAAAGATAGATAGTTAGTTAGATAAAAATATTATTATAAATACACAGGCAAATAGATAGAAATATAGATAGACAGATTGATATAAATATAGATATATAGATAGATAGACACATAGATAGACATATAGACAAATAGATAGACATGTAGATAGAAAGATAGATAGATAGTCAAATAGATAGACATATAGATACACAAATTGATAGATAAATAGATAAATTGATAGATAAACAGACCCAGAGACAGAAAGATATAATATATATATATATCTAATATAATCTATTATATATATATATATATATATTATATATATATATATATTCAGACAAATAATCAGATAGATGGATAGATCGATAGATAGAAAATATAGAGGCAAATATATAGGTAGATATACAGATAGATATACAGATTAGATAGATATCCATATTAATCGACACTTAGCTATTAGACAGATAAATAGACTACTGATAAAAGATAGATAACATTTCTATAGGTAGACAGGATATAGATAGACAGATAGATATATATATATATATAGACAATAGATAGAGAGACAAACACATTGGCATTTTTATACAAATAGACAAATAGATAGCTAGCTTATATATATATCTCTATATGATATATAGAATAGATAGATGGTTAAATAATAGGCATATAGACAACTACATAGATAGATAAATAGAAATATAGATGGGCAGATAGATAAATAGATAGATAGACATGTAATAAGAAAGGATAAGATTATCGATAGATGGATAGATAGATTTATTCATAGATGGATATACAGATGATAAAAAATTGAAAGAAAGAAAGAAAGAAAGATAGATTGACACATTGATAGTAAGAATGTTAGACAGATAGCTAGGTAAATCGATTGATAGATAGACAGATAGTAAAGAAATATGTGATAAAATAAATAGATAGACACAATGATTAAATAGATTGATAGATAGACAGAGTTTCAAAAGAAAGATATATAGAAAGTCCAGATAGACAGACATATATTACATATGTAGAGAGATACTAGATCGATAGATATATAGGACAAATAGGATAGATAGATAAAAGAGAAACTTAATAAGATTGATAGATAGTAATAGAGATAGTAAAAACAAATACTAGACACAAAGATAGATTGATATAATGATGGATACACATAGCAAAATATATTGATAGGTAGATAAATTGTAGATTGATAGATAGATAAAGTGTAGATTGATAAAAAACTATATAGACATATAGATAGACAGATAGATAGATATTAGACATATACATAGACTGGTAGATAGACATATAGATAGATATATTGGTATATATAACGATAGATAAATAGATAGATAGATAGATAGATAGGTAGAAAATAGATATAGGATAGATATACAAATAGATAAATAAAAGTTAGATAGCAGATGATAGATACTCAACTAAATAGATAGTTAGACAGAGAGATAATAGACAGATAGATAGATAGATAGAGAGACAGACAGATATATATATCGATAGTAGATAGATAGATAAATATAGATAAAAGCTAGATATACAGATAGATAGATAATAGTTAGTTAGATAGATAAACTTATATATAGATAGTTAGATATATAGAAGATAGATTTCCAAATTGATATAAGATAAATATAATAATTAGATTGACAGATAGATATAGATAGACTCGATAAATAAATAGATAGTACGATATCAAATAGATAGATAGATTATTATATAGATGATAATAGGTATAACATATAATAGACAAAAGATAGATAGAAATGAAGATAAAAGATAAAAAAAGAAGCTCGATAGAATATAGATAGATAGATAGGTCGATACATAGATAGATAGATAGATAGCTAGGATACAAGATAGATAGATATATAGCATTGATTGATTGATATATAGATAGCTCTATCGATAGGACATACAGATAATAGATAAATAGATATATAGGCAGAATGATAAATAGATAGATAGATATTTAACATAAATATTATATAGACAAATAGATAAAAAACTAGTTAGACTATAAGAATAAAATTGATTGATGACAGATTGATGACACATTGAATAAATAGATTTAATTTACAGATTGATTGAATTGATTGACTAAATAGATTGAATAGATAGATAGATTTATTGGTCTTGCTGCTATATAGATCGTTTAGATTAAATAGATAGAAATATAAATAGCCAGATTTATAGAAAATAGACTGATAGATATATAGATAGTAAGATAGATTGATAAACAACAAAGATTGCCAATAGGATAAATAGATTGAACGAAAGACAAAAGATAGAAATACATATGTCAGTAGATAGATAGATAAATTATGCCATAGATAGATAGATAATAAATAGATAGATAGATAGATAGATAATAGATAGAAAGATATATAGATAGATAGAAAGGTAGGATAGATTAGATAGACAGAAAGATAGCTGATAGAATGATTGATACACATATTGAAAATATAAAAGTTAAATTGGTATATGATAGAAAGATAGATTGATTGATGGACTTGAAAAATTATAGGAAAAGATATATAGAGACTAGATAGGAAGATTGATTGATTGCTTGATAGTGAGTTTGATAGATAGATTATAAAATAATCTATAATCAAATAGATAGGTAGATTGATAGAAAGATAGATAGAAAATTTGATAAATTATTTGACATATAGATAGACATGAGATAGTTATATAGATATACAGATTGATATAATGAAAGATAGATAAAGAGAGAGATAGATGAGTAGACAAATAGATAGATATATAAACAAAAAGATAGACAGACAGATAGATAGATAGATAGTCAGGTAGATAAACAGATAAATAGATAGATAGACAGAGAGATAGATAGATAGATAGATAGACATATTGATAGATAGATAGATAGACATAGATAAAAAGATAGATAGATAGATATACAAATAGATATATAGATAGATAGATAGATAGACAGATTGATTGATTGAAAGATAAATAGATAGATAGATAGATAGATTGATTGAAAGATAAATAGATAGATAGATTGATTGATTGATTGAAAGATAAATAGATAGATAGATAGATAAATATACATATAGATAGATAGATAGATAGATTGATATATAGATAGACATATTGATATAAAGATTGATAGATTAATAGATAGAGAGAGAGATAGATAGATAGTTAGTTAGTTATTTAGATAGTAAGATAGAAAGATACACAAATATATAGACATACTATTATAAAGATAGATAAATAGATATACATATAGATATAAAGATAGATAGACTGAATGATAGACAGAAAGATATATAGATATATAGATAGACTGATAGAAAGATAGATATATAGAAAGATACAAAGATAGATAGATAGATATCTAGTAATATAGACTCATAGATAGATAGATAGATTGATAGATAGATAGACTAGAGACAAACACATAAACAAACATATATGGAAAACACATAGACAGACAAATAGATAGATAGGTAAATACATAGATAGACAGATAATAGATAGATAGATAGACACACATATAGACATATAGATAGATTGCTAGATATACAAATAGGTAGATAGACAAATAGACAGAAAGTTAGTTTGGTAGCTAGAGTGATAGAAAATTATATAGATAGACAGTTAGACAAATAGATAGACAGAAATATAGAAAAATAGAAAGATAGATAAATACATAGATAGCCAAATAGATAGATAGATAGATATATAGACATATAAATAGGACACATAGATAGAAAGATAGATAGATAGACAAACTAACAAAAAAATCAGAAAGCTAGTTTGACAAACAAGATTAATAAATAGACAACTTAACAAACATATAGATAAAAAGAAATAAAGAAAGAAAGATAGATAGATAGATTGATAAACAGATGATAGATATATTGTTAGATTGATAGATAGATTGTTAGATAGATAGATAGATAGATCTAAAGATAGACTGATATATTCACATATAGATAGAGAGAAAGATAGCAGATAGATATGAAGATAGATAGATAAATAATTAGATAATTATATAGATAGATAGAAATATAGATAGAGAGACATATAGACATTTAGATAAATAGACACACAACCGAAAAAAGACATATAGATAGGACACACAGATTGATACATAGAAAGACATATAGACAGAATGAAAGATAAATAGATATATATATATCTATATATAGATAGTTAGAATGCTTTATAGATAGAAAGAAAAACACATATATAGATTGATTGATTGATAAACTGATTGATAGACAAATTGATAGAAAAATTAATAAACAGATAGATAGACAAATATATAGAGAGATTATTAAATAGATAGATAGATAAACAGATGGACAGATATATAGATAGATTAATTAATAGATAAATTAGTAGATAGATATGCAGATAGATATACATGTAAAAAGACAGATAGATATTCAGAATGTTATCCAGATAGATATTCATATAGATATATAGATAGATAGAAAAAAAATAGATTGATAGAAAGACAAATAGATATATAGATAAATAAACAGGGAGATTGACAAATAGATAGACATATTTAAAGATAGATAGATTGAGAAATATATAGATAGATTGATAAATATATAATAGATAGATAGATTGATTTATAGACTGGTTGAAAGATAAATAGACAGATAAATTGATCGAAAGATTTTTAGATTGATCAAAAGAAAAATATAAAGATATATAGATTTAAAGACAAATACATAGAACATAGATAGACAAATAGATACACAGAAAAATAGATACACAATAGTACAAGAAATAGATAGATTGATTGATATATTGATTGATAGATAGATAGAAAAAATAGACAAAAGTATATTAGAAAGCTAGAAAAAATAAACCATATAGATAGATAGATATACATATAGAAGAACGATAGACAAATAGATAAATAGAAAGATAGATTAGATTGATAGATAGATAGTGATAACATCGATAGTTAGATAGATAATAGATCTTATGTCCAGATATTTTAATAGCAGACAGACATATAAATAGATAGATAGATAAACAAACACAAAACAAATAGATAATTAGAAAAATAGAAAGACTAAAGATAGACAAACATATAGAGAGACAGACATATAGATAGATAGAAATATAAATAAAGTAGGTAGATAAATTTATAGATAGATTGATTGATAAAAAGTTAGACATATATATATTGATAGATTTATATATAGATTAATATATAAATTGATTAAGAGATTGATAACTAGATAGATAGATCAGACATATAGATAGATAGATAGATAGATAGGCAGAAAGATAGACAGATCTATTGGTAGATAAAAGATACATAGATAGATAGATAATAGATAATTATATAGATATGTAGATAGGCAGAATATAAGCAGATAGAACACAAATATAGATAGATAGATAGAAAAATAGATAAATAGATAGATATCTAGATATATAGCCGGCTAGAGAGATAAAAAGATAGATAGATAAATAAATAGATAGATAATATGCAAGACATATAGATATACAGATAGATAGAAAGATAAATAAACAGATAAATAGATAGGTAGATTGATATCCAAAAGATAGACATATAGATATACATATAGATAGGAAAATTAAAGACAGATTGATAGATATAGTTATAGACCGATAGATAGATAGAATTTATAGAATGATAGAGTGATAGATTTCTAGATTGATAGGTAGATAGAAAGATAGATAGTTAGATAAATATGACAAAAGATGGATAGATAGATAATAGACACTATTAAAACATTAGATAGCTAGATAGATAAAAAATAGATAGATTATAGATAGATTGATAGATAGAAAGATAGATATTGATAGATTAATAAATAGATTGATAGGCAAATTGTTAGACAGATTTATTGACATATAGAGATATATATAGATAGAAAATTGATAGATAGATAGATAGACAGATTTATATATAGATACATATTTAGACAGACAAATAGATAGATAAATAGACTAATAGATAAATAGATCGATAGACAAATAGATTGATAGATATCTAGATAGATAGACATATAAAAAGATAGATTGATAGATAGATTTATAGAAAATTGTAAGACTATTAGATATATAGATATATAAATAGATTAATAGGCAGATTGATAGATAGAGTTATAGATAGTTTGATAACATATTGATAGATAGGTTGATAGATCTATTGATAGATAGATAGACATTTTGTTAGAAAGATTGATAGATAGTTTTATATATAGAATGATTAATAAATTGAAAGATAGATTGATAGTGAGAATGTTAGATAGATTGATAGACTAATAGATAGGGAGATTGATACATAAATAGATAGATAGATAAAAAGATAAACAAATAGATTGATATGTTGATAGACAAATTTATAGACAAATTGATAGGTAGATTGATAGAAAGATTAATAGATAGATTGATTAATAGATAAATAGATAGACAGATAAATAGAAAAATAGATAGCAAATAGAAATATTGATAGATCGAAAGATAGATAAATAGATAGTTAGATATATATATAGACAAAAAGAAAGAAAGAAAGATAAATATCTAGATAATCATATAGATAGATAAATAGATATATAGATATATCGACAAATGATAGAGAGATAGATAGATAGATATATGATAGGATAGATAGATATAGACAAATGTATTGGAGAGATAGATAGACAGATAGATTATATATAAAGAGATAAGTATATATATAGACAGATAGATAAATTGATAGACAGACAGACATACAAAGACAGATACACATTTGACTAACAAAAAGGCATACACATACAAGACATACAAAAAAATAGATAGATAGTTAAAAGATAGATACATAGATAGATAGAGTGATAGATAGATAGATATAAATAGATAGATAGATAGATAGATAGACATAAAGAATGGTAGATAGATAGTTAGATACAAAGATATAAACATATAGATATATAGACAGTTAGACATATAGACAAATAGATGGTCAAACAAATAGATAGTTAGATAGTTAGAAAAATAGATGATTGATTGATATATACATAAATATATTGACAAATAGATAGATAGAAATTCAAAGACAAAAAGTCATTTAGGTAGGAATATATTTAGGAATGTGAGTAGATAGACAAATAAACATACAGACATGAAAATACACAGATAAATAGACAAACAAAGAAAAAGACATACAAACAAATAAATAGATAGACAGACAGATAGACAAATATATAGACAATTTGATAGATAGATTAATAGAAAGATTGATATATGGATAGATAAATAGCTTGATAGAAAGATTGATAAATATATTGATAAACTGATAAATAGATAGATAGTTAGACAAATAGATAGACAGATAGATAAACAAATTGATAAATAAAAATATAGATAGACAGATAGACAGATAGATAAATGGATAGATAAATTGATATATAAATAGATAGATAGATAGATAAATAAAGTAAATGATAGATAATAAAAAGATAGCTACATAGATACATAGATAGAATAATAGATAGATTGATAAACAAATTGATAGATGGATTGTTAGACAAATAGATTGACATTTTTGATAGCTAGATGATAGGAAGATTTGATAAATAGTTAGATAATTAGATTGATTAATAAAAGATTGATAGATAGATAGTTAGATGGATTGATAGATATATAGATAGACAATTGATATATAGATAGATAGACATATTGATCATAATAGATAGATAGACAGATAGATAGATTGATGACATATATTGATATATGTCAATATATCAATATACAGATAAATAGATAGATAGATAGATAGACGATCGATAAATTATTATATAAATAGATTGATATATTGATAGACAAATAGATAATTATAAAGTCTGCTACATAGATATATGATAGATAAATAGATATACAGATAGATATAAGTATAGATAGATCGCTTCTAAAATACCTTTTTATATAAAATTTTTTCATATTAATTAAAAATTACTAACAATATATTTTAATTTTATATAATTAGAAACATTATCATAAAAACACACATTCTTTGGAAAAATAAATATTAATTTAATTCGTTGTTGAAATATAAAAGCAATACAAATAACTTACATAATTATGTTGCAACAATTTAAAAACTCTTAACACAATAACTAGTTCATATCATCATCTTATAATAAAACTAGCTAATAATCTAATATTCATGATCACAACCTACACTACAAAAAAAATCCCATATAGCTAGGGACAATTCCCTAGCTAAATGAGCATTTTCCGTTGCTAAATGAAATATATCGACAGATTACCGATGGATTGGTTCCCCACCTAAAGTGCTTCTTACTAAAATATAGCGACGGATAGTGTCCCTAGCTAAAAAGTTAGCGACGGAAAAATCCCTTGCTAAAAAAACACAAATTCCCTAGCTACATTAGCAAGATAAATGATATTTTTCGTCGCCATGGAAAATAAAGATAAATGATTCCCTAGCAAAAGTGTGGTCAATAAATTTTAGCGACGGATATAGTCCTTAGCTAAATAAAATTTAGCGATCAAAATCCATCGCTCATTTTAATATTTCCCAAGCTAATTTAACAATAACTTTTTTTCCTAGATATTTTAATTTCAAATTAATTTCAGAATTTAAATTATTTTAAAATTTTTTAATAAAATAATTATGATTTTTATATCAAATGATTAAAAATTGAAACTATAAATAATTATAATAAACAAAAAATAAAATCATTTAATATCTTATTCTAATTTAATATTTGACATAATTGAAACAAAAAATAATAAAATTTTATTTCATCTTATTCATCAATGTATATACTGACAATGCAATAATTATAATATATCCATTTCATTGATGTTACTTTCTCTCTCTCTGCTCCTACCGATCATCATTTTTTCTATTACGACAAAGATGTCCGAGTCAGGCACGTAATGTCTAGTAAAAGATCCTATCACTTATAGAAGCTTTGTATGTGAAATTATTCGGTATCATATCTGTAAGAAATTTTAAACCACTCAGTCAAATTTTTTAAAAAAGTTATGTTAATGATAATATAATATTGTATTTATACTGTAAATATATCCTAGTATTTCACTCGTAACTATATTATTGCAGTATATGTATATAAAAATAGCAATATTATGTGTACATATAAACTAAGTACAAATATACTCAATATCTATGTACAAAATACTTTAGTATTATATGTTCGTAAATACTGACTTTTCTCATATGATCTATGCCTCATTTGGTACCTATTGCTACTACTCCCACTGCCACTCTTGCCGTTGCTACCGTTCACACTGTACACTGCCAATACCATTGATGCTGTCGCCACCTCTACAGTTACCACATCTGACCTCTACTACCGTGGCTGCCGCCGGCTGGTTGCTGCACCCGCTATCAGGTGCTGCCCTGATATGCTCGTAGCTTTTCCTGTCCACCGCTTCCACCGCTTGCTACCACTGCCACAATGCTATCACTACTTACCGCTACTGCCGTTGCCACCTCTGCCGATGTTGCGCTACTTTGGTACTGCCGCTGCTACTGTCACTGCCTCCGATTGCTGTCGCTCCTGCCGCTGCCACTCTTGCCTCTGTTTCCGCCACTATAGCTCCCACTACTACCACCGCCACCACTGGAGCCGCTGCCGATTCCGCTGATGCCACTGCCACCACTGCCACCGCTGCCGTCGCTGCCGTCGCTGCCGCCACTGTCGCTGCTACTACTACTGATAATAGGCTTTTACATACCTATAATAGGCTAAAACTCTACCCAAATAATTTGGATACACAAATATTTTCACAAATATATAAAAATAGTTATTATAGACATGAACAAACACAAATTAAAGTTGATTGTCATATAGCTTAAACTAAAATTTAATTAATTAATTTTATATTTTTTGAATTAATTTAATAAAAAATAGAAACTATAAATGAAAATTTTAAATTAAACAAAAAAAATTCATTGAATAACTTATTCTAATTCAATATTTTAAATAACTAAAAAAATAATAAAAATTATATTACATCTTAGTAATCAATGTATCTACCGACTATACATAATGCATCCGATCACCGACTATACATAAGCTTCATATGGGAAACCATGTGGTACCACATCTGTAAGAAATTTAAACCACTAAATCAAATCAAAATAAATTAAAAAAACTATGTTTTGATAAATATATATTACTGCGGAAAAAATGTACATATATACTAGCATTTCACTCATACATATATTACTACAGTATTTGTACATATAAATTTCATAATTATGCATACATATATACCGAGTATATATATACTCAGTATATATGTACATAAAATACTACAAAATTATACGTACATATATTCTGCATTTGTTGTCGTTCCAATTACTCCCACTGCCACTGCTACCCTTGCCTCTCCTACCACTCGTTGCTGCCCCTGCTGTTACTGCCGCTGCCACTGTAGCTGCTACTACCACTGCTACCTCCACTATCACCGCTACCACTACTCTTGCTGCCAGTGCTGCCTCCCCTGCTGTTGCTACCATTGCTGTCTCTGCCACCACCACTATCATTGCTAATGCTGCTGTTGCTACCTCTGTTGCCTCTGTCGCCGCCACTGCCGTTGCTACCGCTGCTGCCTCCACTGTCACCACTACCACTAATTCTGCTACTTCCTCTGATGCCTTCATTGTAGTTAGTGTCACTGCTGCTGCTGCTGCCACATCTGTCATCGCTGCCGCTACAGCCGCTGCCGCCACTACCGACGCCGCCACTATTGCTGACACTACTGCCATTGCCATTTCTGGCACCATTGCCACCACTACCATAACTGTCACTACTATCACAGCTGCCGTGACTACCGCTACTGATGATAGTCTTTTACTTACCTATAATAGGCTAAAACTCTACCCAAATAATTTGGAGAAATACAAATATACTCAAAGATATATAAATATAGTTATTATAGATATCAACAAACAAAAATTACAGTTGATTGTCATACAGTTTCAACAAAAATTTAATTAAATAATTTAATATTTTTAAATTAAATTTCATAAAAACATAAACTATAAATGAAAATTTTAAATTAAACAAAAAAAATTCATTTAATAACTTATTCTAATATAATATTTTAAAAAACTAAAACAAAAAAATAATAAAAATTATATTACATCTTATTAATCAATATATTTATCGACTCTGCATAAAGTATAATCTATCAATGCATTGACATTGCTTTTTCTCCCTTTGCTCATCTGATCACCAACTTTCTGCTACACAAATGTTGTCTGAGTCACTGTGTATCATGTTTTTTGAAATATGTCTTCACTTATACAAGCTTCGAATGAAAAATAATGTGGTACCATATATGTATGAAATTTAAACCACCAAATCAAATCAAATTAAATAAAAAAAAACTATATTTTGATAAAAATATATTACTGCAGTAAATATGTACATATATACTAACATTTCACTCGTACATATATTACTATAGTATATGTACATATAAACAATAATATTTTGCGTACATATATACTGAGTACATATATATACTCAGTATATATGTACGTAAAATATTATAGTATTATACGTACGTATATAGTGACTATATATGTACGTATATACCACATTTGTTGTCGTTGCTGCTGCTCCTTCTACCATTGCCACTCTTGTCGCTACTGTCATTGCTACTGCCACTACCGCTATCATTGTCGTTGCCACTACCTATACCACTACCACTACCAATGCCACTACCACTGGCACTACTACTGGTGTTGTCGCTGCCACCCCACCACCACCACCATTGTTGTGGCTGCCGTTGATGCCGGTGAGGTCGCTGATATCGCTGCTGCCACTAATTCCACAACTGTTGCTTCTGCCACTGCTACCGCTGATGCCACTTCTGCCACTGCCACCGCTGCCATCACTGCCGTCACCACTACTATCGTCGCCGCCACTGCCGTAGCAGCAGCTGCTGCTCCTGCCCCTATCACCAATGCTACTGCTACCACTGCTGCCGCCACTACTGCTTCTGCTGCCACCACTGCCACTTCTGCCACCACCAATGTTATCGCTGCCATCACTACCACTGCTGAAAATAAGCTTTTACATACCTATAATAGGCTAAAATTCTACCCAAAAAATTTAGAGATACAAAAACATATTCACATATATATAAAAACAAATATTTTAGACATAAACAAACACAAATTAAAGTTAATTGTCATACAGCTTCAAAAAAAATCCAAAAGTTGTCCAGAAATTATGTTTAGAGATAAAGACAGTGCAAAAATTTAATGTTTTTAGAATAATAAAGATTATATAAGCTAGACCATTTTTTGATAAAGCTGAAATCGGTAATATGGGACCCAAGCATTAAAAGAACCATGGTAATGTCTAGATGCTTTGAATCAAGATTTTTTCTTTTGTCTCACATAATGTGTCCTATAAAAATTCATAATTTGGTTAATCAAACAAGTAATGAACAAAACCATAATAAAAAAAATTGAAACCTGCAAAAAAATATCATAATTATTTGCTACACATAGACAAAAATAAATAACAGTTCAGAAATAATTCTCACACTCAATTATCCTCATAATATGTAGGGAATGCTAGCCACTCCTGTGAGAATTCGCAGCTAGATCTCAAAATGTTATCAGTTGCCCAAGTGCCGCTAACAGTGACTCCAAATAGGACATCTACTATTGCATTACATTTTTAATTTCTTTAATTTCTTGCATTTCTTCCATCAAATTAGTTATCTACTCATCCTTCTTGTTCATTTCGGTCACCATATCTATAATATGTTTATTGTTTCCAATGCTTGTTGTTCGACTACCTCATCCACCATTGCTAAGACAGATGAATTAGAAGTATGACTGCTACAACAAAATGTCACTCCCTTAGAGCTGATTACGTACACTCGCTGCTTCTTTGGACTTCCTATTGTCTCCAAATAAATAGAATCATAGTCAATTGGTTGAAAGACCATAGAACCCTCAACTTGTTGATGAGCAATTTTCACACATTCCTCCTTTAGGTCCTGAGATAAAATAGAGAAAAAAACTATTCTAGATTTACAAAAAATAAAATAAATATTTTGCATTCAAAATAATTTTCATATTATACTGTAGTTTTTTAAAATCTAATTAATATAACAATTTCTTACAGCAATCATCTAAGACTTGTTGTCAACATACTGACTATCCACTTTCTTCACATGCATCTTCCTGAAATTCTCATAAAAATTTGGATCTCGACCCAATTCTCCAGCCTAGAATATGTTGTTATTAAGACATAAAAAAACAAATGATAAAAAAATTTAACAAAATTAATAAAACCATGCAGAGATTTTATTTATTGGACTATTAGGATAAACACAAAATATAGAAATGTTTAGAATTTTAAATTTGTACCAAATCTCGAGAATGCTCAATGCTCGACTTTGAAACTCCAGTGTGTCGACTGATTCATGTGCCTAGTCTAGCTACCTCACTTCTTAAATTTTTACTGGCAATATCTAATTTTTTCTTCACATCTAGCTACTCCCAATAATTAAGCCACTCGGGCCAGTCTTCCTCAGATATAAAATAAGACATTTCTTTTATTTTATTTAATTTATGGACAAAATCAGAATACCGTTGAGCAGATTTGATATTCCATAATGACTTTATCTTTCCATTAAATTTGGGTGCACATGTGCATTGATTCTATAAATAGAAAAATAATAAAATAATTTATTTTAACAACAAGAACATAATTATTTACTATTTGAATAATAACCAACATAAAAGTTAAGTAATTAGATAATTATTTTTCAATTCTTTTGTTTTGTTATTTTTACCTAAAAGTCATTAAAATATGACTATTTTGTAGATTCAAAAATTTCTTTAAGGAGAAAGCTTTAGAATCAGCCATTTTCTTGAAAGCCTTTGTAATTATAGTCGAACACTTGTGAGATGGAATAAAACTGTACAAATAAATAAAAACCATTGAAAACAAGCTAATCATAACAATATAAAAAAACCACTAACAATAGTATCAAAATTTTTTTTTCTAATCATTTTATATATTTCTTTTACATCTCATCCACAATCTCAATTTCTAACTTTACACTGATTTTAGAGGAAGGCTCAACATTTGATGATGTTGTTGGTATTGTAAATGAGGGAACAATCAGTGTAAAATATGGCGTAGAAGATAGAGATGGATCAAAAGTTTATGCAGAAAGCACAATGGATGGTGGGCTTACATCTGATAAAGGTGATAGTAGAGGTCTCAATGATGGTGATGGTGATAGAAATGAAGATGGTGATTGTGATGTTGAAGTCTGGATATGGTGGCTATGAGATGGTACTGATTCTGCAACATGATGTAACATACTAGATGAATTTGGTTTATTTCTGTGTCCATGCCCACCTCCACCACGGCCACGTCCTTTAGGCACCATCTACTATACAAAATAAAACATAGAGCAAAAAATAGGGATATGATGAACAAGCATGCATTTTCGAATAAAACACACCGATAGATTTCAAAAAAATATAAAAAGTCTTTGATAGTTTAATTTTATAATAAAATTATAACAATTTAATTATCGGCATCACTATTATCCTCTAGTGGATCTTCTTATATTTCATCTGATTTCGATATAAGTTCGAACTCATCTTTAGATAGAAATTGATCATCTTCAATTTCTATTGTGCCACCATTTGAATCACATAAATTTTCTAGATCTTCATCGACATTCACAGGCTCAAAATTATTTATGTCATCTTCTTGGAATGCTAGTGCATTTTCTATGTCTGCACTTCTTTGTTGTGATGTTGGTAACTCAAATTTTGACCAAACTTTGATTTTGAAAATTACCCACCAATCTCTCTTATCACGGGATAAATTTGGATATGTACAATAATATACATGAGTAGCTTGAACTGCCATAATAAATGGCTCATATTGATTATATTTGTGTTTATGGTCAACATCCACTAGCTTATAATCCGAATGAATCTTTGAGCTCACATTTCATGTAGGATCAAACAACTCGCATTTAAATAATACAATCCTATTATTTTTGAGTCCATGATACTCCAACTCAATAACTTCTTTGAGTTGACCATAATAATCAATTTCATCTGCACTATAACATGAGGCTTTAATGCATAAACCACTATTCATTATTATTTTAGAGGAACCGTGCCCGATTGTGTGAAACTTATATCCATTAACATGAGCCTTAATACCCAGAATAGGTTGTCACATATCTAAACGGGCCTTTACTTAGATTCTGAATGAAAATATTTGAATCTCCATTTGATATTCAATTGCCTGTGACATTAATTTATAAAATGATATTAACAAATAAAAGATATTAATAAATTAAATAATTCAAAAATAAAAAACTTAATTATACTCACATAATTTTTTAACCAATTCACAAATTTAGTTTCTAGTATATAATCGACATCATTGCTGGAAATTGCTGGATGCTTATATTTTAATTGCTCAACATAAATACTACACAAATATAAAATGAGAGAAAAAAATGTACATCAATTTTTAATAATTCCTATTAAAGATAAAATTAAACTATGATTAAACTTACAACCATTTTGGGTATACATACTCAATATATGGTACAACCTCCTCACAATTAAGTAAAACATAGCTCCAGGTTACTTTGTACTCTTCATCTTTCATACATCAATTCATTGATCTTCCAAATGCTTTTCCAAGGTGCTTGAATATAGATAGTTTGTCCATAGAATTATCTTCCACAATCACATGACATTTATAATTCCGTGACACATTTCTATTCTTTGTATTGACATGATCTCAAACTAATAAGAACAAAATGATGATGCTTCTTCTTCTAAATATGCATTGCAAATTGAACCTTCAACTTTTTCCTTGTTTCTAACATTCAATATCAATTTATGAAGATACCTACATCCATAATGTTATGTTTCAATTAGATTAAATTACGATTATACTTAAAGTACTAAATAATAAAACACATCAAATTATATGTATTTACCTCTAAAAAAAGATACATCCATATGACTTGTATTGGCTCTTCAATCCTTGCTTCATATGCCAACTGGACTGACAAATGCTCCATCGAGTCAAAAAAACTCAGTGGGAATATCCGTTCAAGCTTACAGATAATAAATGGAATGTCATTCTCCAGCCTCACAATGTCATATATTTTGATTGTGGTTGCAGTTAGCTGTTTGAAAAACAAAGTAAGTTCTGTAAGGACCTTCCAAACACTTAGTGGAAGTAATTCATGGAATGCAATTGGTATTAATCTCTGCATAAATACATGACAGTCATAACTTTTCATTCCAAATAACCTAAGATTCTTCATATCCATGCATCTACCCATATTTGACACCTACCAATCAGGGAATTTCAAATTTTAAACCCATTCACACAATATCATATAGATAGATATATTGTTTGATAGAATGATAGCCAAATTGATAGACATATATATAAACAGATTGACAAATAGACAGATAAATAGATAGCCAGATACAAATAAAGAAAGATTGATAGATACATAGACTAACATATAGATAATTAGACAAATAGACAGATAGATAGTTAGATAGATGTATATATATATATTAATAGTTAGATAGATAGATAGATAGAGAGATAACAAATATACAGATAGAGGGTTCGACAGATATAAAAATATACATATTGATAGATATACATATAAAAAAATAGATAGATAGATAGATTGATTGACATATAGATGAATAGATAGATAGATAGTTAGATAAATCATAAGATAGTGAGATTAAAAGATGGAAAGCTGGACATATTGATAGATATGCAGATAGACAGAAAGACATATAGATAGAATGACATATAGACAGATAGATAGATAGATAGATAGATAGATAGATAGATAGATATACATATATATATATATATATATATATATATATATATATATATTGATAGATAGACTATTGATAGATATACAAAGACTTTAGATACATAGATAGATATATAGATTGATTTGTAGACAAATAGACAGATAGATAAATATACATATAAATAGATAGACATATTGACAAATACACAGATACACTAAAAGATTGATTGAAAAATAGATAAATAGATAGATCAAAAGATAGACAATTAGGTAGATAGATAGATTTAACAACAAACTGACATTTAGATAGATAAATAGGTAGGTAGGTAGATAGATAGATAAAGAGAGATCATTAGATAGAAATACAGATAGATATATAGATAGACAAAAAGATAGATAGATAGACATATAGACAAATTAATAGATAGAGAGATAAATAGATATATAAATTAATAGATAGAGAGATTAAGAGAAAGCGAGATAGATAGATATACAAATAGATAGATAGATGGATAGATAGATAAATAGATATATAGTTACACACAAATATAGATAAATAGGAAGACATATATATATATATATATATAGAAAAATATACAGATAGACAGGTACAAATAAAGAGAGATTGAAAGATACATAAATTGGCAGATCGACAAATAGATAGACAGTTAGATAGATATTCAGATATATAGATATATAGATATATAGATTGATAGATATATAACAAATTTAATATACGTATATATATATATATATATATATATATATATATATATATATAACTATATATAAATATATTTAACAATATGTATATCAACATATTATTATATATAAATGTATTATCTAAATCAATATAAATACATAGTCATATGTCTAAATATATATAATTACATGAAAAACTATATATACTACATCTACAACATTTATAACTACATGCTTCATAAACTTAATATCCATTCATATCATTCATCTCATTCTTATATGTTTTTTTTTTGACATTGAATAAATCTTTATCATTTTCCCATATATTTTAGGAACTTAAATTTAAATTTTTCAACCTTAAATGTATTTTTATTGTATTTTTATATGTTTTTATAAATCATTATGATTTAATATATTTAGGGTTTGTATTTTTGTTTCACTAAATATCATTGAACTAAAATTGATTTAAAATAAAATGTTCATTTGTTAAAATTCATGTTGTAAATTTCAAAACAAATAATAATATATTTGTGTAATAAATATTATAAAAAATTTCTAAAATATATATGTGTAGTTTCAATTTACAAAGATAAAACTTTAAAAATAAAATTTTTTTACAAAATAAAATTTATCATAGACGGTAATATTTTAATAAAAAATGTATATAGAAAAAAAATTTTATTATCTATTTATGAACTATATTTTCATTTTTAACAAAATTGTAAAAATATAATAAATCACAAATATGTCACCTTCATTTATTTATATGAGTATAATGATAGTTATTTTAATATAAATATTTAAAAAACAACTTTTTGAATAAAATAGAAGCTCATATATTTAATTTATAATTCTATTTTATGCATTAATATATATCACACACACACACACACACACACATACACACCCGCTTACACACGCACAAACAAATATTTGTTTTAAATATAAAGAATTTACAATATTATATAAATTGTGTACAATATATAATATTTTATTTAATTAAATTTCAAAATCAAAAAATTTTAAATACATTTAAACACACACACACACAACCATATATATATATATATATATAAAATTGTTTCATGTGTAACTTAAAAAATATATTTCGTATATAGGTATATGTGTGTGTTTGTTTGGGTGTACAGTAGTATATCCATACATACAAGTATATACACACTACTTTGAAAATGTAGATACATGTGTAAAAATATACAAAATTACAAAAATGTGTATGCTGATATATAATGTATAGTAATGTATATGGAGGTATAAATGTGTGTGTCTGTAGTGCAGTGTATATGCACATATATATTTATGCATTTATATGTAAATATCAACATTAATTTTAAGAAGAAAAATACTTGAGCACATAAATATTAACATGTTCCACAAATTCATGAGAGCAAGAGCAAAAAGTGATATTATTGCAAGATACTACTAATCTCCCATCTATAACACTTTGCCTCAAAATTTGATCAAAGTACTACTTGCAATGATAAGGTTCTTTCAATACTACATACCATGAAGTTACATTTTCATTAAATACTATAATTTGTTCATATAAAAAAATCTATCTAATATCTTCTAAAACAACTCTTCTATCTTTTTTTTCTAGTCTTGATAAGCTATTTTTAATTTTGATTATATGTACATTTCTTATCTCATATATGTAGTTCTAACTATTGTAAAAGTAAAATCCTTTAAATCAATCTAGGCCTAATATCTTTCTTTTCTATGAGCTATTTGATTATAGAATAATTAGTATATACTATGACTTTGGTTCTCACTAAATATGATATTAACTTGCCAAAAGAAAAGATTGTTGATACAAGTTCTTTCTCTATAGTTGTGTAATTCATCTGGGCATTTGAGAATGTGTTGTTATCATAGTATATGATAACTATTTATAAATATTTGTAAACTATATAAAACTCTTCATAATTATATTTACCTATATTTGTAACAATGTAAACTATTTTTATAACTATATCCATAACTATTTTTTAACTATATAATATTTTATAACTATATGTGTAATTCTATATAACTATATCTTTAACAAAATATATCATATGAATAATAACATATAACTATATATAATTGTATTTTACTATATGTATAACTATAAAAATTTTATATATAACTATATCTTTAACTACATACATATTTATAACTATATGTGTATAACTATATATAAATATTTGTATAACTATGTAATACTTTATATAATTAAATATAACTATATTTGAATCTATGTATACATATATGTATTCATATATTTAAATCTATATATTTATTTATACCTTTGTATATATTTATGTATAACTACTTATAACTACTTGTATGAATATATCTATATATAATTATATATTTAACTATATATAACTCTATTTTTAATTATATATACTATAGGTATAAGAAAATATATAGGTTGACCTCCCTCACTGGTGACCATCTCTTAAGGTTAATTGATTCTGTTTCTTTCTCTCATAAGATATCATTACTGCCATACGACAAAGGGATTAAGATTTAGTGGAAGAAATGGGGTTGATGTTCACAAAGCTGCTCAACAGTAGGCTGTTTGCCAACAATGAGAGGAGGATTTTAATGCTAGGTCTTGATGCTGGCGGTAAGACAACCATTCTGTATAAGTTGAAGCTCGGTGAAATTGTGACCACAATTCCTACTAATGTCTTTAATGTAGAGACTATTGAATACAAAAACATCAATTTCACTATGTGGGATGTTGGGGGTCAAGACAAGAAACGCCCTTACTCAAAGGAGTTACTTCCAAAGCAATGACCAAGATCAAGTTGTTGAAGCCAAAGATGAGTTGCATAGGATGGTAAATGAAGAAAAGCTTTGAGATGCAGTTTTTTTGGTTTTTGCCAATAAGCAAGATCTTCCCAATGCGATAAAAGCAAATGAAATTTCTGACAAGCTAGTACTTCACTCTCTTCTCCAACACCATTGGCACATTTAGTGTACCTGTGCTACCTTTGGCGAGGGGCTCTACGAGGATCTTGATTGACTTTCCAATTACATTGTCGGCAAGTCATAAACAAATTTAGTAGAATGAGGCAAACTTTGTTGACATATCTAGATGTGGATCTAATCTTTGCCTATTTTTGCTTGAGTTTTGTTAAGTTATGTTGATGTCATCATCTGTTTCTAGGGGGTTTCAAATTGTATTTATATTTATATATTACATGCCTAAAATACATGACCACATTTACTTTGTTCTAATCTGTTGTAAGCTGAACATTTTTTTGGTTTTGTTTCTTTCTGCCATTGGATCCCAAAGGTATAAAAACATATAACTATAAATAATTATCTTTGACTATATGCATAAATATAAAATATTATACATAACTATATTTAAAAATATAATTAACACCATATATTTAATATACATTTTTATATATTAGTATATAAAAATGTATTTTATCATATATATACCTATAGATAACTATATATATACATATATAAAATTATATAAAAATATATATATACCAACATGTTTAAATATATGTATAACTATATGTTTAACTAAATGTATATCCACATATAACTATATTTATAATTACATACATACAACATTATGCTTAACTATATGTGTTTAACTATATATAAATATTTGTATAACTATATAACACTCTATATAATTAAATATAAGTATATTTGTAACTATGTATGCATATATGTAAATCGATATATTTATTTATAACTTTATATATTAATGTATAACTATTTGTATGAATATAGTTATATATAACTATATGTTTAACTATATAAAAATATTTATAGCTATATGTACTATATGTATAATAAAATATAACTATAAATAATTGTATCTTATTATATGTATAACTATTAAAATCTTTATGCATAACTATATTTAATTATATAATTTACAACTTATATTTAATATACATTTGTATATATTAGTATATAAAAATATATTTTACTTTATCTATTCATATACATAACTATATGTATAAATATATAAAATTATATGAATAAATATATATACCTACATGTATAGATATAAGTATAACTATATGTGTAACTATATGCATAACCACATGTAACTATATTTATAATTACAAGTTTAACAACATATAACAATATGTTTAATTATATGTGTATAACTATATATAAATATTTGTAAAACTAAATAAAACTTTATATAATTAAATATAAAAATATTTGTAACAATATATACAAATATGTATACATATATGTAAATCTATATATTTGTTTATAACATTGTATATATTTATGTATAACTAAATATAACTACTCGTATGAATACACACACACACACACACACACACACACACAAACACACGTATGTATGTATGTATGTATGTATATAACTAAATGTTTAATGATATATAATTTTTTATAACTTTATATATTATACGTATAATAACATATAACTATTAATAATTATATCTTACTATATGTATAACTATAAAAACATTATACATTACAATATTTAAAAATATAATTAACAACATATATTTAATTTACATTTTTATATATTATTATAACAATTGTATTTTAGTATATCCATACCTATACATAACTATATGTATAAATATATGAAATTATATGAAAAAATATATATACATACATGTATAAATATAAGTTTAACTATCTGTATAACTATATGTATGATCACATGTAACTATATTTAAAATTATATGTATAAAAACATACAACATAATGTTTAACTATATGTGTATAACTATATATAAATTTTTGTATAACTATAAAAAACTCTATATAAATAAATATAACTTTATTTTTTAATATTTATACATATATGTAAATCTATATAATTGTTTATAACTTTGTATACATTTATGTATATCTACTTATAATTACTTGTATAGATATATATATATATATATATATATAACTATATGTTTAACTATATTTAACTATTTATAACTACATTTACTATATGTATCCTAACATATAATTATATATGAGATAATACTAATTTGAAATTAAATGACAAAAGATATAATAATATCAAAAATATTTAAGCACATAGCATGAGAGTGTCCATTGGTCAGGCTCATATATGGTATAATACAAATAAGGGTCGTACTCTTAACTAATCTGAGGCCTTGGGGATCAGGCTCATATATGAACTTATGTATGACAAAAGATGTAATATTTGATAGGCTTTTACAGAAGAAATTTTTTTTTATGTAATTACAATGCATGGGTCCCATATTTACCAATTTCAGCTTTGTCAAAATGAGGCCTAGTATATATTATCTTTATTATTCCTAAAATATTTTATTTTTACACTCTCTTTATCTCTAAACATCATTACTAGACATCTTTTAGATTTATGTTAAGCTGTATGATAATTAACTTTAATTTGTGTTTTTTCATTTCTATAATAACTGTTTTTATATATCTGGGAATATGTTTGTGTCTCTGAATTTTTTGGGTAGTGTTTTAGCCTATTATAGGTATGGAAAAGCATTGGATGGACCTCTATGTTGCTGTGAACAACACCTTAGCTTCTAAAGCTATGAGATGAGCCAAATAATTAATTCCACGCAAACACAGGTTAGTTCTTTACATTCTTATTTTTTTGCAGATATGTGTCAACGTAGTTCAAATCTACGACTGCATGTTATCGGTTATTGGTTTGTAAATGTAGTATGTTATGCTCCATGTGCAGATGTAACAATGTTCTCTATCTGTGTGGAGTACCAGAAGAAAAAGAAGGAGAAATGCTGGCCATGCCTGAGAGACCTATATGTGTGTTTTTTAAATCTTGTATTATTTTCTTCTGTTGTCTTTGATGGTATGTGTATTTGCATTAAAGTACAAGTGTGTGTATCATCTAATGCTATGTGATTATATATACATATATTAGTACTATAGTATATACATACATATATACTTGGTATAAATGTAAATATATATTAAGTATATATCTACGTATATACTGAGTATATAAGTACGTATATACTGAGTATATAAGTACGTATATACTGAGTATATACATATATACTCAGTATATAAGTACTTTATACTATAGTATATACGTACGTTTATATCGATATATACATAAGTAGGTGCATATATTTATGTGTAGACATGTATATATTATTAGACATACACACCTATTTACACACAGACATACTTTTGAATATATAATTGTTCGGGCTGGTCCGAACATCATTGTGCATTGCCCACAGATGTATGCAATAAAAGTAATGGATATTAGACTTTTCTTAAAGCTTTGGAAAGATATTTCTGGTCTAAGCCAGCCATGTAGATAGAGGTTGGTCTTTAAATCTTAGTAATTGTATTGATATGCAATTATCACATGGTACAAAGAGAACGTATAAATAAATATGTTTTTTTGCTCTATATTCTATAATGATTGATTCTAATTGTACTAGGTTTTAGAATGATGATAATGATGATGCTCATGTAATGTCGTGTAATTCTAGTCGAGGAGGAATATTGGGTCCTATTTTGGGAGAAGCAGCTCACCGCCTCATCAAAAACTCGCTCAATCTCAAATTCATCAGTCGAGCATCATTGCCCACCATACATTTATTATCAGTAGTAATAGAGGCAGCAGTAGTGGTAGTAGCGGCAACAGTTGCAGTGACGGCTATGGCTGCAATGGTGGTAGTGACGGCTATGGCTGCAATGGTGGCAGTGACGACTATGGTGGCAGCGACGGCAGCAGCACAGTAGCGGCAGCAGGGGCAACAGCACAGTGGCCGCAGTAGGGGTAGCTGCGGCTACGGAAGCTATAGTAGCAATGGTAGTAGTAGCAGCAGCAGCAATAGCGACAGCAGCAGCAGCAGCGGCAGCAGTGGCAATAGCGGCAGCAGCGGCAGCAGCGACAACGGTAGAAATTATTCTAGTAAGAAATTTTTTGGTCGCTAAATTTATTTAGCTATGAATAATTTCCATCGCTAATATTTAGCGTTGAGCACTTTATCTTAGGAAAGCTTCCGTCGTTATATCCGTTTAGCGACGAAAAATCTCAATTAGCTTGCTAATTTAGCTAGGAAAATTATTTTTTTAATTAGTGATTTTTCCGTCGCCAAATTTTTAGCTAGGGACAATTTCACTCAATAAATTTTAGCAACTAGCACTTTAGATAAGGAACCAATTCATCATTAATCCATCATTAATCAATCGCTATATCCCATTTAGTGATGAAAATGCCCATTTAGCTAGGGAATTGTCTCTAGCTATATCGGATTTTTCTTGTAGTATATAGATTGATATATAGATAGATAGAAAAATAAATAAAAAGTATAATAGATAGAAAAATAGAAAGATTTACATAATGATAGATAGACAGATAAATAAATAGACATATTGGCATATTGACAAATAAATAGATAGATAAATACACAGATAGGGATATAGACTGATAAATATATATAGAGATAGATAGATAAATAGATAGACACAAAGAAAGATAGATAGGTAGATTGAGAGATTGACATATTGATAGATTGACATATTGATATTTTGACATATTTATAGATTGATATATAGACATGTAGACAAATAAAAAGATAGAGAGATAGACAGATAGATTGATAGATAGATTGATTGATCGACATATAGATAGAAAGATAAAAAGATTGATAGACAACTTGATAGATAGATAGAAACATAGACACATAGGAAAATAGAAAGATAGATAAATATATAAATAGATAGGTAGAAACATAGATAGTTATATAGACATAAAGACATATAGAGAGAGAGATAGATAGATAGATAGATAGATAAATAGATAGATAGATAGATTGATTGATTGATTGATTGAGTGATAGACAAACAGATAGACTAATAGAATGATAGACAAAAACATAGATAGATAGATAAACAAATATATCAATAGATAGAAATATAAATAGATAGATAGATAAACAAATAGACATATAGAAAGATAGAAAGATAGAAAGATTTATATATTTACATATTATTAGATTGCCAGATAGATATGTAAATAGATAGACAGATAAATAGAAAAAAAAGATAGAAAGCTAGATAGAGAGATATAAATTTATATAGAGAGATATATAGATAGATAGATGCACGCATAGTTTTAAAAAATAGATAGACACATATATAGGTAGATATATAGAAAAATTGATAGATAAATAGATAGACAGATTGATAGATTGATAGATTGATAGATTCGTATATTTATAGATTGATAGATTGACTGATAGATTTACAGATATATAAATTTATAGATAGATAGATTTACAGATATAAAGATAGACTAATAGACTAATTGGCAGATAAATAGATAGATAGAAAGATTAAAATACAAATGGATAGGAAGATTGACACATCGATAGATAAATAAATAGACAGATAAATAAATAAATAACTAGATAGATAGATAGATAGAAATATAGATAAATAGATATACACATAAACCAATAGATAGATATATAGATAGACAGATAGATAGAGAAACACATATACAGATAGACAAATAGACAAATTGATAAGTATATAGGTAGTAAGATAGTTAGATCAATAGTTAAAAAGTTAGAGAAATAGATAGACAGATAGACATGAAGATAGAAAGATATATAGAAAGATAGACTAATAGACATATAGACAGATAGTTAGTTAGATAGATAGATAAATTGAAAGATAGATAGATAGTAATATAGAAACATAAATAGAGAGATAGATATATGAAGAGATTGATAACAAATAGAAAAATAGATAGAAATATGGATAAACATATTGATAGTTTTATAGATTTAAAGGTTTCCAGATAGATAGATAAAAAAGTAGATAGATAGACAAATAGACAAATAGATAGACATGTCAAAAATAGATAGAAAAATGAATAAATAGATAGACAAATAGACAGATAGACATATTGATAGATTGACTGATAGACGGATAGATAGATAGATAGATACAAAGGTATAAATGAAGACAAGTAGAGATATAGATTGATATATACATAGAAAAATAGATAGATAGATAGATAGATAGATAAGCAGATAGATAGATATATAGATAGATAGATGTATAGAAAAAAAAATAGATAGATAGATAGATGCACAAATAATAAACACAAAGATAAATAAAGAGATAGCAAAATAGATATGTAGATAGGTATATAGAATGATAGATAAATATATATAAAGATAGATAGATAGATAAACAGATAGATAGATAAACAGATAAATAGATAGACAGGTAGATAGAAAAATAGATAGATAGATAGATAGACAAATAAACACATAGATAGATAGACTAATAGATATGTTGATAGTGAGACAAATAGATAGTAAGATAGAAATATAGATAGAAATAAAGACAGATATATAGATAGATAGATTGATTGATTGACAAATTGATAGTTAGACAAATAGACAAATAGAAAGTTAAACAAATATATATATATATATATATATATATATATATATATATATATATATACTCATAGATAGAAAGTTAGATAGATAGATAGATAGATAAACATATAAACAGATAGATAGATATATAGATAGATAGATAGAAATATAGATAGATAGACAATTAGATAGATAAATAGATAGACAAATAAATAGAGAGTCGGCTAGATAGATAAATAGAAATATTGACACATAAACAGATTGAAAGATAGATAGATATATAGATACATAGATAGACACAGACAAATAGACACAAATATATAGACAAATAGATTGATAGATAGATTGACAGATTGATATTTTTTTAGATAAATAGATCGACAAAAAGATAGATAGCCAAATATATACATGAATAAATAAATATACATATAGAGAGAGTAAGATTGATAGATTAACAAATAGACAGGTCGATACATAGGTAGATAGATAGACAGATAAATAGATATATAGTTGGTAGATAGGCATATATGAAGATATATAGATATAAATATTGTTAGTAAGATAGATATACACATAGACACATATATAAGTAGATATTTATACATATAGATAGATAAAAAGATAGACAGATTGACTGATTGACTTATTGATAGATTGGCAGATAGATAGATAGATTGATTGATAGATAAATAGATAGACATGCTGGCAGATTAAGAGATAGACCAAAAGACAGATATATAGATAGATATATTGATTGATTGATTAATAAATGGATAGATAGAAAAAATAATAAATAAACAAATTGATAGTTAGATCAAAGTAAACATAGACAGATACACAAATAAAATGATAGATAGATAGACAAATAGATAGATAGATAGATAGATAGATAGATAGATGATAGATAGACAGATAAAAACATAGACAGATAGATAGCTAAATATGTATTATATATATACAAATAGATAGATTGATTTAAAGATAGATAGATAGATAAATAGATAGAAAAATAGATAGATAGATATAAAAATAGATAGATAGATAGGCAGATAGATAGATAGACAGATAGATAGATAGAATGATATACAGATAGTTAGATAGATAGACATATAGATAGATAGATAGACAATTAGATAGATAAATAGATAGACAATTAAATAGAGAGTCGGCTAGATAGATAGATATAACTATTGACACATAGACAAATTGAAATATAGATAGATATATAGATACATTGATAGACATAGACAAATAGACTCATAAATATATAGACAAATAGATTGATAGATATATTGACAGATTGGTATATTTTTAGATAAATAGATAGACAAAGAGATAGATAGGCAAAAAGATACACGAATAAATAGATATACATATAAAGAGATAGTAAGATTGATAGATTAACATATTAAAAGATTGACAAATAGATAGGTTGATACATAGATAGATAGATAGATAGATAGATAGATAGATAGATATATAGTTGTTAGATAGGTAGATAGAAAGATATATAGATATAAATATAGTTAGAAAGATAGATATACACATAGTTAGATATACACATAGACACATATATAAGTAGATATGTATACAGTTAGATAGATAAAAAGATAGACAGATTGACAGATTGACTTATTGATAGATTGGCATATAGATAGATAGATAGATAAATAGATAGACACACTGACATATTAATAGATAGAGCAAAAGACAGATAGATAGATAGATATATTGATTGATTTATTGATTGATTGATATATTGATTGATTGATTGATAAATGGATAGATAGAAAAAATGATAAATAAACAAATTGATAGTTATATCAAAGTAAAACATAGACAGATAGACAAATAAAATGATAGATAAATAGACAAATAGATAGATAGATGATAGATAGATAGATAAAAACATAGACAGATAAATAGATAAATATGTGTTATATATATACAAATAGATAGATTGATTTAAAGATAGAAAGATAGATAGATGGATGGATAGATAGAAAAATAGATAGATAGATAGATATATAGATAAAGAGACATATAGACAAATTCACAAATAGATAGATAGATAGATATAAGATAGATAGCTAGATAGATAAACATATATTTTAATAGTGAGATATACAGATAGATAGATAGAAAAATAAATATTTAGATAGATAGGTAGATAGATAGATAGATATGCTGACAGAAGATAGACAAACAAATAGATAAATAGATAAATAGATATATATTTGACATATAGATATATTAATAGACATAAAGATTGATATAAAAATATTTAGATAAGTATATAGATAGAGAGAAAGATAGGCAGGAAGATAGATAAATAGATACACATATAGATAGATAGATAGGTAGGTAGATATATAAATAGGTAGATAAATAGATAGATAGACAAATAGAAAGATAGATAGTTAGTTAGATAGATAGATATATAGATAGATAAATAGATAGATAGAAAGGAAGATAGATAGATAGATAAATATATAGATAAATAGACAATTAGATAGATAGATAGACATATAGATATAAAGATACCTAGATAGATAGATTGATAGATATATAGATAGACCGATAGATAGAGAGACATTTAGATAGATAGACAAATAGACATTTAGGCATTTAAATAGATTGATAGTTAGATAGATAAATATATAGATAGATAGATAGATAGACACATAGATAGATACATAGATAGAAATACATATAGATAGATTGATACATAGATTGATAGTTAGATAGATAGAAAGATATGAAGATATGTAGATACGCATATAGATAGATAGATAGACAGAATGATAGAGAGACAGATAGACAAATAGATAGATAGACAGTTAGAGAGATAGATAGATATACAAATATAAATATAGACAGAAAGAGAGATAAATAGATTGATCAATAGAAATAAATAAAGATAGATAGATAAAAATATAGATAGATAGACATATAGAATGATAGATTGATATGTAGATAGATATATATATATATATATATAAATTAATAGATAGATATATTTATAGATAGTTATGTATATATAAGATACATAGATAGATAGATAGTTAGATAGATAGTTAGATAGATAGTTAGGTATAGAGATATGGATAGATATATAGATAGATAGATACATATAAAGACAAATAGATAGATATATCGATAAATTGATAGGTAGATAGACCTATATATAGATAGACATATAGGAAAGATAGATATATAGACAAATAGACAAATAGACAAATAAATAGATAGATAGATATATAGATAGATAAATATGTAAATAAATAGGAAGATCGATAGATATATTGATGGATTGATAGATTGATATATAGATAAATACATAGAGAGAGAGATAAATAGATAGATAGATAGATATATAGATAGATAATTAGATAGTTAGATCATCATTTAGTCAGATAGTCAGATAGATTGATAGACAGATAGAAAGATATATAGATAGAATGATAGATTGATAGAAAAATAGACACATAGAAAAATAGATAGATAGTTCGATAAATAGATTGATTGATTAGTAGATAGATAGACATGTTTATAGATTGACAGATTGATAGATAGATAGATAGACAATTAGATAGATAGACATATAGACAGATATACACATAGAAAGATAGACAGACTAACAGATAGATAGATATACATACTTATAGGCAGATAAGTTTATAGACAGATAGATATATAGATAGATAAGGAGATGCATAGATAAACAAATTGTCAAATAGTTAGTTCGGAAAATAGACACATGGGAAAATTTACAAATAGACATATAGATAGATAGATAGATATACAGATAGATGGATATACATATTTATAGATAAATAGATTAACTAATAGATATATAAATAGAAAGACACATTTATAGATACACATTATGACAGATAAATAGTTGATAGATAGATAGATAGACAAATAGATAGATTGATATATAGAAAGATAGAAAAATACACAGATTGACACATAGACACATAGACAAATAGATAGATTGACAAATAGACATACAAACATATAAAGATATAGACATAAATATAGATAGATTTATAAATAGGTAGATATAAAGATAGGCAGATAGAATCATAGAATAGACATGCAACAAGAAAAATCACAAATAGCTAGGGAAAATCCCCTTGCTAAATTTTTTTTTCGTCGCTAAATTGTATATAACGATGGAATAATGATGGAACATTTCCCAAGCTATAGTGCATATCACTAAAAATTTACAAGGAAAATAATCGCTAGCTAAATTAGCATGAAAAAAATCCCTAGCTAAAATAGCGAGGGAAAATTCCTTAGCTAAATTAGAGAGGAAAAAAAATCCATAGCTATTTTCATTCCAAAATTATTTCATATTTTAAATTTTTTACATAAAATTTAATTACATATTTTTAAATTTTTATATTAAATTTAATAATAACATAAATTATAAACAATTATTTATAATTAAAAAAAATAAAATCAATTAATAAAATAATTTGATACAATATGTTAAACAATTAAAATAGAAACATAAAAAAACTTGATTACATCTTATTCTGCATCAAGAACTGCATACTGCTCTAGCACCTGAGCATGTCCCTCCATGGCCAACATCTTCTAGTTATTTTTCTCTGGTACTCCACGCAGATAGATAACATTATTACACTTGCATATGGAGCATAACATACTACATTTACAACTAATAAAGAACAAAATACTATGTCACTGATAAATAGATAGACTAGTGCTTGCAACACCAACTGTCATTTGCTAGAAATTTCACATAACAAGATAATCATGAGATTATTTTTAAATTATCATATCAAGATTTTTCCAAGTTTTCTATTAAACAGCTCATCAGCATAATCTTCTATTTTGCCTAGTTTCACGCAAAAGTCCATGGATAATTAAAAGAAAGTTAGAAAGTACCAAACAAAATAGAAATCGAAGTTGAAATGATAACGGGCTGCATGGTATTGAATTTTTGCACACCTGTAGGTTCATATAAGAATCCCACAAAGCAAAGAAACTTGAAAGAACCCAAAAAATGAGAAAAAATGCAATGCACAGAAAAATAACACATGGTAGCCAACCTATGTATTCCTTTCCCCACTTGAGTTTTACAATGACCGTCTTCACAATCAAGTTATTAAGAAAAGGCTTGGGATTAATGGGTATGGTCTGCAATATTCAACAATAAAAAACTAATGAACGATGCTATCACTACTAAAAATTACGATAATACCTACCAAAATACTGACCAAAAAATTTGATCACTAATTGTTATCCATAATACGACCAGTTAGCGACCAAAAAAGAGAAACAAAAAAAAAATTTTACCGACCAAAGACCCACCATAATTACCAATCAAATATTTTTGGTCGGTAATCAGTTTGTAGAGTGGTTATCGAATATATTACCGATCATTTAACAACCTAGCATTATACTTAATCGATATAGCCTTTTTTCAAATTATGTATAGTTTCATACATACCGACCATTTACTGACCAAATATATAGGTCGGTAATTACTGACCAATTCACGATTAATTTATAGATTTGAAGAGGCACATTGGAAAAAAATCTTCCAACGAAATTCCCGACCAACTAACTACCATATATTACCTACCAAATATATTTGGTCAGTAATATGGTCTGTAAATAAAAAGGGAATTAGAGAAAAACATTCCCAAAAGATTACCGACCATTTAATGACAAAAATATATAACCATTAAAAATGATCAGTATAGCGGTTATCCAATGTATTTTTAAGGTTATAATTTTCGACCAAACTACAGACCAAATATTTAGGTCTATAATTACTGACCATTTCACCACCGAATACCAACCATAACTTCTGACCAAAATGTTTTTGGTCGGAAATTGTCAGTAAATTATAATGGAAATAGTGAATAGAAATTACCGACTAATTACCGACCATTTAACGAACAAAAATGTATTACCAAATACTTATAGATTTTTCTAATCGATCATTTGCCAACCATAATTTAGGTCGGAAATTTTTTCTAATCGATCATTTTCCGACCATAATTTAGGTCGGAAATTAAATGTTTTAAATTTTTGATTTAAAAATTATATGCTAAGTCATTATAACCTAAAATCATCAAAACTCCATTGTTTTTCCAAAACAGAGCCGACTATAAGCATGAAATCATAAAAATTTTATATTTCTTCTGAATTTAGGGAAGTATTTCTTTGTTCTTCTCTTAAAATATCTCATACACATCTCCGTATCTCTGAATTATATATAGATATTCGGAAATTCGTTATTTTAGTATATTCAGGTATTACTTATTAGGTTTTTTTTCTCCTCCCAATTTCTTAAATTGTGCTTCAATTTAATTTAATCTAATATGATTTTGAGTCAACACCATTAATTAAACTATAATTTTTCATTTTTTAAAATTTATACATCTACTATTTATATTTTTTATGTTTTAGTGATTTTGATTTCAATTACATGATGTTTGCATTCGAATAATCTTAATATTAATGGTTTATATTTATATAATCATATGACATTATGTATAAATATCTATACTTTAATATATATAATGATTTATGTTAATTAAAACTTTTATTTAATGTTAATCTTAAATGTCTATAATAGTATATATAATCTTTTATACATTTATATAATCGAATGTTATTATGCATAAATATCTATACTTTAATATATATAAATGTATTACATTTTAAATACACATTGATATATTTATATAAACATATAAAGTTATATATAATTATTTATACATATCTATTAATGTTTATAAATATCTATACAAAATTTATATTAAACTATCCATTTATATATTTTCTTATATAACAATTATGTAATATTAAATGATTATACAATTTTGGAAATATTTATATTACATATTATTTTTTATATAAATATAGAATATTTATAATGTTTATATAAATGTGATATATATACTATATATTATTTATAAAAGTGTTATATATAAATATAATAATATTTAAGTAACATTTATAAAAATATTTTATTCACAAATATTATATAGATTCACGTATTAAATTATATAATATATACCATTTTATATAAAAGTATTTTAAACTATATTTATAAAAAATTAAACTACTTTTATAACTATATTTATAACTTTATATTACTAATTTGTAACTATATAATAATGTATAACTATATGTATAATTCTATATAACTATATTTCTAAAAAAAATTAGTATATGTATACTAATATATAACTATATATAATTATATTTTACTAAATGTATACCTATATAAATGTTAAATATAATTATATCTTTAAATACATACATATTTATAACTATATGTGTATAACTATATATAAATATTTGTATAAATATGTAACACTATATAATTAAATATAACTATATTTGTAACTCTATATACATATATGTATTCATATAATTGAATTATAATATTTGTTTATATCTTTGTTTATATTTATGTATAACTACTTATCACTACTTGTATAAATATATATATATATATATATATTTATATTTATATATGTTTAATTATATATAACTATTTATAATTATATATATTATATGTAAAATAATATATAACTATAAATTATTGTATCTTACTATGTGTATAACTTTAAAAGTTTTATTCATAATTATATTTAAATATTAAATTTACAGCTTATATTTAATATATATTTGTATATAGTAGTATATAAAAAATTATTTTTGTATATCTATACCTATACATAACTATATGTATAAAAAATTAAATTAAAAAATATAAAAACCTACATGTATAAATATACATTGAACTATATGTGTAACTATATGTATAATAACATGTAACAATATTTATAATTATATGTATAACAACATACAACATTATGTTAAACTAAATGAGTATTACAATATATAAATATTTGTATAACTAAATAAATGTCTATATAATTATATATAACTATAATTGTAAGTATATATACATTTATGTATTAATATAATTAAAGCAAAAAATTTGTTTATAACATTGTTTATATTTATGTATAACTACTTATTACTACTTGTATGAATATAACTATATGTTTAATTATATATAATTATTTATAACTATATATATTATATGTAAAATAATATATAAATATAAATAATTGTATTTTACTATGTGTATGACATTAAAAGTTTATGCATAATTATATTTAAATATTAAATTTACTGCTTATATTTAATATATATTTGTAAATAGTAGTATATAAAAAAGTATTTTAGTTATCTATACTTATACATTACTATATGAATAAATATATAAAATTAAATTAACAAATATATAAACATACATGTATAAATATATGTTTAATTATATATGTTACTAAATGTATAATCACATGTAACAATATTTATAATTACATGTATACAACATACAACATTAATTTAAACTATATATGTATAACTATATATAAATATTTGTATAACTAAAAAAATGTCTATATTATTATATATAACTAGATTTGTAAATATATATACATTTATGTATTAATATAAAATTAAAGCAAAAAAATTTTTTATGACATTGTTTATATTTATGTATAACTACTTATACATAAAAAGATATGTAAATAGATATAAAAACATACAGATAAATATATATAGATAGAAAGATAAATAAAAAGATAGATAGAAAAATAGATAGATAGATAGACACAGATATAAAGACAAACAGATTGATAGACAGATAGATAGTTAGTTAGAGAGATAGAAAGATAAATAGAAAGGTAAATAGATCAATATAGAAACAAAGATATAAATAAAGAGATGGACAAATAGACAGACAGATATATATAAAGAAAGATAGAATGATATATAGCTAGATAGATAGATAGATAGACATAAACAAATAGAAACATAGATAGATAGATAGTTAGATAGAAAGAAAGATAAATAGTTATAATGATAGACGAATATATAAATAGATAGATAGTTAGATAAATAGATAGAAAGATAGACAAATAGATATATAGAAACATAGTAAGATAGACAAATGCACAAATTGATAGATTGATAGATAGGTAGGTAGATAGATATATAGATAGATAAATATATAAATAGTCATATATATAGATAGATAGATAAATAGATCCAAAGAAAGAATGAAAGATAGTTAGATATATAAATAGATAAATAGATAGATATATAGAAATATAGATAGAATAAAAGATAGAAACAAAAAGAAATATATATATATATATATATATATATAGACAGATAGATAGATAAACATGACCATATTTAGAAAGAAAGAAAGATACATAATTAGATATATATATATATATATATATATATATATAAACAACTAGATAAAAAGTCATATAAAGATATAGATATATAGACAGATAGATATATAGATAGAAAGAAAGAAAGATAGATAGATAGAGAGATAGATAGATAAAAATACATTGATTGATTGATTGAATGAATGAATGATAGATAGATAGATAGATAGATAGAGATATAGATTGATTGATATATAGATAGATAAATTGGTAGATTGATAGATTGATAGATAGTTAGTAAGATAGATAGATAGACAGACAGGCAAACAGATAGATAAATAGATAATTAGATAGATATATAGAAAGAAAGAAATATAGATAGATAACTATATATTAGATAGATTGATAGTTAAATAGTTAGATAGATTGATATATAGATATATAAATAGATAGACAAGTAGATAGACCTGCAAATAGGTAGATATATAGAAATATATTTGTATACATATTAGATAGACAACTAGATAGATAGACATAAAGACAAATAGATAGATAGATAAATAGACAGATAGATAGGTAAAAAGTTATACTACAATATTGATAATCATATAGATAGATAGATAGACAGATAGATAGATGAATAGATAGATAGATAGGTAGTTAGGTAGAAATGTAGATAGCTTTATAGATATATAGGTAGATAGATAGATAAATAGATAAGAAGAAAGATAACACATAAAGATAAATAAATAGATAGATTTATAAATAGATAGATTGTTAGAAAGATATTTAGATAGAGAGATAGATAGGGAGTGATATATATATATATATATATATATATATATATATATATATATATAATTATATAGGTAGAAATATAAATAGATAGATAAATAGATATACATACAAAAAGATAGATATATATATAAAGAAAGAGAAATAAATATAAAACATATAGATAGATAGATAGATAGACACATTGACAGATAGACAAATAAATAGATCGATAGATATAGCTAGAAAGATAGATATATGTTAGATAGATATATATAAATAAACATAGATAAATATATGTATATATATATATATACACACATATATAGTTGATAGATAAATTGATAGATAGATAGATAATTACATATTAGATAGATAGATTGATTGATTGATATATAGTTAGATTGATAGAAATATAGATATATAGATAGATCGATAGATAGATAGATATATAGATATATAAATAGATAGAGAAGTAGATATACCTAGAAATAGACAGCTAGATAAAAATATATATATACATATTAGATAGATAACAATATAGATAGACATATATTCAATGAGACAGACAAATAGTTAGATAGATAGATAGGTACAGAATTATACAACTACATAGATAAACATATAGGTAGATAGATAGAAATATAGATAGATAAATAGATATAAAGATAGGTAGAAATGTTGATAGGTTTTTAGATATATAGGTAGATAGATAGATAAATAGATAAGAAGATAGATAGATAGATAGCAAGATAGATAAATAAATAAATAGATAAATAACTAGATTGATTGATAGAATGATATTTAGATAGAGAGATAGATAGATAGATAGATAGAAATATATATATATATATATATATACATAAATAGATAGATAGATAGATAGACATACAAATAGAAAAAATAGAAAGATAGATATATATAAAGAAAGAAAAATAAAAAGACAACCATATAGATATATAGACAGAAAGACACATAGACAGATTTATAAATAGCTAGATTGATAGATAGAAAGATATGTATATAGATAGATAGAAATAGATGGAAAGATATCTATATATATAAATAGATATATAGAAATATACATAGATATATATATATATATAGTAGATAGATAGACAGATACATAAATAGATAGATAGATAGACAGATAAATAGTTAGATAGATAGATAAATATATAGATATACAAATTGATACGTAAAATAGATATATAGGTAGATAGATAGATAGATATATAAATAGAAATAAAGAATGAAAAAAATAAAGAAAGAAAGATAGATAGATGGTAGATATAGATAGACATAAGGATAAATATAAAGTTAGATAGAAAGATTTATAGATATCTAGATAGATCGATCGATAGATAAATAGATATATAAATAGATAGACAAGTAGATTACCCTACAAATAGGCAGATAGATAGAAATATATATATATACATATTAGATAAACAACTAGATAGATAGACATATATATAATTAGATAGATATAAAAATAAATAGGTAGAGATTTATACAACTATATAGATAAACATCTCAATAGAAAGAAAGATATATAGATAGATAGATAAATAGATAGATAGAAAGATAGGTAGATAGATTGGTATAAATGTAGATAGGATTATAGAAACATCTATCTATCTATGTGTCTTTCTATCTATCGATATATATATATATATATATATGTACATCTATCTATCTATCTATCTCTCTATTTATCTATCTATCTTTCTTTATTTCTAACTATTTGTCTATAAATTTGTCTATCAATCTATCTATGTATCTATCTTTCTATCTATATATCATCTCTATTTGTCTATCTATTTGTTTATCTATCTATCTATCTACATATCTTTCTATCTAACTATCTATCTCTATTTTTATATATATATCTATTTATTTATCTATCAATCTTTTTGTCTATATATCTATCTATCTTATTATCTATGTATATGTTTATCTATCTATCAGTCTATTAATCTGACTATTTAACTATCTTTGTATCTATCTATCTATCTATGTGTCTATCTATCTATCTATTTATTCTTCTATCTATATATCTATATATATATATATCTTTATCTATTTGTCTAAAAACGTGTATAACAATGTCTATATATCTATTTATCTATCTTTCTATCTTTTTGATTTTCAATCTATCTATAAATCTATCTAGCAATCCATCTATCTATCTGTCTTTCAATCTTTAAATCAATCTAACTAATAATCTATCAATCAAAATTTCTATCTGTATATCTATCTATCTTTTTATCAATATATATATCTATCTATTTGTGTGTTTATCTATCTATTTGTTTATCTATATGTCTATCTATCTATCTATCTATTTATCAATCTGTCTATTTAATTATCTATCTATCTATTTATCTTTCTATCTATATATTTAATAATATATCTGTATATCTATCTTTCTTTTAATCTCTTTGTCAATCTGTCTATTAAATTATATATCTAACTATATATATATATATATATCTGTCTATCAATCAATCTATCTATATCTATCTATTTGTCTATCTATTTGTCTATCTATCTGTCTATCTATCTGTCTATCTATCTGTCTATCTAGTTCTCTATCTATCAATCTATTTATCTATCAGTCAATAATAAATCAAAATTCTATAAATTAATCAATCTATATATCTATCTATTTATCTATCTATCTATCTATTTATATGTCTATCTATCTATCTATATATTTATCTTTTTGTCTAATAATCTATCTAACTATCTATCTATTTATCTATATTTATATCTATCTATCTATCTATCCATTTATCTATCTATTTATATGTTTTTCTATTTGTCTATCTTTTCCTTTATCTATCTTTCATTTTATCTTTCTATCAATCTATCTATAAATATTTATATCAATCTATCTATCAAACTCTTTATAAATATATCAATTTATCAATCAATCAATCTGTCTACCAATCAATAAATCTTTCTTTCTATCTATCTTTTTATTTCGATGTCTACTTTTCTATCTATCTATCTATCTATCTATCTCTCTATTAATTTATCTATTAATCTATTAATAATCAATCTATCTATCCATATATTTATTTTTTTATTTATCTTACTATCTATCAGTATAGTTATCTATCATTCTATCTATCAATCTTTTGGTCTTTATATATATCTACAATCAATCAATTTGTATATCTATCTATTTGTCTGTCAATCAATCAATCGATCGTTTTATCTTTCTGTCTATTTATCTCTCAATCAATCAATCTATCTATCTATCTATCTATCACTTCTATCTATCTATCTGTTTGTTTGTTATCTGTCTGTCAATCTGTATATGTATTTCTCTATCTTTCTATCTATATAACTATCTATTTGTCTATCTATCTTTATATTTATCTATCTTTCAATCTGTCTGCCTGTCTATCTATCTATCTACCTATCGATCTGTCTATCAATATATTAATCTATATGTCTATCTTTATTTCTTTTTATTTATCTACCTATCTATATATCTATCTAGTTTTCTCTCTTTCTCTGTATCTATCTATATATCTATATGTTTATCTATTTGTCTATCTTTCTATATATCTATCTATTTGTCTATCTATCAATCTATCGATTTATCTATATGTCTATCTATTTATCTATTTGTCTATCTATCTGACTATCTATCTATCAATATTTCTAATAATCTTTCTATAAATCTAACTATCAATCTATGTATCAATCTATCTATTAATCTATCTATCTATTTGTCTTTCAACCTATCTACATATCTATCTGTCAATCTATCTGTCTACCTATCTATCTATTAATATGTCTATCTATCTATTTATCTATCTATCTGTTTATCTATCTATCTGTTTATTTATTTGTCTATCTATCTATCTATTTGTCTATTTATCTATCTATCCTTCTATCTATTTATGTATCTATATGTCTTTCTGTATCTTTATCTCTTTTTCTATTTATCTATATATCTATCTATCTATATATATCTCCATCAATCTAATATCGTTATCTATCTATCTTTGAAGCTATCTTTCTATCAATTTTCTATCTTTCTGTCAATATCTATCTATCTACTAGTCTATTAATTTGTTTATAAATCTGTCTATCAATCTATCTATCATTCTATATATCAAAATTTTTAAAAATCTATCAATCTATCTATCTATATATCTATATAATTATTTGTCTATATATCTATCTATCTACTTATCTATCTATCAATTTGTCTATCTATATTTCTATCAATCTGTCAATAAATCATTCTATCAATCTATCTTTCTATCTTAACTATATATCTACATATCTATTTTTCTATCTATTTGTCTATCTAACAATCTATCTATTGATTTTTCTATCATTCTATCTTTCTATATATCACTCTTTATATATATATATATATATATATATATATATATATATATATATATATATCTATCTATCTATCTATCGGTCAATCTTTCTATTTGTCTATCTATCTATCTATTTGTCATTCTATCTGTCATTCTATCTATCTATATATCTATATTTCTATATATCTATCTATCTATTTGTCTATCTATTTGTCTGTCTATCTTTCTATCTATTTGTCTATTTATTTATCGATATAACTATCTATTTATCAATCTATCTATTTATTTATCTATTTGTCTATATTTCTAACTAATAGTCTATCTATCTATCTATCTATATATTAATTTGTCTTTTAGTTTATCTCACTATTTATATATCTTTCTAACTATCTATTTATCTTTTTGTCTAACTTTTTGTCTATCCGTCTATCTATTTATCTATATGTCTATCTATCTTTTTATCTATTTCTCTATCTATCTATATATTTATCAATATGTCTATCTGTCTGTCTGTCTGACTATTGACCTATCTATCTATCTACCTATCTATTTGTCTATATATATGTCTATCTATTCTTCTATCTTTCTATTTTTCAATTTGTCTATCTATCTATCTATTTGTCTATCTATCTCTCTATCTATTTGTATATCTATATGTCTATCTATGTGTTTATATATCTTTCTATCAATCTATCTATCTATCAACAATCAATTTGTCTATTAATCTGTCTATCAATCTTTCTATCAATCTATCTATCAATCTATCTATCTTTATGCATATCTATATGATCTATCTCTCTAACTATCAATCTATCTTTCTATATATCTATTTTTATTTATCTATCTATCAATGTATTTGTCTATCTATCTATATAACTATATACATAACAAGAAAATATCAATTTAGCTCGAAAATTTGGCTAGGGATAAAATCCCGACCTAATTATCGAGGGATTAGCTACGGAATATCAAATAATTTTTAAATTTACATTAAATTAAAATTTTGCAACAGATTAGTGATGGATTTGTAATGGAAATGTTCGATTGAAAATATTTTGTTGCTAATATTTTCGTAGATTTCTACACAAATAAAGAACAGAATTTAGTGATGGTATATCCCTATCTAATTAATTTGAGACTAAATCTATCGCTAAATAATTATCTGAATTTTTTATACTTTTTATATTTTATTGCAAGTGATTATTCCTTAAATTATATTTTTCACAAAATATATCCATTCAACTAAGGATTTTACCCTAACTATTTGGGCTAAGGATAATTTTCATCACTATTTTTTAATGATTTAATTTTTATTTATATTATTTATTTTAATTTTTAATTTAATTTTGTATATTAAAGATACGTATTCATTGGTCTATTGATGAGCAATCCTTGAGGTAGAGGTGTCAAACGGGCCGGCCCAGCACGGCACGGCCCGTTTTTCACGTGCCCAGCCGTGCTGCCGTGCCGTGCCGGGCACGGCACGGTCACTGTACCGTGCCGTGCCCGGCACGGCACGGTTTTTAAAATTCGGGCACGGCACGGCCCGTGGGCACGGCACGGCCCGTGGGCACGGCAAAGCCGTGCCGTGCCGTGCCGGCCCGCTCGGGCACGGGCGCACGGCAAGGCAGGGCAGGCGGGGCGGGGCGGGGCGGGTCTGTTTGGACCCGACCCGCGGTCTTTTTACCGGGGGCGGGGCCCGGTTGGGTCACGAGTCACGACTCAGTGAGTCGTGACCGTGAGTCGTGAGTCGTGACTCGTGACTCGTGAGTCGCGACTCACGAGTCACGACTCAGGCACGCGGGCCGACGTGCCGTGCCAAGGCACGAGTCGTGCCGGGCACGGCCCGGCACGTGGTTTGTGCGGCCGGGCCCGGGCACGGGCCCGGGCACGTTTTTTTATCGTGCCGGGCCGGCCCAGGCACGGCCGAACCGTGCCGTGCCTCGTGCCGGGCCGGGCCGGCCCGGCCCGTTTGACACCTCTACCTTGAGGGTCATATTCTCTTTGTATAATTATAAAAATAGGTTATTATAAACAAATAATTTAAAAATTATATAAATACAAAAAATTTAATATTAATAAAGACTACAATACTATCAATATATACTACAATAACTATTAATAAAGATAACAATAAAATTAAATTATTATTTCTATAATTTTTAAAATTTTTAAAATTTTTAAAGATATTTTAAAAACTAGATGAACATATATTAAAATTTTTACTAATAAAAAGATTAAATAATACATTGTATAATAAAATATAATAATTAATGAAAAAACTAATAAATATTAATATTATTTTAACTATAAAAAATATTTTTATGCCTAAAAAAAATTTTTTTAAAAATAATTACTAACAAATTTAAAAATTTTAAATTATAAAAAAAATTACCAATTTTTCATAATATTTAAATGAAAATAAATTGATATTTACAGATAAATACAGAGATATTCTCCCCTATTAAAATTTATAAGAACTAAATAATTGAGTTAAATTTATCTCTAAAGTACCCCTAATCCGAGCAGATCTTTAGAGCCAAAAGATTAGTAGGACTAGGTATAGAAATGTCTTGCCACACAGGAGGGTCAACGTTGAGCATTGAGCATGCTCGATATTTGGTACAATTTTAAAATTTAAAACATTTATATTTTTAGTGGTTATCCTAATAGTCCAAATAAATAAAATTTGTACATGGTTTTATTAATTTTGTTAAAATTATTTAATATTTGTTATTTTTTAACATATAAATACATACTATAGGCTGGAGAATTGGGTCCCGATCCTAATTTTTATGAGATTTTCAGGAAGATGCATGTAAAGAAAGCGGATTGTCAGTTTGTTGACAAAAATTCTCAGATGATTACCATAAGAATCTATTATATTAATAAGATTTAATGATACTATATTAAATTTTGAAAGTTATTTAGAATTCTAAATATTAAATTTATTTTATGTACATATAGAATAGTATTTTTCTCTATTTTATCACAAGAACTCATGGAGGAAAGTGTGACAGTTGCTTCTCAACATGTTGAGGGTTCTATGGATCTTCAACCAATTGACTTTGATCATATCTATTTGGAGACCATAGAAGGTCATAAGAAGCAGTGAGTGTTTGGCGTCGGCTAGAAGGGACTGAAATTTTGTTGTAGCAGTCATGCTTCTAATTCAATTATCACAACAAAGGTGGATGAGGTGGTCGAACAAAAAGTAATGGAAACAAATAAAAGTTTTGAAGTTATGGAGACCAAAATGAAACAGAAGGATGAGCAGATATCTCATTTGAAAAAAGAAATGGAAAAAAATAAAAGAAGAGATATATGTGCAGATTAATCATTTGAAGGAAAAAATACAATAAATTAAAGAAATGAATGATAAGATGAAAGAAATGAATGATGAGATGAAAGAAATTAAAAATTTAATGCAATAGCAGATGTACTATATGGAGTCATAATTAGTGGCATTGATGCAATATATAGCATTTAAAGTTCCAACTGCAAAACTATGTAGGAGAGGCTGGCACAAATGCACCAACTAATAATCAGGGTGATTTTGTATAAGAATTATTTTTGAATAATTTTTGATTTTTGTCTATGTATAGCTAAACAAGATGAGATTTTTTTAGAGGTATCATTTTTCTTTATTTTGGTTTTGTTCTTTGCTTTGCCGATTAACCTAATCATGAATCTTTGTAGGACATTTGATGTGAGAGGCATAAAAAAATTATGATTCAAAGCCTTAAGACATTGCCACGGTCCTTCCTATGGATGGGTCCCATCTATACTGATCTCAGCTGGATCAAAGGAGGCTGAGCTTCTATTATCTTTAATATTATTGAAACATTTTATTTTTGCAAACACACACTCTCTCTAAACATCATTGCTGGCCATTTTTTAGATATTTTTTGAAGTTGTATGACAATCACCTCAGATTCGTGTTTGTTCATGTCTATAATTATTATTTTTATATATCTATGAATATGTTTGTGTGTACTCAAATATTTTGGGTAGAGTTTTAGCCTATTATAGGTATATAAAAGGCTTGGTTGGTCCTCCTGGTTCTTGGAATAGCACGTTAGCTTCTAATGTTTTGAGATGAACACAAAAATTATAATCCCATGCAGACATAAGTTTGTTCTTGACACTCTTATTTCATGCAGATCTACATTGTCACTATTTAGATCTACGACTACTTTTTATTGGTCAACGATTCAATTAAACTATTGAATTGTTAATTACCATAATGATTGCTAATGAAATTTAAATAAATGTGTTCATTCAGCTTATTCTTTCCCATTTGCATGTTCGTAGTGTCAGAGATGACAAGCTGAACATGAGGCACTATGGCTATCAATGGGGTTGTGGTGAGTGCCAATCTGCATGCTGTACAACTATCCATCGATGTATCCCTTGCCGATGAGCATGAAATGAAGAGGAGTGAGAATAGTTGGGAGGACGGTGAGTCAAGGTGCCTTGCTATATGAAGTTTGCAAATTCTGTAGCCATTTACTTTTTTTATATTTGGAAGACAGAACATCTAATTTTTGACGTTTTGTTCCTCCTTTTTTCTTTGCATGTGTTTTGTTTTTATTGAGTACAAAATGTTTTTAAGGAGTGCATATAAAATTGTTCTATTGTTAAGTTGATGCATACAATGAAGTGACGATCATTACTTCAAACCAAGTGAGGAACCATATGGCAGCAGAAACTACAGGGTTGATGGACTAATACAATGAAGCTAAGCAATCAAAATCATTGGTGCAAGCACACGGAGAGGGTAAGAAACATTCTAAAAAAACTACATGGGAGCATGGTGATGCAAGGCGTGGTGGGGCAGAGCAACCCCCTTATAGGCCTTGGGAGCAAGAGATAGTTATGGTTGTGGGAAGGCAATGTGGAAACATTGATGCGCTAAACCTAGCTCTTGGCTTGTCTTCCAAGTTTTCCACTAAGAGTTTTTAGATAAATTTTCAAAAATTTAATTAATATTCACATTTCTTATTAATGTTGATAATGTTGTTTTGTGCATTCTTTGTGAAGTATAAATGGGATAATACTTTACCTGCTTTTCTATATCTATATTTATACCTGCTGTTCTATATCTATAAGACATCCATATATATTGAAGTGTATATGTATATATACTATAGTATATATGTGCATATATACTTAGTATATCTACATATACATTATAATATTATATGTACATATATACTATATATAACTATCTTATTGATGTGTATGATGTTTGTGATATTGCTTATGTTTTGCTGGGTGCCATGTTCTCTACTTTATCAATTGATACGTTGTTCTATTGATAGCTTTTTGGAAAAAGAATTAGCATATCTTACACATTGAGGCATGCCAAGCACACACATGTACACATCGAGAGTGTAATAGATATTATTCATCCTGTGAGTTGCCCTAATTAAAATAACATGTTATATAAGGGCATTGTTTGTATGAGGTTATTCAGCAAGTGTATTATATTTATTTTATGTTGTGTGATTTAATGTTTTTCATGGTATCAAAATCTACCTAATGGAAAGCTAAACTCTAGGGGTGTGTGTGTTGGAAAGAACTGTAAAACCCTAGAAGGAGTGCATCCACTATACACTAGCTACCATGATTACCCATGCATTGTGTGCTATGCAAATCTTCATATGCTCGCTATATGTAAACAAAACCATCGCACTCCCACTGTGTGTTATTGAAATCATTGCTCACAAGGTTTAAGCCTCGATTCCAACTACATCAATGCCATATGTGACCCATAGGGGTGGATGTTGCTGAATCTGAGTTTTATGAGCCAGATCAGATACTCCACGACCCCAAATACAAGCAAGAGGTAAGCTGTTGATTTCTCAATGAGCTCATAACAAGCTTGGCATAGCATTGAGTTGTGAAAGTTTTTGTTTTTTTTTTAATTTTATTTGGTTGCTTGGATAGGGCGTAGACCCTTCTTATCAAGGAGAACCAAATTTCATCGTGAAAAACTGAATGCATTGAAACTGTGAAGTTGTGCATTGAAGTTGGATGGGCTATTATAATGGAAATGGAGTACAGGTAAGACATCTACTTGAACATCATATAGGTGATTTGACAAGCATCCTGAAGAAGTATATTTGGTATTCTTGTTGATTGAACTTATGTTCTTATGGTTAGAGTAATGTTTATTCCTGATAGTGTTGAGATAAGATTTCATTGATGATGATAATGAGAGGTTGGGAAAAATGTTATATGAAGTAGTAATCTAGTTTTCTTATACAATTTTTTGTGTACACGAGATATTCATAGATTTTTTTTATTCATGAAATTTATTAATACAAGCGTTTAATTTCTCATGCATCAAAGCAAGATTAACTATTCATGCTTACAACCATCAAATATTCTTTCAAATGGTCATTTATTTTTCATAAAAAATGTTTTCTTATAGTTTTCTCAAGGAAAAAACATAATAATAAATTTTAGATCATGTGGGATATGTAGATTAGAAAAAAAATTTTGATTTTTGGTAATGACCATTTCCATGCATCAATTGTTCAATTCAACTAGAAAGGTGTAATATATGGACAAGATAAATAAATATGAGAAGATAGAAAAATAGTGTGCGCATGTGTGTATGTGCGCGTGTGTGTTTTGACACATATAGTAATACTATATTCATGCTGTATGCATGTATATTGCATTAATACATGCCTATCCATTTTTAAGAAAATGTAGATAAATATCTAATGCATATGTGCATTAATACATGCCTATCCATTTTTAAGAAAATGTAGATAAATATCTAATGCATATGTGCATGATAGCACAAATTGATTAGTTTTTTTATTACTGAATGTTGTAGACAATCCACGCTAATCCCAAGCCTTTTCTTAACAACTTGGCTGGGAAGACGGTCATTGTAAAACTCAAGTGGGGAATGGAATACAAAGGTGAGCAACCTTGTGTTTTTTTCCTATGCATTGCATTTTTTTTTCATTTTTTTTCATTGGTTTCTTTTAGGTTTCTTTGCTTTGGTGGACTCTTATATGAACCTACTAGTGTACAAAAATTCAATACCATGCAACCTGTTGTATTTCAACTACCATTTCCCTTTTGTTTGGCACTTTCTAATGAGTTTTGTATGGAAATAATACATTTTAAATAAAAAATCCAAAATATAATGCTAGTTTGAAAAATACTATCAAACTAATACATCTGGAAACAACGTGGAAATGTGTGTCGTTATAAACGATGGTCATTACCACCCTATTAATTTTAAAAATCAAAGGTGACATTTTGAATGCCGGCTATTAAATTTTAAAAATTTTAAATGTAGGCATTGGGAATAATGGGGGAGTGTGTGTAATCCAACTTAGTGAAAAACAAGGATGAACAAGCCGTATCCATGGATATTTGTTCCAGAAGTACATCCACTGCTATGGCTGCCACTACAGATATCACTCTAGTTCTCAGGAATTCATAAGAATCCATAAAACCTCTCACCACATCCAACTCTTATCCTCCTTCATTTCTTTCTTTCAATCAATTTGAACCATTGGGGAAGGACTTAAGCTCGCCATTAGAAACACTGACAAAGGCTGAAGATGTGATCAGGGTTTTACCGGTGATAGAGAGAGAAAAAAAACATAGTGATTATGAAAGAGAATGTGGCAAGCATAGAGAGCATAGTCAAAGGAGTGAGGGAGAAACTTTTTAAATGCTAGAGGAGCATAGTCAGAGGAGAGCGTAGTTAGAGGAGCAATGCTATTGAATTTTTAAAAATCAAAGGCCAGCATTATGAATGATGGCTATTAAATTTTAAAAATTTTTAAAAGGAGGCATTGAGAAAGATGAGCGAGTGTGTTGCATCCAACCTAGTGATAAAAAAGGTTGAACAAACCATATTTGTGAATATTTGTTCCAGAAGTACATCCACCACCCTGGCTGCTATTGCAAATATCACTCTAGTTCTCCCTAAAGCATACTTGAAAGAAGCCATAAACCCTCTTACCATAGCCAACTCATCTCCTCCTCAATTTCTTTCTTTTAGTCAATTTGAACCATTAGGAAAGGACTTAAGCTCGCCATTAGAAACACTGACAAATATTGAAGATGTGATGAGAGTTTTCCCGGTGATGGAGAGTAAGAAAAAAAACATAGTGATTATGGGAGAGTGTGTGGCAAGCATAGAGAGCATAGTCAAAGGAGTGAGGGAGAAAATGGAAATGGTTAGATTAGTAACATTTCCTCTGTTCTCTTTAAGGAATTATTCAAAAGTAGATATTTGCCAAAAATTTATGGAGCTTAAGTGCATCATAGATAGTTATTTGAGTAGATAAGTTGTTTTATATTTGGGCGATCTTAAATGGGTCTCTGATATCTAGCTTAATTATAGTTGGCAAGCAGGTACCAACATTACAGAGTACATTATCACAGAGATGCAAAGTCTGATCTACGAAATAGGCGATGAGGCTGGAAGAGTATGGCTCATGGGAATCGCCACATTCCAAACTTACATTAAGTGTAAAGCAGGAATTCCCTATATGGAGACTATTTGGGAACTTTATCCAGTCACTATTCTAGTTGAAAGCCTGAATCTTAGCCTGAATCTCAATGGGCAAAATGAATCTTTTTTTTTTTTACTTTTTTCTCTCAAATTTCTTTAGTGCGATATATGAGTCATATATGCTACCCATCAATGACTCAACTACACACCCACAAAGGCACACACAAACACATACACCCACACACTTATCCATATGTACTCTCGAGTCAACTATTCTATATAAGCATGCATAAACACTTCATATTTCACAAGTCGTGCATTTGACGATGTTTTAAAAAAGAAGAAAAATGGGTACAGGAGCAAAACATCTACATGTGAGAGTGGCTCTGGTTGGAAAAAGATTGAATCTGGATTACTTACGAAAAGTGCAACATGCAACCCTAATTGCTCCATTAACCTCGACAAAGAATCTCAAGTTCAAAACCATGAGTTCACTTCTGCAGGTTATGCTTGCTCGAGTTTATTGTCATGGCTCCCACAATATTAAGAAGAAAAGAGGGGCAATGATAAGGTACCTATTTGTTTTATTAAATATGAAAATTGGCCTTGTCATACTCAAATGTATCTATATCCTTTTCCTCCTATTAAATGATTTGTTTTTTTTTCTTTAATCAAGATTTAGAGTGAACCTTTCAACTTCAACAAATCAAAGGATGCTTGCCACGAGTGGCTTCTCCATTTCAATCCAAAAAAAACCATCAAGTTAAATTCATCTTCTTCATCTTTAGTTTCTACATCATCTCTTGATCAAACCACCAACTTAACTTGGCCACTCACATAGAAATCTATATGGCCAAGATGCAATATTGAAAGTAGAAATGATTCCAAACTGGATTTTGTGTCAAACCCAAATTCAAGCCCGAATTTGGCATCATCAAGTGAGGTAGACATTGATGAAGATCTTGATTTTTAAAATTCAATAGCATGGCAATGCCTGTCATTAACAACGATGCCCATTACCATGCTATTTCTAGATGCACTAGTTTGGTAATATTTTTCAAACAAGCATCATATTTTGGAATTTTTATTTAAAACATATTATTTCCATACAAAACTCCTTTTTAACTTTCTTATAATTAACCATGGACTGATGGATGAAGCTGAGCAACATAGAAGAATATGTATGATGGTAGTTCACTAGAAATCATGGGGAAATCTTGATTCAGTAATTTAAAAATAAGCTCATGATTATCTCGTTGTATGAAATTTCTTGCAAATAGTTGATGGTGTTGCATGCACTAGTCTAAATGATTATTAGTGATATTGTGTTGTGTTATTTATTGGTTTGTAAAATATAGTATATATTGCTCCATGTGCAGGTGTAACAATGTTCTCTATCTACGTGGAGTACCAAATGACAAAGAACTAGAAGATGTCGGCCATGCCTGAAATACCTATATGTGTGTTTTTAATCCCTAAATTATTTCTTTCTATTGACTTTGATGGTATGTGTATTAGCATGAAAGTACATGTGTTTGTGTTTACACACACACACATACACATACATACATGCACAAGTATACATACATGCAACTGATAGCATGGTTAAAAAAAGTGTTGTTGGAAGTGCAGCTTGATACAAGAAGGGCATTGGTAGAAAAAAGGAAGAAGGAGTTGGAGGTGGAGAGGAAATCCAGACTAGAACTAAAGGAAGAAATGCAGATGGCCATGGATGGACATGCTCAGGTTCTAGATTAGTATGTAGATTTTGAGGAGGTGGGGGCAAGAAAGCAATGTCAATTTCACAGATAGATTATACTTTATGCACTATCATTAGATACATTGATGAAGGATAAGATGTAATCAAGTTTTGTTATGTTTCTGTTTTAACTATGTAACATATTATATCAAAATATTTTATTAATTATTTTATTTTTTGTTAATTATAAACAATGGTTCAAGGTTTATATTTTTATAAAAATATGTAATTAAATTTTATGTAAAAAATAAAAAATGTGAAAATAATTTTGGAATGAATAAAGCTAGAGATTTTTCCGTCGCTAATTTAGCTAGGTAATTTTGCCTCGACAATTTAACTAGGGAATTTTCTGTTGCTAATTTTGATAGGAAAAATATTTAATCTTTAATTTTTGTGACAAGTATAGATTAAAGGTGTCAAATGGGCCAATTTGTGCCATACCTAGCCCAGCATCGCATTGGAATTTTTTATGCCTGTGCCCATGCTGTGTAGTGCTGAGGCCAACCGGGCCTCGTGTTATGCCTGGCCCGACATGGTACCGTGACCTGGTTGGCTCAGTACATTAGCACGAACCAATGTACCACTACCATACTGCCCCATCAGGCTGTGTCTCAGCCTGATTGATCCAGAAACTAGGCGGGCTCGAATCTAAACCAACCCCAACTTCAATGGCATGTTACTATCTTACGGCCAATAGTTCAAATATTTATAGAAAAATTATTTGAAATTTAGCCATTGGATTTTGCCTCCAATAGCTATGGGGCAGAATCTAATGGCCCACATGATTCTGCCCTAAAGAATTTTTAAAAAAATTCAAAAAAAATACTTTTATAAATAAAATTCTAAATTTTTTTCTATAAAAGCCCCCACCCCCTCTCTCTAATTTTTATGTTTTTCAAAAGCATAAAATCTCACATTCTCTCTCTCTCTCACATACCTCTCTCCAAAAATTCTCTTTCTTGGAATTTTGGCTAGGCTTTTCGGGATTCATAACTCAGGCTCGTCTTTAGTTGGTGTCTACATTGGTATTAAGAAGCTGGATTTTTGGTGCATGTGCTTTTCCTTTACACTACTTTACAAGTATTTTTTTTTCTCTCTACTCTTTAAGCTATCATCTTGTCTATAAAAACCAAAAAAAAATGACAAATATAAATACTAATAAAATTAATTTAAATTTAGAAAATAAAAATCTTACACAAAGTTCTGAGGTTACTAAAACTTTGGTTTCTCCGGTCATCTCAACCTAAACATCTAAAAAACAAAAAATAAGGAGGACTTCTATAGTTTGGACTCATTTTAATATAATAAAACAAAAAAATATTAGGGGTGAGGAATAAGATATAACACTGTAAAAATTTTGTAAGAAAAGTTTAACTTGAAAAAGTGTGTTGGGGATTGGACACATTAAAAGGCATACCAAATTATACACCAAAACACATGGTACATTAGATCCTAGGCAAAACTAACTTATCTCTACATTTTTGAGACTAGATCCAGTTCAGTCTTAAAATTTACCGCCTTCATATACCATAGCGAGTTGGGTTGGGAAGGCATGACCGTACTTATCACATTGATGGATCTTCCGATCAGATTTTCGAAAGATCCAAGGATAATGAGCATCATGCAGACATTATTCAGCATGCTTATCATAGGATTTATTAGGTCCACATCTTGGAACGCTATACTAAAATATTATATGTTAGAAAAATAATAAATAATTAATGAATTTATGGTATATAGTGGAGTGGTATCCGTGACGTCCGATATCTAGACTAGTCATGATTATGCATCTAATGCATGTCTCACCACCCATTATGTAGATTCTAAATGGACTTTGAATAAAAAAATTTTAAGATTCTCTGAGATTCTCAATCCACATGATGGGCCTACCATTTTGAGTGTATGTTAAAGATCTTTAGAGAATATAAAATTCAAAAAAAAAAATTTTAGTATCACATTCGATAACGCATCTAATAATGGAGTAACGATTAACATGTTTGTTAGGAATATTAGAGACGCTCCATTAAGAGAGATTTTTTACGTCAGAAGCATGTGTCACGTGATTAACATGATTATGCAAGTGGGAATGAAGGTGTGTTTCCCCGCTTTGGAAAACATATGTAACTCACTAAAATACATTCGTATGCCTCGCAAACAATTGGAGCTCGGTAGTCTCTATTTTTTGTGAATCTTAAGTAGAAGAAATTCTAATCGGATGTGAGACACTATTGGAATTATACATACCTAATGTTGGAGTCATGTGTTGGATACAAACATGTGATATCCGACTACGTCAATAGTAAGAGTGACAAACTTTTTTTTGATGACACTAACTAGGTTTTATGAATTTAATTTATGATTCCTGAAAATTTTTTATGACATTATGAACATGTGTTCGTTGGTTTATACTCACATGACTTTCATTGCACTCAAATACATATGCAATATTAGTAGCATGTTTAGGAAGTATCAAGCTGACCCGAAACATAGCCATATGGTTATAGATTTGGAAACCAAGTACTTAAAGTACTGGTCTACCATTTCATCTCTTTATTATCTTGCTACATGCATGGACCTTAGGGTTAAGGTGGAAGGGGTAGATAACATTTTGACTTACATTTCCTCGTGCATGAACCTAGAAGACTCGCCTGAAGGGTTTATTCATGAGAAGTTGATTGACCTTTTCACATACTTTGATACTAGGTATGGTGGTAGTCGTAGTGAGGCTATGAGTATGGGCATTTATACCATATTCAAAGATGCTGATTTTTCCAATTAGTTAGCTTTGGTAAAATAATGGGGTGGACCATCGAATAGGAGCGAGCTGTCTCGGCACTTAGATACCGATTACTGCTCAATCCTATCACATTCTAATACTAATAATCTTGATATATTATAGTGATGGAAATCATATGAGTCCAACTTTCTCGTGCTATATAAGATGTCACAAGATCTATTGACTCCTCCGATGTCGAGCGCAGCAGTAGAGCCTACTTTTTTTTGAAGTAAATGTGATTTTGGATAGGAGATCAAGATTATGTCAAGATATTGTTGAGGCTTTCGTATGTATGAAGGATTGGGAGGATTCGAGGTTTAGCATTAAGGATCATGTTGGGACTGGGAGTGGGACTATAGTGAATGCTGAGGAGTTGATTACTATTGATGATCCATATGATAGTGATATTGATATTGAGGTTGAAAATGATAATGATACGAAGATAGATGATTGATGAGGTTGTTACTTGATGGTTGACGATTGTAGGATTCCGACACACCGACAGTGACACTTTTGTTACAGCTATGCTTTTCCTTATAAATTATTCTTGATTCTGATTTTTGATTTCGATGTTTTGTACTTATTTTTATTTACATTGTATTTGCATTAATTTGGCTATTTGGCAATTGGCTTTGTGAGTGTGACCTTGTAATTTTTGTTAAATAAAATTTGTGATTATTTTATGTTTATTTTAATAATTTCATTAAAAATTCTAAAATATTATTCAAATAAATTATAATCTAATTAAAACATAATTAAAACAAATAACATAAAAAAATAAACTATATAACTATTCAAATATTTAAAATTTATAATTTAAATATTTTTAATTATTATCTAATTTATATTTTATAAATACAAAAATATTCTAAACAAAAAATGAAAAAAAATAAAAAAAATTTAAATTTTTTTTAATCACCCAGCATAGGCTTGACCAAGCACGACCAAAAACCAGCTGTGCCAACCAAGCCATGCCGAGCCTTGCTTGAATAAATCGTGCAGGGCTAGGCATGGCATGGTTATTGTAGCCGTGCCAAGCCTGGCATGGTAGCACAGTTGGGCCTACAAAAATAATGTTGGGCCAGCTCAGCATGACTCGTTTGACACTTCTACTTTAGATTGGGAAAGGTTCCATTGTTAATCCATCGTTATATCCACTTTAGCTACAGAAAAACTCTATTTAGCTTGTTACATGCTACCTTGGATTTTTCTTTTAGTCATCTCTATCTATCTATTTATATATTTGTTTATATCTCTGTGTACCTATTTATCTATCTATATATTTGTGAATCTATCAATGTATCTATCTGAATATATCAATCTGTCTATAAATCTATCTTTCAAACTATCTATAATTCTATATATCAATCTTTTTATCAATCTGTCTATCAATCTATCTATCTATCTATAAGTCTATCAATATTTTTATTTATCTATCTATCTATGTCTTTATCTATTTATCTACTTATATATCTATAAATTTGTTTATATATCTGTCCATCTATTTGGCTATCAATGTGTCAATAAATTTGTCTATCAATCTATTTTTCTATCTAGCTATCTATATGTCTATCTATATGTCTATCTATCTGTCTATCTATCTGGTCTATCTATTTGTCTATTTATCTATCAATCTATATGTTTATCTATCATTATGTATCTCTATCTATCAGTCTTTATATCTATCTATCTATATGTCTGTCTCTCTATCTATCTATCTAACTATTTGTCTATCTATCTGTCAATCAATCTATTTGTCTATTTATCTGTCTATTTGTCTGTCTATCTATCTGTCTATCTATCTATTTATCTATCCATCTATCTATATATTTGTCTATATATCTATCTATCTATCTATCTAACTATCTAACTTTCTATCTATCTATCTATTTATCTATCTAGCAATCTATCAGTCTATCTATATGTTGGTCTATCTATTTATCTATCTAAGTTTCAATTTGTTTATCTATCTATCTTTATATCTATATATCTATATATCTATCTATCTATCTATTTCTCTATCTAATATATATTTATATGTTTTTCTATCTGTCTATCTACCTACTTATCAATCAATCTTTCTATCTATATATATATCTGTCTGTCTATCTATCTATCCATATATCTATTTATCTATATGTCTATCTATCTATCTTTCTATATATATATACCTGACTATCTATCTACCTATCTATCTATTTATCTATCTATCAATCTATCTATAAATATATCAAACTTTTTATCAATATTTTTATCATTGTGTGTACCTATCTGTCTATCAAACAATCTATCTTTCTTTCTATCTATATGTCTACTTATCTATCTATGAATATGTTTATTTTTCTATTTATCAATCAACCTTTCAATCTATATATCAATCTATATATCCCTCGGTGTATTAATCTATCTATAAATCAATCTATATGTCTGTTTGTCTATCTGTCTATCTATCTTCCTATCTATCTTCTATTATCTATCTTGTCTATTTATCTATCTATTTATCTATCTATTATCTATCTATTTATCTGATTATTTATCTGTTTAATTCTTTGTCTATCTATATGTCTATCTATTTGTCTATCTATCTATCTACCTAACTATCTATCAATATGGTTATCTATCTCTCTATCAATTTGTCTATTAATATTTTTATCAATCAATTTATTAATCTATCTATCAATCTATCCATTTATCTATCTATCTATCTAGCTGTATATCTATTTGTATCTATTATCTTTCTATCTATCTATCAATATATCTTACTATCTATATGTATATCTATCTATATATCTTTCTATCTATATGTTTATCTATTTGTCTATCTATATATCTATACATCTTTCAATCAATCAATTAATCTATCTGTCTGTCTGTCTGTCGATCAATCTATGTAAATATCTTTCGATCTATCTATCTATCTGTCTATATGTGATTTTCCCATCGCTAAAATAGAATAATGACAAATTATTGATGAAAATAATCCCAATCTAAAGTGCTCTTCATAAAATATTAACTACAAAATTCCATAGCAAATTCTGTAGCTAATTATAAATTTTTCCTTGCTATTTTTGATTGTAATTAAGAATAATAATTTATATTTTTGGATTTAAAATGTACAAAAAATTCTCTAGCTAAATTAGCTATAGATAATTCCCTAGCAATTTTAATTCCAAAGCTATTTTCATAATTTTACTTTTTTACAAAATATTTAATTACATATTTTTAAATTTATATATTAAATTTTATAAAAACATATACTATAACCCATTATTTAAAATAACAAAAAGAAAAAGTAGTTAATAAATTATTTTGATATAATTGTTACATAGTAAAAACAAAAATATAACATAGGTATATAATCATTTTAAACTAAATCATAATCCTCACCATATGATGCATTTGTGATAGGTTCTCATATGTGGATACTCTGCTAGAACTCTGTGTGCTAACTATCTTGTCAAGGCTACTAACTTTGACTCAATATAGGTCATCTTCTATTGTATTGCATTCTTCATTTCTTTCATTTCCTACATACACACCAATTCAAACTTAAATGATACAAAGGTTGGCAACTTATTAATTTAGCAAAATTATATATATGACCATCACTTATATTGCATTTACCAATATGCATGAATAATTCTGATTCAGAGAATTATGGAGTTTTGCAACATAGATATATCATTTACCAATCATTGTGCAAATTTTTATCCATAAACAAATATTGAATTTCTAATAGACTATTTTAGAACATGGAAGAAATAAAATAATTACCTAGTAGCTATTGGAATCATCACCAAGAGAGAATCTAGTAATAGATTGATGTCCACTACCAGAGCCTTATGACACATCGTGAGAATGAAGCCTGTATTTGGTCTTCTCACACATCAGCTTCAGAACTAACCCATACATAATCTGGATGAAGAAATCAACATTACTCAGATGAAATCTTTTAGTTTATTGAACTTGCACGATACTAGAATCAAATATCATAATTGAAACTCGTGATGCATTTTAGTTTTGAACAATAAGGATAAGAAAAAACATATAAAATTCGATGTATATAAAATATAGAGCTCGTGGAATATTTTGGCTTCTAGTCCGACAAGGTTTCCCATTATTGATTCCATCAATTAGGTATATCTTTTTAAATTTGCCTGCAGGGGGGGGGGGGGGGGGTGGATACTATGTTTATAACCTCAGTTCCTTCCGAAGATGTGATTGATGCTGATGCAAATAATGGCCAATCAATGTCTAATTTAAGATTAAAAAAATTGAAACATCAAGAAGATTCTTGCGCTACAACAACATAAAGCAGTATGATAGCGTCAAAGTAATAAGATATGGTCATCTCATGATAATTTCAGATCAGGATCATGATGGCTCACACATTAAAGGATTAGTGATCAATTTCATTCACTATTACTGGTCATCTTTGCTTAGGGTTCCATCATTCTTAGTTGATTTTATCACCTAATCATGAAGACAATGCAAATAAGTGGAAAAGGTGTACCCTTCTACACCAGTTGAGTTTATCACATAATACTTTAGCCAACTGAGGAGCATGTTCATCATGCATAACTTAATGATAAAATGAACTAGAACAGCTGCTAAAATGTCATCAAATCTACTGCTTATTCTCCTCATCAAACAAAAATATAGCAATAGCTTCAAAAATTATCACCTAAAAATAGAAAAAAAACTATGGATGCCTTCCCTCATAAACACTTACTATGATGCATAGGTGCTGGTAAAATTATAGTGATCAAGAGAATAGTGGCATTGATGAACTAAGATGAGATTCAGTAGCAAAAAGGTGGTAATTGTGACACTAATAGTGGTGGCATAGAAAATAACAGCTAACACTAGGGTCTTAGCTGTTATTTTCTACCGACTCTATGATGGGCAAAAACAACATATTCAAATCTTTTAGTTATGCAAATGATAAGTCTACCTAATAAGGACTCATATTTTAACAACATATTCATGATGACCAGAGGAACCTATATATCTCATATCTATCTATCTATCTATTTATCTATTTATATCTCTATCTATATATCTTTTACCACGCTATCTATCTATCTTTCTATCAAATCTATCTATCAATCTAATCTATCAATTTATCTATTAATCTATCTATCAAATCTCACTACAAAAAAAATCCCATAGAGCTAGGGAAAATTTCTTTAACTATGAGGGCTTATTCCATCTCTAAAATAGAATAACGACAATTTATCGATCGAAATAATTACCAAATTAAAAGTGCTCTTCACATAATATTAATGAGAAAGAAAAGTTTCTAGCAAATCTTTCAACGACAAAAATTCCCTAGCTAATTATATTTTTCCCTTGCTAATTTGATCGTAATTAAGAGTAGTAATTAATATTTTCGACTCAATATATACTGAAAATTCCCTAGCTAAATTAGCGAGGTAAAAATCACTTGCTATTTTCATTCCAAACTTATTTTCATAATTTTATTTTTTACAAAAAATTAATTTCATTTTTTATAATTTTATTTTAAATTAATAAAAACATATACTATAACCATTTTTATAATTAACAAAAACCGAAAATAATTTAGAAATAATTCTGATACATGAGTTAAATGGTTAAAACAAAAACAATACATATGTATATAATCTTTAAAACTAAATCATCTTATTCATTATTAGCTTGTACATTTGTGCTAGGCTCTCTTACGTTGGTACTCTACTAGAACTCGGTGTGCTATCTGTCTCATCAAAAATTCTAACTGTGATTCCTTATAGGTCATCTATTATTGCATTGTTTTTTTTATTTCTTTCATCTCATCATTCACTTCTTTTATTTCCTACATTTTTTCCTTCAAAAAGGTTATCTAAAGATCCATAGAACCCTCAACTATTTGAGAAGCAGCTGTCATACGTTGCTCCACGAGTTCCTGTGATAAAATAAAAATAAAAAAACTAAGCTAGATAAAAATAAATTAAATATAATATTTCTCATTACACACTTAACTTTAATCATTTATTATAGTAGTATAATAGTGATGGAACTACCAAAGTAGTGGCCACTTTCATAACAACTATATAGTTTTTACTCGCTTGATTCTACATGGAAAATCACTCTCTTTGATACATATAAAAAAAGAACCCAATGAACACAACCCACATGTTGCATGCACTACACCATGGCTGTAACAAACATAGACATGGTGTACGTCCAGTACATCAACCACACATCCATGTTCACTGCACCATAGACACACTGTGCACTTCAAAATAGTTATGTACCATGGCTGCATCTCCACGACACCACATCTCATGGAATCACTGCCCACTGGACCATGCACCCACTAACACTAAGCCACATGCCAGCACATGTGCATCACACATCAGCACTAGCATTGTCGTGTAGTGTGCCATGGTGTATGTACCATCTAGGTAGTTATGAAATGATGTGGCAGACAATCATTATTTCAAAAGGATCAAAAGAAATTAATCAAATTATTTTAGCCTTTTTGTCTCCCACCATGGTTCAATATTCCATGGTTATATAATGACCATGAAAGTGAGATTAATTAATAAAAATTAAATCTTTAGTAAAATACAAATAATGGGAACAAAAATAATTCTTAAAAAAAATAAATATTTATTTTATGAACATTCTATAATTTTTACACATCACATTTGCAATGGTCTACAATTATTATTCCTTTTAAGATGTGCATTGAAAAAAGACAGGGTCATCCTCACCACTAACTGCTACTTTAAAAAATATGCTTTTACTAGTTAAATGAAATCACAAATATTTCGCTTACCAGCAGAAATGTAGCATCACTTCGAATGAGAAGAGGGGGCATGGCACATATAGAATGGGAATTAGTAATTTGATAATGATATATTAACAGTTAACCACCTATTAATAAAGGGTGAACAAGAACAAATGCCTCTATTTATATAGATGGACACTGCAGAATAAATGAAAAAATATGATACTATATATATTTCAATAGATAGTTTCTGTATATAGTCAATTATATATTTGTCTATTTATCTATCAATCAATCTATCTATCTAAATATTTCTCTATCAATCTTTCTATTTATCTATATATATGTCTATCCATCTATCTTTCTATCTACCTATCTATTTGTCTTATTAAATTTTTCTATCTATATATCTATCAATAAACCTGCCTGTTTCTCTATGTGTCTGTCTATCTATCTAATAATCTATTGATTTATTTATCTATCTATGAATCAATCTACATATCTATATATCTATCTACCTATCTGTCTATGATAAATCAATCTATCTATCTATCTATCTATAAAATGTCTATCAATCAATCTATCAATATTTTTATCAATATGTCAATATATCTCTCTATCTATCTATCTATTTATGACTCTATCTATCAATCTTTCAATTTATTAATTATCTATTGATCTATCTTTCTGTCTTCTACCTATCTATCTGTCTATCAATATATCTATCCTTCATTTTATTTATTTGTCTATCTATCTATCTATCTATGGCTCAATCTTTCTGTCTATCCAAATTTTTGTCTATCTATCTGTTTAGCTATCTATATATCTTTCTATTGATCTTACTATTTGTGGTTCTATCAATTTTTTTATCTATCTCTCTATTTGTCTGTCTATCTATCTATCTATCAATGTATCGACTTGGCTTTTTATATATCTATATAACTACTTATCTATCTGTCTATCTATCTATATGTCTATCTATCTATTTATTTGTATATCTATCTATCTATCTATCTATTTGTCAATCTATTTTCTAATCAATCTATCTATTTATCTATCTATCTTTTTGTCTATATATATGTCTATCTATCAATCTATATGTATGTCTATCTATCAATCTATATATAAATTATTATGTTTATCTATCTTTTTGCCTATCTATTTGTATATATATATATATGTGTGTGTTTAACTCTAAGTCTATTTACTTGTCTTTATATAGATATATATATATATATCTAACTCTCTATCCATTTAATTATATCTTTCTCTCTATCTATCTATCAATATGTCTATATATATATATATATATATATATATATATATAGCTATATATCAATCTACTAGTCTATTTATATATGTATCTATCTTTTTCTCTAACTATCTGTCTATCATTACGTCTATCAATCTATATGTTTATCTATCTATCTATCTATCAATTTGTCTATCAATATATGTATCAATCTATCTGTCAAAATGTCTATTAATCTATATATCATTCTGTCTAATAATCTGTATATTTTTCTATATATCTATCTATATATTTCTTTATCTATATATCTATAGATTTATCTATTAATTTTTCTATCAATCTATCCATCAAACTTTCTATATATATATATTTATATTAATTATCTATCTATATATATTTCTATATATATATATATATATATATATATATATATATTTATTTATTTATTTATTTATGTGTTTATCTATATATTTATCTGTATGTTTATCATTCTTTCAAGCTTTCTATTATATACTTGTCTATGTATATATTTATCTATCTATCTATCTATTTATCTATCTATCTATCTATTTGTCTATCTAGCTGCCTAACTATCTAATAATATATCTATTTGTCTTTATATCTACATATCTATCTGTATTTTAATCTTTCTATCTATTTTTCTATCTATCTATCTATCTATCTATCTATCTATTTTTCTATATATTTGTCTATCTATCAATATATCTATATATCTATATGTCTTTCTATCTTACTATCTATCTATCTATCAATATGTATATTTATCTATCTCTCTATCTTTATGTCTTTTTATAACTCTATATTTCTATCTATATATGTATATTTCTATCTATGTATTGATATGTGTGTCTATATGTCTATCTGTTTATCTATATATCTATCTATCTACCTATCTATATGTTTATTTATATATATATATATATATCATTCTAATATTCTTTTATATATCTATATATATATATATATATATATATATATATATATATATATATGTCTATTCTTTTGTTATATATTTATCTACATATCCATCTCTAAATATATCTATGTATCTATCTATCTATAAATATGTCTATCAATTTATCTATCAATATGCCTATTAATCTGTCTATCAATATGTTTATTAATCTATTTATCAATTTGTCTATCATTCAATTTATCAAATTGTCTATATATCTATCAATCTTTCTATCTATATATTTATCTATCTATTTATCTATCTAGATGTCTAAATATTTATCTATATATCTATCTATCTCTCTATCTATATATTTATCTATCTAACTTTCAATTTGTCTATATATTTGTCTATCAATCTCTCTATCAAACTATCTATCTATCTATATAAATATTTATCTATCTGTTTGTCTTTCTATGCATTTGTATATCTATATATCTATATATCTATATATCTATCTATTTGTCTATATGCCAGTCTATTTTTGTGTATGTCTATTAGTCTATCATTCTATGTGTCTTTGTTTGTTTGTGTGTCTATCTATCCACCTACTTGCCAGATTTTGTGCTTGCCTGACTACTTGCCTATCTATCTGTTTATCTATCTATTTATCTAATTATCTTTTTGTCTATATGTCTGTCTATCTATCTATTTGTTTATCTATCTATCTATCTGTATATCCATCTATCTATGTATATGTCTATCTAATTATCAATCTATCTAAAAATTTATCTATCTTTCTATCTTTATATCTATCTGTATTTATATCTTTTTATCTTTCTATATGTATATCTATCTGTCTATGTATCTATAAATCTATCTATCAGTATATTTATATATCTATTTATATATCTATTTATATATCTATATATTTATCGATCAATCAATAAATCTATCTATCTATCTATATTTCTATCTATCTATCTATTTATCTATATTTCTATCTATCAGTCTAATAATCTATTATCTATCAATCTATCTATAAATCTGTCTATAAACTATTAATCAATCTATCTAAAAATATATCTATCATTCTTTCTATCAATTTATCTATCTATCTATCGATCTCTCTATCTATCAATCTTTATATTTGTCCATCATTCTATTTATTTATATAATTCTATCTATCTGTCTATCTGTCTATCTGTATATTTGTCTATCTAACTAACTATCTATCTATATGTATGTATGTATGGATGTCTATTTGTCTATAAATTAGTCTTTCTATCTATCTATCTATCTCACTTGCTGACTACTTGCCTGCCTGTCTGTCTGTATATCTATCTGTTTGACTATCTATTTATCTATCATTCTATCTATATTTTGTCTGTCTGTTTGTCTTTCTATCTACTTGTCTAAGTTTCAACATATCTATCTATCTATCTATATTTATATTTATTTGTCTATCTATCTATCTATCTATATATCTATATATTTGTTTATCTATTTGTTTATATATTTGTCTAACTACTTGTCTGTCTATCTATCTATCTACCTATCAATTATTTTATCTATCTATCAATCAATCAATCTATCTATCTATTTATCTAAATATCTATATGTCTATTTATCAATTAATCTATTTATCTAACTATTTGTCTATGTATCTATATATTTGTGTATCTATTTGTCTATATGTCTATATGTCTATATATATATATATATATATATATATATCTTTTTGTCTATATATATATATATCAATCTATCTTTCTCTCTATTTGTCTATCTATCTATCTATTTGTCTATATATTTTTCTATCTATCTTTCTATCCATCCATATTTTTAAATATCTATTTATCTATAAATTTTAATATTTCTAGGTCTATCAATCTGTGTATAAATATATCAATCTATCAATCTATCTATCTATATATATGTCTATCTGTATATCTATCTATCTATCTATCTATATAATAATCAATCTACCAATCAATCATTCTAACTCTCTATCTATAGTTTTTTCTATCTATCCATCTATCTATCCATTTTACTATCTATCTGTATATCTATCTATCTATCTATCTATCTATCTATCTCTCTATCTTTTGGCCTATTTATTTTTCTGTCAATTTATTTGTCTATCTATCTATCTATCTATCTGTCTATCTTTCTATCTATTTTTCTGTTTATCTATCTTTATATATATCTGTCTATCTATCTATATTTATATTTGTTTATATAATTCTTTATCTAACTATCCATTTATCTATTATTCTATCTGGCTATATTTTTATCTAACTATCTATCTATGCATTTATCAATCTATAAGTCTATCTATACGTCTATCTAACTATTGAGCATCTATCATGCTATATATCTATCTGAATATCTATCTGTCTATCTATCTATTTATCATTTTATCTATCTCTTTATTTATATGGAAATCTATCTATATTTCTATCTGCATATCTATTTGTCTATCCAACAATTTATGTATCTAACTATTTGCCTATCTATATGTCTATCTATCTATCTATAAATTTATTTTTCAATCTATATGTTTAATAATCTTTTAATTTATCTATCTAATAATCTGACAAGCTATATATCTATTTATTAATTTTTCTTTCTCTCAGCCTATCAATTGATCTATCTATCTTCTATAATTAGTCTATCAATTTTTTAATCAATTAGTTTATCAATGTATCTATCAATCTATATAACAATCTATCTATAAATCTTTATATCAATCAATCTTTCTATCAATTTTTTTATTAATTTGTTTATCTATCTGTCTATCTATCTCTCTATCTCTTAGTCTATATGTTTATCTATATCTTTATTTTATTTTTTATCTATCTATGTATCTATCTATCTGGCTGTTTATCTATCTAGCTGGTTATCTATTAATATATCTATCTATGTGTCTATCTATCAATATATCTAGATATCTATCAATCTGTCTATCTATCTATGTATGTAACTATCTATTTATCTATCTCTCTATCTGTCTGTCTGTCTATCTATCTCTATATCTATCTATCTGCCTATCTATCTATCTATTCATTTGTCTATCTATCTATCTATTAATAGATCTATATGTCTTTGTATCTATATATTTTTTTACAATGTATATGTCTATCAATCAATCAAATATATCTGTCCATCTATTTTTCTATCTTACTATCTTTCTCTCAATAAATAAATCAATCTAACTATCCGTCAATAAAAATGTTTATAAATTTTTCTATTTATCTGCCTATTATCTATTTATTTATTTATTTATTTATCTCTCTATCAATAAAAATCTATTTAACAATATATTTATTTATCTATGTATTTGACTTTCTATCTGTCTATTGATTTGTCTAACTATCGATATATCTATCAATCTTTCATTCAATCAATCTATCAATCTATCAAATAATTTGTCTATCTATCAATCTATATATCAATATATCTATTAATTTGTCTATCTATCTATTTATTTATCTAACTATCTATCTATCAATCAATATATTTATCTATCTTTCTATTTATCTATCTGTCCATCAATCTATCTATCAATATATATATATATATCAGTCTATTTATCAATATATCAATATGTCTATCTATGTCTATTTATCTATTTATCTATATATCTATCTATGTATTTGCCTATCTATATATATTTTTATCTATCCATCTATCTTTCTACATATCTATCTGTATATATATTTGTCGATTTATCTGTCTTTCTATAAATATATCCATATGTATATGTATATGTCTATTTTTTTCCATATGTATCTATCAATCAATATATCTATCTATCTATCTTTTTATCTTTCTATCTTTATATCTTTATATCTATCAATTAATCAATCTAACTATCACTCTATAAATTTGTGTAACAAACTTTCTATAAATTCACCACATATCTATCTAATTATCTATGTATCTATCTATCTATGGATCTATTTACCAATCTATTTATTAATCTATCTATGTATTTATGTTTTAATCTGGTAATCGAGTTGTCTAACTATCAATATATCTATATGTCTATCTATTTGTATATTTATATGTCTATCTTTCTATCTAACTAATTGTCTAATTATCAATCTATCGATTTACCTATTTGTCTATCTATCTGTCAATCTATATGTCTATCTATCTATATATGTCTATCTATATTTCAATCTATTTGTCTATATCTGTTTATCTATTTGTCTATCTATTTGTCTTTCAAACAATATATCTATCTCTTATATATTTGTCTATCTATCTGTTTATCTATCTCTCTATGGTTTTTTTGATCTATCTATCTATAATTCTATTTGTATAAATATTTGTATAACTATTTATCTATCTATTTGTCTATCTATTTGTCTATCTATTTGTCTATCATTATGGTTATCTATCTATCTATCTTTCTATCTGTCTATCTATAACTCTCGATATTATCTATCTATATATTTGTCTATCTATTTATCTATCTATCTATATGTCCATCTATAAGTCTATCTATCTGTGTATCTATTTATCTATCGATCAATCACTTTATATATCTATCATTCTATTTCTCAATCTATCTATCAATCTATCTATAAATCTATATATTAATCTATATATCCATCTATGTATCTTTTCGTCGATCTATCTATCTTTCTGTATATATATTTTTCTAACTATCTATCTATATATCTATCTTACTTTCTATTTGTCTGTATATCTATCTATTTATATATGTGTCGATATATTTTTTAGTCTTTATATATATTTATCTATCTATCTCTTTATAGATCTGTTTATCTATCTATCAATCTGTCTATCTATCTATCTATCAATCTATATGTGTATATATCTATCTATCAATCTATCTATCTGTCAATATATATATATATATATATATATATATATATATATATATCTATCTATCTATCTATCTATATATCTATTTTTCTATCTTTCTATCTATGTATCAATTTGTCTGTCTATGTGTCTATCTATCTATTAATCTATCTATATGTCTATCAATCTGTCTATCTATCTAAAATTCTATCTATTTCTCTGTCAATCAATCAATCAATATATCTTTCTATTTATCTATCTATATGTCATTTTATCTATCTATTTATCTATCTTTTTGTATTTTTGAAATATATATGTATATATTAGTCTTCTAACTATCTATCTATATGTAAATTTTTCTATCAATTTATTTGTCAATATGTCTGTCAAATAATCATTCTATTTGTCTGTATAATAATCTTACTATCTATTTATATATCTGTATAATTATCTATCTATTTTCTATCTATCTATCAATCTATCAATCCATGTTTCTATCAAATTATATATCAATTTGTCTATCAATCTGTCTATCAATCCTTAGATCAATCTAGTAATCAATTTATCAATCTATCTAAATGATCATTCTATCCTATCTATCTCTCTATTTATTTGTCTATCTATATGTCTATCTATCTATCTATTTATTTATTTATCAATCTGTCAATCTATTTATATATCTATAATCAGTTTATATATTTATTTAATTATCTATCTATATGTCTAACTATATATCTATCAATCTTTCTATCTATATAATTCTTTATCTATCTATCTGTCTATCTATTTTTCTATCTATCTATCTATCTATTATTTATCATCTATCTATCATTTGTCTAACTTTATATCTATATATCTATCTGCTAATCTATTTTTCTAACAATATTATCTATCTATCGATCTATCTTTCTATCTATCTAAATTTCTATCTCAAACTATCTATCTATATGATTATCTATCTGTCTTTGAATCTGTCTATCTATCTATCTATTAATCTATGTATCTATTTGTTTATCTATCTATCAGTCAATCTATTTTCCTATCTATCTATCGATCTATATATCTATCTGTTATCTATCTATTTATCTTTATGTCAATCTATCTATCTATCTAATTATCAGTCTGGCTATCAATCTCTTATCATCTATCAATATATCTCTCGATCTGGCTTTCCAACTGTCTATTAATCAATTAATTTATCCATCTATCTATTTGTGTATCTATATATATCTATCTATCTTTGTGTTTGTCTACTCGTCAATCTATCTATCTAACTATTAGTCTATCTCTATATATGTCAATCAATCAATCTATCTATCTATCTATCTATGTATCTATAAATTTATCTATCTTTCTATCTATTTATCTACCAATCTTTCTTTTTGTATATCATTTTTAGTATCTATATATCTGTTTATCTATGTGTCTGTTTATAAATGTATTATCTATCTATCATTCTATCAATCTATCAGTGTATCTATTTGTATATTTTTATGTCTATATATGTCTATTTATTAATCTATCATATGTCTATCTATATTTCTATTTATCAATCTATAAGTCTGTTTATCTTTCTGTCCATCTTTCTTTTTATCTATCTATTTATCTATTTGTCTATATATATGTCTAACGACATGTCTATCTTTATGCAATATATTAATCTATCTATCTGATAATCTATATGTCTATTGATTTGTCTATCTATATGTTAATCTATCAATCTATCTATCTGTATATCTATATATCTATCTAATATATCCATCTATCTATCTATGTATCAGTCAATCTTTGTTTCTATCTATCGATTCATCTATCATTTGTCCATTTATTTATCTATATTTTTATCTATATATCTGTCAATCTATTTGTCTATCTATCTATCTAAGTGTCTATCTATATTTCTATCTATATATCTATTTATCTATATTTAATTCAATCAATCTATCTTTCTATGTTTCTATATATGTACCTATCTTTCTATCTGTTTAATAATCTATCAATCTTTATATCTATCTATCTATTTCTCTGTTTGTTTGTGTGACTGTATATCTATTTGTATGTCTATCCATCTATTTGTCTATCTTTCTGTGTGGCTATATATCTATCTATTTGTCTATCTATTTGTCTATATATATGACTATAAATCAATCTATCTATCTATTTGTCTATATATATGTCTATCTATATGTCTAATTATCTATCTATCTATGCCTGTCTATCTAAATATCAATCAATTGATATATCTATTTGTCTATCTATATGTCTATTAAACTGTGTATCTATATGTAAATCTATATATCAATAAATCAATCTATCTATATATCTCTCTAATATATATGTCTGTCTATCTATCTATCTATCTGTCTATCATATACATATATATATATATATATATATATCTATTTATCTATCTTTTATCTATCTATTTATTTATATTTCTATATATCTATCTGTCTATCTATTTGTTTATCTATCTATCTATTTATCTTTTAATCTTCTATCTATCTATCTATCTATGTATATGTCTATGTATGTATGTATCTATCTATCTAATAATCTCTCAATCTAGAAATCATTATATTTGTATCTATCTATCTATAATTGAACTATTTGTCTATCAATCTATCTATCAATTTATCTATCAATCTTTTTGCCAATTCATCTATCAATCTTTCTACCAATTCGTCTATCAATCTTTTTATCAATCTATCTATCTATCTATCTTTATATCTAAAAATATATTTTTCAATCTATCTATTTATCTATCTATCTATCTTTTTAAATTTATATATTTCTATATGTGTGTCTATCTATCTATCTATCTACTTATCTATAAATCTATCTCTCAATCTGCTAGTCTACCTATCTATCTATCTATAAGTTTATCTACCTATCTATCTATCTATTTTTCTCTCTATCTATTTGTCTATCTATTTGTTTATAGATCTATCAATCTATATGTCTATCTATCTGTCTATTTAGCTCTCTATCTATCTATCTGTCTACCTTTTTATCTGTTTGTATATCTATCTATCTTTTTATATGTATATCTATATGTTTATCTATCTGTCTATCGTTCTATCTATAATTTTTGTTATCTATCTATATATCTATGTGTCTATCTATCTATCTATCTATATGTCTATCTATGTTTCTATCTATGTGTCTATCTATCTCTCTATATATCTATCTATCTATCTATCTATCTCTCTATCTATTTATCTATATGTCTATATTTCAAAATATCAATATATCCTTCAGTCTATCTATATATCTATCTATCTATCTGTTAATGTATTATTTATCATTATATCTAGATGTATATATTTTTGTCTAACTATTTGTAAATATATCTATTTAATAATATATCTATCTATCTATCTAGTAATCTGATTATCTATTTATTTATTTATTTGTCTTAATATATGTTTATATATATATCTATCTATCTTTTTATCTATCTATCTATTTGTCTATCTATCTATCTTTCTAATTTTCTATCTATCTGCCTACCTATCTATCTATTAATTTGTCATTTAATCTATCAATCAATATATCTTTCAATCTATCTATCAAGCTATATCTAAATACATCTATCAATTTATCTATTATATGTCTCTCTATTGTCTATTTATTTTCATATATTTATATCTATCTATCTGGCAATATTTCTATTTATCAATATATCAATCTATCTATCAATTATTTATCTATTTATTTATTATTATATCTATTTAACTATTTGTCTATCTATATGTCTATCTATCTATATATCATTATATCTATATATCTGTCTATCTGTCCTGTTTGTCTTTCTATGTGTCTATCTATCTATTTGTTTATAAATCTTCTATCTATCCTATCTATCTATCTATCTATCTATCTAACTCTTAATCTATCTATTTATCTATCTATCTATTTAACTAGCTATCTATATATCAATCTATTAGTCTATCTATGTTTCTATCTAATTGTCTATAGTTTTATCTATCAATCTGTCTATCTATCTATCTAACTGTCTTGTCTATTTATATTCTATCTATTTATCTGATTATCTGTCTGTCAATCTATCTATTTTGTTTCAATTAATGTATCTATCAGCTCTCTATTGTTCTATTATCTACCTATCTATCTATTTATCTAACTATCTATCTATGTGTTTATCTTTCTTTATATAAATATGTCTATCCATCTATATATATATATCTGTCTATTAATCATTCTATCAATCTGTCAATCTAATTGTCTATCTATCTAAGTATTTTTCTATCTTTCTATTTGTCTGTCTATCTGTCTGTCTATCTCTATATCTATCTATAAATATTTCTATCTATCTATCTATCTAGTATTTATCTTTATGTTAATCTATCTATCCATCTATCTAACTATTTGACTATTTTTCCATCTATCTATCTGTCTATTTATCTATCTATCTATTTGTTTATCTATCTATTTATCTATGTATCTATCTATATTTCTATCTATCTATCTGTCTATCTATCTATCCTATTGTATTTCATTCTATATATCTATCTATGTATCTATCTGTATATCTATCTATATGTCTATCTATAAATCAATCTATTTGTCTATCTATCTATCTGTTTATCTACTTGTCTATCTATAGGTCAATCTATCTATCTATCAATTTGTCTATCTATCTCTTTATCTATCTATCTATTTAATTGTCTATCTATTTGTCTGTCTATTTTTGTCTATCTATCTGTCTATTTATCTGTGTATCTATCTATCGATATATAAGTCTATCTAACAATCATTCTATTTGTCTATCTATATTCCAATCTATCTATCCATCTATCTATCTATCTACCTATCTTTATATATATGTGTGTCTATTTATCTATCAATCTATCAATCTATTTATTTGTCGAAATTTTTATCTATCTTTCTGTCTATCTATTTGTCTATTTATCTAGCTATTTATCTGTCTATCTATGAATCTATCTTTATATTTGTGTATATCTATCTATATATTTCTTTATCTATCTATTTATCTATCTAATTATCTTTCTATTTAACAATTTATCTATCTAGTCTAATAATCTATCGATCTATTTATGTATATACCAATCAATCAATTTTACTATGTTTCTTTTAATAAATCTATCTATCTGTCTATCATTCAATATATCAAAGTATGTATGAATTTGTTTATCAATCTTTCTATCAATATGTTTATCTATCTATAAATCTGTGTCTATCTATCTTTCAAAAAATCTATCTATCAAAATCACTATTTATTTGTTTATCTATCTTTCTTTCTATTTATCTTTCAATTTGTCTATCTAACTATCTATCTATTTGTCTATATATCTTTCTATCTATCTATATGTTAGTCTTTCTATCTATCTATTTGTTTGTTTGTCTATCTATCTACCTACCTATCTATCTATTTATCAATTTGCCTATTTATTTTTCTATCTATATATTTTTTATCTATCTATCTAATTATTTTTCTACCTATCTATCTAATTATTTTTCTATCGATCTATTTATCTATCAATCTACCATTGAATCTATCAATCAATCTATATATCTATCTATATTTTTGCATTATCTATGTATTTATCTATTTGTATATCTATCTATCTATCTATTTGTTTGTCTTACCATCTGTCTATTTCGTTATCTTTCTATCTATTTAATTATCTATTTACCTATTTATTTGTCTATCTATCTATCTATAATTCTATCTATCTATCTTTCTATCTCTCTGTCTTTCTTTCTTTCTATTTGTCTATTTATCATTTTATCTATCTTTATGTGTATCGATATGTTTTTCTATCTCTCTATCTATATATCTATATATCTATCTATATATGTGTCTTTCAATCAATCTATGTATATATGTATATATATATATATATATATATCTGTCTATCTATCTATCTATTTGTCTATCTATTTATCTTTTTGTCTATCTATCTATCTGTCTATCTATATATCTTTCTATATTTATAGTTATATATATATATTATCTATCTATCTATATGTCTATCAATCTATCTATCTATCACTATATCTATCTGTCTTTTTATATGTCTATCTATTTATCTATCTGTCTGTCTATATATATATATATGTTTATCTTTCTATCTAATTATTTGTCTATATTTTAATCTATATGCCTGTATATATATTTTCTATCTATCTACCTATCTATCTGTCTATCTATTTCTTTATCTATCTATCTATTTACCTGTATGTTATTCTATATTATCTATGTATCTATCTATATTTCTGTCTATATATTTGTTTAATTTTTGTCTAAGAATCTATCGATCTATCTCTCTATTTATCTACCTATATATTTTTTATCTATCTATCTATCTAATTATTTGTCTATCGATCTATTTATCTATCAATCTACCATTGAATCTATCAATCTATCTATATATCTATCTATATTTTTGCATGTTTATCTATGTAGTTATCTATTTGTATATCTATCTATCTATCTGTTTATATATCTATCAGTCTTTTTGTCAATCTATCTATCTGTCTATCAATCTATCTATATATATATCTATCTATCTATTTGTCTATCTATATAATTTTTCAATCTGTCTATATATTTATCTTTCTTTTTGTATGTCTGTCTATCATTCTGCCTACCTATCTATGTATCTATCTATATATCTATCTATCTATTTGTCTATCTATATATCTATCTATATGTCTATCAATATGTCTATCTAAATGTCTATCTAAATGTCTATTTTTCAATCTATCGGTCAGTCTATCGATAGATCTATCTATCTATCTTTCTAAATAACTATCTATCACTCTTTATATAAATCTAACTATCAATCTATCTATTTATTTGTCTATCTTTCTTTTTTCATTTCTTTCTAACAGTCTATAAATCTATCTGTGTGTTTATCTATATATATGCCTCTATGTCTATCTGTTTGTCTTACCATCTGTCTATTTCTTTATCTTTCTATCTATCTAATTATCTATTTACCTATTTATTTTTTATCTATCTATCATTCTTTCTATCTATCTCTTTGTCTCTCTGTCTGTCTTTCTATTTATATATTTATCATTTTGTCTATCTTTATGTGTATCGATATGTTTTTCTATCTATCAATCGATCTATTTATATATCTATATATCTATCTATATATGTGTCCTATCTATCAATATATATATATATATATATCTATCTATCTGTCTATCTATCTATCTATCTATCTATATATCTATCTATCTCTTTGTCTATCTGTCTTTCTATTTTTCTATCTATCGATATGTCTATCTATATATCTTTCATTTATAGTTATCTATATATTTATCTATCTATCTATAGTCTATCAATCAATCAATCAATCTATCTATCTGTCTATCTCTCTATCTATTTATCAATCTGTCTGTCTATATATATATATATATATATATATATAATATATATATATATATATATGTCTATCTTTCTATTTAATTATTTGTCTATATTCAATCTATATGTCTGTATATATATTTTTTCTATCTATCTATCTTTCTACCTATCTAGAGTATCTATTTCTTTATCTATCTATCTGTTTTGTCTTACTATTTATCTTTGTATCTATCATTATTTCTGTCAATATATTTGTTTAATTTTTGTCTAAGAATCTATCGATCTATCTCTCTATTTATCTATCTATTTATCTCTTATCTATGTTTCTATAAATCAATTAATCTATTAGTCAATCAATATCCTTATCAATTTATCTATCAATCTATTTATCAATCTTTCTATTAATTAAACTATTTATCGGTCTATTATCTGTGTATCTATCTATTTTCTTTCTATCTTTTTATCTGTTTGTCTAATTAAGCATATGTTTGTCCATATATCTATCAATGTGTATGTATATTAAACTTTTTTTCTATCATTTTGCCATTTTGTCAATCTATCTATTTATTTAACTACATACCTAGCTATCTATTTATTTATCTATTCTGTATCTATATTTCTATCTATCTATCTGTCTTGTAACTCACTATCTATCTTTCTTATTTATCTATCTATCTATATATCTATCTATCTATCTATCTATCTATCTGTGTGTGTGTGTGTGTGTGTGTGTGTATGTGTTTATTTCTATTTATCTATCTATAGATCTATATGTTTCTATCTATATATCTATCTTTTATCTATTATTTTTATATCTATGTTTTCTATTATCTATTTATCTATATATTTAATTGTCTATCTATCCATCTATCTAACTATCTATATATCTATCTATTTTTATATCTATCTCTCTATCTATATCTATCTATATCTATCTATCTTTTTGTCTATTTATCGACTACGATCTATCTATCTATCTGTCTATCTGGTCTTTCTATTTGACTTTCTATTTATCAATATATCTATATCTATCTTTTTTATCTATCTATCTATCTTTCTATTTATCTATATGTCTATATCTCTATCAATCTATTGTCTCTCTATCTATCTATCTATCTATATCTATAAATCTTATGCATATCTAATTGTCTATCTATCTCTGTATCTATCTGTTTATATATCTATCTATCTCATTATCTTTGTTTCTATTTATATGGCTCTCTAATCTGTCTACATATCTATCTCTATATCTCTATTTATCTGGCTATCCTTTTGTCTCTCTAAATATATTTCTATCAATCTATCAATCTATCAGTCTATCTATCTATCTATCAATTTAT
>JAREIK010001730.1:132693-176520 GCA_029783825.1 Sapria himalayana
ATATGTCTATCTGTATATCTATCTATCTATCTATCTAGATAATATAAATCTACCAATCAATCATTCTAACTCTCTATCTATAGTTTTTTCTATCTATCCATCTATCTATCCATTTTACTATCTATCTGTATATCTATCTATCTATCTATCTATCTATCTATCTCTCTATCTTTTGGCCTATTTATTTTTCTGTCAATTTATTGTCTATCTATCTATCTATCTATCTGTCTATTTCTATCTATTTTCTGTTTATCTATCTTTATATATATCTGTCTATTCTATCTATATTTATATTTGTTTATATAATTCTTTATCTAACTATCATTTATCTATTATTCTATCTGGCTATATTTTTATCTAACTATCATCTATGCATTTATCAATCTATAAGTCTATCTATATGTCTATCTAACTATTGAGCATCTATCATGGCTATATATCTATCTGAATATCTATCTGTCTATCTATCTATTTATCATTTTATCTATCTCTTTATTTATATGGAAATCTATCTATATTCTATCTGCATATCTATTTGTCTATCCAACAATTTATGTATCTAACTATTTGCCTATCTATATGTCTATATCTATCTATCTATAAATTTATTTTTCAATCTATATGTTTAATAATCTTTTAATTTATCTTATCAGTAAATCTGACAGCCTATTATATCTATTTATAATTTTTTCTTTCTCTCCGCCATCCAATTGATCTATCTATCTTCTATAATTAGTCTATCAATTTTTTAATCAATAGTTTATCAATGTATCTATCATCATATAACACTCATCTATAAATCTTTATATCAATCAATCTTCTATCAATTTTTTTATTTAATTTGTTTAGCTATCTTCTATCTGTCTATCTATCCTCTCTATCTCTTAGTCTATATGTTTATCTATATCTTTATTTTATTTTTTATCTATCTATGTATCTATCTATCTGGCTGTTTATCTATCTAGCTAGTTATCTATTAATATATCTATCTATGTGTCTATCTATCTATCAATATATCTAGATATCTATCAATCTGTCTATCTATCTATGTATGTAACTATCTATTTATCTATCTCTCTATCTGTCTGTCTATCTATCTCTATATCTATCTATCTGCCTATCTATCTATCTATTCATTTATCTATCTATCTATCTATTAATAGATCTATATGTCTTTGTATCTATATATTTTTTTACAATGTATATGTCTATCAATCAATCAAATATATCTGTCCATCTATTTTTCTATCTTACTATCTTTCTCTCAATAAATAAATCAATCTAACTATCCGTCAATAAAAATGTTTATAAATTTTTCTATTTATCTGCCTATTATCTATTTATTTATTTATTTATTTATCTCTCTATCAATAAAAATCTATTTAACAATATATTTATTTATCTATGTATTTGACTTTCTATCTGTCTATTGATTTGTCTAACTATCGATATATCTATCAATCTTTCATTCAATCAATCTATCAATCTATCAAATAATTTGTCTATCTATCAATCTATATATCAATATATCTATTAATTTGTCTATCTATCTATTTATTTATCTAACTATCTATCTATCAATCAATATATTTATCTATCTTTCTATTTATCTATCTGTCCATCAATCTATCTATCAATATATATATATATATCAGTCTATTTATCAATATATCAATATGTCTATCTATGTCTATTTATCTATTTATCTATATATCTATCTATGTATTTGCCTATCTATATATATTTTTATCTATCCATCTATCTTTCTACATATCTATCTGTATATATATTTGTCGATTTATCTGTCTTTCTATAAATATATCCATATGTATATGTATATGTCTATTTTTTTCCATATGTATCTATCAATCAATATATCTATCTATCTATCTTTTTATCTTTCTATCTTTATATCTTTATATCTATCAATTAATCAATCTAACTATCACTCTATAAATTTGTGTAACAAACTTTCTATAAATTCACCACATATCTATCTAATTATCTATGTATCTATCTATCTATGGATCTATTTACCAATCTATTTATTAATCTATCTATGTATTTATGTTTTAATCTGGTAATTGAGTTGTCTAACTATCAATATATCTATATGTCTATCTATTTGTATATTTATATGTCTATCTTTCTATCTAACTAATTGTCTAATTATCAATCTATCGATTTACCTATTTGTCTATCTATCTGTCAATCTATATGTCTATCTATCTATATATTTCTATCTATATTTCAATCTATTTGTCTATATCTGTTTATCTATTTGTCTATCTATTTGTCTTTCAAACAATATATCTATCTCTCTATATATTTGTCTATCTATCTGTTTATCTATCTCTATGGTTTTTTTGATCTATATATCTATAATTCTATTTGTATATATATTTGTATAACTATTTATCTATCTATTTGTCTATCTATTTGTCTATCATTATGGTTATCTATCTATCTATCTTTCTATCTGTCTATCTATAACTCTCGATATCTATCTATCTATATATTTGTCTATCTATTTATCTATCTATCTATATGTCCATCTATAAGTCTATCTATCTGTGTATCTATTTATCTATCGATCAATCACTTTATATATCTATCATTCTATTTCTCAATCTATCTATTAATCTATCTATAAATCTATCTATTAATCTATATATCCATCTATGTATCTTTTCGTCGATCTATCTATCTTTTTGTATATATATATTTCTAACTATCTATCTATATATCTATCTTACTTTCTATTTGTTTGTATATCTATCTATTTATATATGTGTCAATATATTTTTTAGTCTTTATATATATTTATCTATCTATCTCTTTATAGATATGTTTATCTATCTATCTATCTATCTATCTATCAATCTATATGTGTATATATCTATCTATCAATCTATCTGTCTGTCAATATATATATATATATCTATCTATATATCTATTTTTCTATCTTTCTATCTATGTATCAATTTGTCTGTCTATGTGTCTATCTATCTATCTATTAATCTATCTATATGTCTATCAATCTGTCTATCTATCTAAAATTCTATCTATTTCTCTGTCAATCAATCAATCAATATATCTTTCTATTTATCTATCTATATGTCATTTTATCTATCTATTTATCTATCTTTTTGTATTTTTGAAATATATATGTATATATTAGTCTTCTAACTATCTATCTATATGTAAATTTTTCTATCAATTTATTTGTCAATATGTCTGTCAAATAATCATTTTATTTGTCTGTATAATAATCTTACTATCTATTTATATATCTGTATAATTATCTATCTATTTTCTATCTATCTATCAATCTATCAATCCATGTTTCTATCAAATTATATATCAATTTGTCTATCAATCTGTCTATCAATCCTTAGATCAATCTAGTAATCAATTTATCAATCTATCTAAATGATCATTCTATCTATCTATCTCTCTATTTATTTGTCTATCTATATGTCTATCTATCTATCTATTTATTTATTTATCAATCTATCAATCTATTTATATATCTATAATCAGTTTATATATTTATTTAATTATCTATCTATATGTCTAACTATATATCTATCAATCTTTCTATCTATATAATTCTTTATCTATCTATCTGTCTATCTATTTTTCTATCTATCTATCTATCTATTATTTATCATCTATCTATCATTTGTCTAACTTTATATCTATATATCTATCTGCTAATCTATTTTTCTAACAATATTTCTATCTATCGATCTATCTTTCAATCTATCTAAATTTCTATCTCAAACTATCTATCTATATGATTATCTATCTGTCTTTGAATCTGTCTATCTATCTATCTATTAATCTATGTATCTATTTGTTTATCTATCTATCAGTCAATCTATTTTCCTATCAATCTATCGATCTATATATCTATCTGTTTATCTATCTATTTATCTTTATGTCAATCTATCTATCTATCTAATTATCAGTCTGGCTATCAATCTCTTTATCAATCTATCTATCAATATATCTCTCGATCTGTCTTTCCAACTGTCTATCAATCAATTAATTTATCTATCTATCTATTTGTGTATCTATATATATCTATCTATCTTTGTGTTTGTCTACTCGTCAATCTATCTATCTAACTATTAGTCTATCTTTATATATGTCAACCAATCAATCAATCTATCTATCTATCTATGTATGTATCTATAAATTTATCTATCTTTCTATCTATTTATCTACCAATCTTTCTTTTTGTATATCATTTTGAGTATCTATATATCTGTTTATCTATGTGTCTGTTTATAAATGTATTATCTATCTATCATTCTATCAATCTATCAGTGTATCTATTTGTATATTTTTATGTCTATATATGTCTATTTATTAATCTATCATATGTCTATCTATATTTCTATTTATCAATCTATTTATCTATTTGTCTATATATATGTCTAACGACATGTCTATCTTTATGCAATATATTAATCTATCTATCTGATAATCTATATGTCTATTGATTTGTCTATCTATATGTTAATCTATCAATCTATCTATCTGTATATCTATATATCTATCTAATATATCCATCTATCTATCTATGTATCAGTCAATCTTTCTTTCTATCTATCGATTCATCTATCATTTGTCCATTTATTTATCTATATTTATATCTATATATCTGTCAATCTATTTGTCTATCTATCTATCTAAGTGTCTATCTATATTTCTATCTATATATCTATTTATCTATATTTGATTCAATCAATCTATCTTTCTATGTTTCTATATATGTACCTATCTTTCTATCTGTTTAATAATCTATCAATCTTTATATCTATCTATCTATTTCTCTGTTTGTTTGTGTGACTGTATATCTATTTGTATGTCTATCCATCTATTTGTCTATCTTTCTGTGTGGCTATATATCTATCTATTTGTCTATCTATTTGTCTATATATATGACTATAAATCAATCAATCAATCTATTTGTCTATATATATGTCTATCTATATGTCTAACTATCTATCTATCTATCTATGCCAGTCTATCTAAATATCAATCAATTGATATATCTATTTGTCTATCTATATGTCTATTAAACTGTGTATCTATATGTAAATCTATATATCAATAAATCAATCTATCTATATATCTCTTTAATATATATGTCTGTCTATCTATCTATCTATCTGTCTATCATATATATATATATATATATATATATATCTCTATTTATCTATCTTTTATCTATCTATTTATTTATATTTCTATATATCTATCTGTCTATCTATTTGTTTATCTATCTATCTATTTATTTTTTAATCTTCTATCTATATATCTATCTATGTATATGTCTATGTATGTATGTATCTATCTATCTAATAATCTCTCAATCTAGAAATCATTATATTTGTATCTATCTATCTATAATTGAACTATTTGTCTATCAATCTATTTATCAAATTATCTATCAATCTTTTTGCCAATTCATCTATCAATCTTTCTACCAATTCATCTATCAATTTTTCTATCTATCAATCTATCTATCTATCTATCTTTATATCTAAAAATATATTTATCAATCTATCTATTTATCTATCTATCTATTTTTTTAATTTATATATTTCTATATGTGTGTCTATCTATCTATCTATCTACTTATCTATATATCTATCTCTCAATCTGCATGTCTACCTATCGTTCTATCTATCTATCTATCTATAAGTTTATCTACCTACCTATCTATCTATTTATCTCTCTATCTATTTGTCTATCTATTTGTTTATAGATCTATCAATCTATATGTCTATCTATCTGTCTATTTAGCTCTCTCTCTCTCTATCTATGTGTCTACGTTTTTATCGGTTTGTATATCTATCTATCTTTTTATATGTATATCTATATGTTTATCTATCTGTCTATCGTTCTATCTATAATTTTTGTTATCTATCTATATATCTATGTGTCTATCTATCTATCTATCTATATGTCTATCTATGTTTCTATCTATGTGTCTATCTATCTCTCTATATATCTATCTATCTATCTCTCTCTCTATCTATTTATCTATATGTCTATATTTCAAAATATCAATATATCCTTTAGTCTATCTATATATCTATCAATCTATCTGTTAATGTATTATTTATCATTATATCTAGATGTCTATCTTTTTGTCTAACTATTTGTAAATATATCTATTTAATAATCTATCTATCTATCTATCTATCTAGTAATCTGATTATCTATTTATTTATTTATTTGTCTTAATATATGTTTATATATATCTATCTATCTTTTTATCTATCTATTTGTCTATCTATCTATCTATCTAATTTTCTATCTATCTGCCTACCTATCTATCTATTAATTTGTATATCAATCTATCAATCAATATATCTTTCAATCTATCTATCAAGCTATATCTAAATACATCTATCAATTTATCTATTATATGTCTCTCTATCTATCTATTTATTTTCATATATTTATATTTATCTATCTGGCAATATTTCTATTTATCAATATATCAATCTATCTATCAATTTATTTATCTATTTATATATCTATTTAACTATTTGTCTATCTATATGTCTATCTATCTATATATCTTTATATCTATATATCTGTCTATCTGTCTATTTGTCTTTCTATGTGTCTATCTATCTATTTGTTTATAAATCTATCTATCTATCTGTCTATCTATCTATCTATCTATCTATCTAACTCTTAATCTATCTATTTATCTATCTATCTATTTAACTATCTATCTATATATCAATCTATTAGTCTATCTATGTTTCTATCTAATTGTCTATAGTTTTATCTATCAATCTGTCTATCTATCTATCTAACTGTCTTTCTATTTATATTCCTATCTATTTATCTGATTATCTGTCTGTCAATCTATCTATTTTTGTTTCAATTAATGTATCTATCAGCTCTCTATTGTTCTATGTATCTACCTATCTATCTATTTATCTAACTATCTATCTATGTGTTAATCTTTCTTTATATAAATATGTCTATCCATCTATATATATATATATATCGGTCTATTAATCATTCTATCAATCTGTCAATCTAATTGTCTATCTATCTAAGTATTTTTCTATCTTTCTATTTGTCTGTCTATCTGTCTGTCTATCTCTATATCTATCTATAAATATTTCTATCTATCTATCTATCTATCTAGTATTTATCTTTATGTTAATCTATCTATCCATCTATCTAACTATTTGACTATTTTTCCATCTATCTATCTGTCTATTTATCTATCTATCTATTTGTTTATCTATCTATTTATCTATGTATCTATCTATATTTCTATCTATCTATCTGTCTATCTATCTATCCTATTGTATTTCACTTCTATATATCTATCTATGTATCTATCTGTATATCTATCTATATGTCTATCAATAAATCAATCTATTTGTCTATCTATCTATCTGTTTATCTACTTGTCTATCTATAGGTTAATCTATCTATCAATCAATTTGTCTATCTATCTCTTTATCTATCTATCTATTTAATTGTCTATCTATTTGTCTGTCTATTTTCTGTATATCTATCTGTCTATTTATCTGTGTATCTATCTATCGATATATAAGTCTATCTAACAATCAATCTATTTGTCTATCTATATTCCAATCTATCTGTCCATCTATCTATCTATCTACCTATCTTTATATATATGTGTGTCTATTTATCTATCAATCTATCAATCTATTTATTTGTCTAAATTTTTATCTATCTTTCTGTCTATCTATTTGTCTATTTATCTAGCTATTTATCTGTCTATCTATGAATCTATCTTTATATTTGTGTATCTATCTATCTATATATTTCTTTATCTATCTATTTATCTATCTAATTATCTTTCTATTTAACAATTTATCTATCTATCTAATAATCTATCGATCTATCTATGTATATACCAATCAATCAATTTTACTATGTTTCTTTTAATAAATCTATCTATCTGTCTATCATTCAATATATCAAAGTATGTATGAATTTGTTTATCAATCTTTCTATCAATATGTTTATCTATCTATAAATCTGTGTCTATCTATCTTTCAAAAAATCTATCTATCAAAATCACTATTTATTTGTTTATCTATCTTTCTTTCTATTTATCTTTCAATTTGTCTATCTAACAATCTATCTATTTGTCTATATATCTTTCTATCTATCTATATGTTAGTCTTTCTATCTATCTATTTGTTTGTTTGTATATCTATCTACCTACCTATCTATCTATTTATCAATTTGCCTATTTATTTTTCTATCTATATATTTTTTATCTATCTATCTAATTATTTTTCTACCTATCTATCTAATTATTTTTCTATCGATCTATTTATCTATCAATCTACCATTGAATCTATCAATCAATCTATATATCTATCTATATTTTTGCATTATCTATGCATTTATCTATTTGTATATCTATCTATCTATCTATTTGTTTGTCTTACCATCTGTCTATTTCGTTATCTTTCTATCTATTTAATTATCTATTTACCTATTTATTTGTCTATCTATCTATCTATAATTCTATCTATCTATCTTTTTATCTCTCTGTCTTTCTTTCTTTCTATTTGTCTATTTATCATTTTATCTATCTTTATGTGTATCGATATGTTTTTCTATCTCTCTATCTATATATCTATATATCTATCTATATATGTGTCTTTCAATCAATCTATGTATATATGTATATATATATATATATATATATATCTGTCTATCTATCTATCTATCTATCTATTTGTCTATCTATTTATCTTTTTGTCTATCTATCTATCTGTCTATCTATATATCTTTCTATATTTATAGTTATATATATATATATCTATCTATCTATATGTCTATCAATCTATCTATCTATCACTATATCTATCTGTCTTTTTATATGTCTATCTATTTATCTATCTGTCTGTCTATATATATATATATATGTTTATCTTTCTATCTAATTATTTGTCTATATTTTAATCTATATGCCTGTATATATATTTTCTATCTATCTACCTATCTATCTGTCTATCTATTTCTTTATCTATCTATCTATTTACCTGTATGTTATTCTATTTATCTATGTATCTATCTATATTTCTGTCTATATATTTGTTTAATTTTTGTCTAAGAATCTATCGATCTATCTCTCTATTTATCTACCTATATATTTTTTTATCTATCTATCTAATTATTTGTCTATCGATCTATTTATCTATCAATCTACCATTGAATCTATCAATCTATCTATATATCTATCTATATTTTTACATGTTTATCTATGTAGTTATCTATTTGTATATCTATCTATCTATCTGTTTATATATCTATCAGTCTTTTTGTCAATCTATCTATCTGTCTATCTATCTATCTATATATCTATCTATCTATCTATTTGTCTATCTATATATTTTTCAATCTGTCTATATATTTATCTTTCTTTTTGTATGTCTGTCTATCATTCTGCCTACCTATCTATGTATCTATCTATATATCTATCTATCTATTTGTCTATCTATATATCTATCTATATGTCTATCAATATGTCTATCTAAATGTCTATCTAAATGTCTATTTTTCAATCTATCGGTCAGTCTATCGATAGATCTATCTATCTATCTATTTATCAATAAATCTATCAATCTTTCTATCAATCTGTGCATCTATCTTTCTAAATAACTATCTATCACTCTTTATATAAATCTAACTATCAATCTATCTATTTATTTGTCTATCTTTCTTTTTTTCATATCTTTCTAACAGTCTATAAATCTATCTGTGTGTTTATCTATATATATGCCTCTATGTCTATCTGTTTGTCTTACCATCTGTCTATTTCTTTATCTTTCTATCTATCTAATTATCTATTTACTTATTTATTTTTTTATCTATCTATCATTCTTTCTATCTATCTATTTATCTATCTATCTCTCTGTCTCTCTGTCTGTCTTTCTATTTATCTATTTATCATTTTGTCTATCTTTATGTGTATCGATATGTTTTTCTATCTATCAATCTATCTATTTATATATCTATATATCTATCTATATATGTGTCTATCTATCAATATATATATATATATATATATATATCTATCTATCTGTCTATCTATCTATCTATCTGTATATCTATCTATCTCTTTGTCTATCTGTCTTTCTATTTTTCTATCTATCGATATGTCTATCTATATATCTTTCTATATTTATAGTTATCTATATATTTATCTATCTATCTATATGTCAATCAATCAATCTATCTATCTATCTATCTATCTATCTGTCTTTTTATCTGTCTATCTCTCTATCTATTTATCAATCTGTCTGTCTATATATATATATATGTCTATCTTTCTATTTAATTATTTGTCTATATTTCAATCTATATGTCTGTATATATATTTTCTATCTATCTATCTTTCTATCTACCTATCTATCCGTAGATCTATTTCTTTATCTATCTATCTGTTTGTCTTTCTATTTATCTTTGTATCTATCATTATTTCTGTCAATATATTTGTTTAATTTTTGTCTAAGAATCTATCGATCTATCTCTCTATTTATCTATCTATTTATCTCTTTATCTATGTTTCTATAAATCAATTAATCTATTAGTCTATCAATATCCTTATCAATTTGTCTATCAATCTATTTATCAATCTTTCTATTAATTAAACTATTTATCGGTCTATTTATCTGTGTATCTATCTATTTTTCTTTCTATCTTTTTATCTGTTTGTCTAATTAAGCATATGTTTGTCCATATATCTATCAATGTGTATGTATATTAGACTTTTTTTCTATCATTTTGCCATTTTGTCAATCTATCTATTTATCTAACTACATACCTAGCTATCTATTTATTTATCTATCTATGTATCTATATTTCTATCTATCTATCTATCTTGTAACTCACTATCTATCTTTCTATTTATCTATCTATCTATCTATATATCTATCTATCTGTGTGTGTGTGTGTGTGTGTGTGTGTGTGTGTGTATGTGTTTATTTCTATTTATCTATCTATAGATCTATATATCTTTCTATCTATATATCTATCTATTTATCTATTTATTTTTATATCTATGTTTCTATTTATCTATTTATCTATATATTTAATTGTTTATCTATCCATCTATCTAACTATCTATATGTCTATCTATTTTTATATCTATCTCTCTATCTATATCTATCTGTCTATATCTATCTATCTTTTTGTCTATTTATCTGACTATCTATCTATCTATTTGTCTATCTGTCTTTCTATTTGACTTTCTATTTATCAATATATCTATATATCTATCTTTTTATCTATCTATCTATCTTTCTATTTATCTATATGTCTATATATCTATCTATCTATATATCTATAAATCTTTATGCATATCTAATTGTATATCTATCTATGTATCTATCTGTTTATATATCTATCTATCTCATTATCTTTGTTTCTATTTATATGGCTATCTAATCTGTCTAAATATCTATATCTCTATATCTCTATCTATCTGTCTATCTATTTGTCTCTCTATATATATTTCTATCAATCTATCAATCTATCAGTCTATCTATCAATTTATCTTTTTAATAACCTGTCGATTTCTTTTTCTCTCTATATGTTTATCTTTCTATCTCTCTATCTTTCTATCTATCAATCTATCAATCTATATGACTATCAATCTAGCTTTCAATTTGTCTCTCAATATCTCTATCAATCTGTCTATCAATTTGTTAATCAATATGTCTATCAATCATTATATTAATCCATCTATCTATCTGTGTTTCTATCTATCTATTTGTCTATCAATCATTATATTAATCCATCTATCTATCTGTGTTTCTATCTATCTATTTGTCTATCTTTTTGTTAGTTTACCTTTCTTTTTGACTATCTATTTTTCTGTCTAGTACAAAAAAATAGCCAATTTAGTGATTGATTTTAGCAACGGACTTTATCCGTTGCAAATTTATGATGGATTCATGATGGAAACAAATTTAGTGATCGATTTATAGACCAAAAATATTTGTCACCACTATAAGGCAATAAGTTTGTGGGGGCTATTAGATAGCGATGGATTATCAATTACATCATTAGATTAGCTATGAATTATTAGTTCCATCCCTAAGGAACTTTTAGAATTTTAGCTAACAAAATTATGTTTGGAATAGTGACATATTCTTAGTTCCATCGCTAATTTAGCGATGGAATTTGGTTTCGTCACTAAATTTGCGATTGAATTTTATTCTGTCACTAAATTTAGCAAATGTTTAGTTATTTTTATTTTTATGAAATACTCTTTGATTCAAGATTAGCATGATATAATTTTCAGTTAATTAATAATTTTAAAATATTTTAGTTTATTTATTAAAATTTTTTTCTCATTTGGTTATAATTTTTTTTTCGTACAATTAACGGAACTTTAATTAAGTGAATTTAAAAATATTTTATATTGATTTAATCATTTAAACTTTGGTTGTCAACTTTGTTTTTGTAACAATGGAAGTAAATTTATGCTAACTTTTGTCTAATGTATTATAACATGTAGTAGTTATTTTTATTTGTGAAACATTTATTTATAAAATAATAATTAGATAATTTAATAAATATATTAAATATGAAAATAATAACAATAAAACATATATAAAATAAATATAAAAGTATTACTAAAAAATAAAATATTTATTACAAAATGTGAAATTTTTCTATAGACCATATCACTTCTATTTACAAAATATAAATGGAAATAATTATACAGCATGCCATATACCATATTTATATTTTTAATATAACTTTGGTATCATTACTTTTTCCAAAACAATGCCCTTTTTATTTTAGATCCAGCAACTTCATAGTTTTAAGCTTCCCTAAATCACTTTATTTTATTTTTTAGTGAAATCTTTTAAGTCTCTTTAAACTAAACTTTAAATCTTATTCTCTTTAGTTTTTTTTAGATAGTATCGTAAATTCCCCAAGCCGTTCCAATCCAATGTAATTGCTACCCATAAGTGCCTTAGATAGATAGATAAGACATCTGATTGTATATATATGTAAAAGGCTATCTTGTAGATATATTTTTAAGGTTCCTATTTGAACTACTAGGATAGATGTCTATAATATTTAATAGTGAGAAAGATAGATAGATATATAGATAGATACATAGATAGATAGATACATAGATAGATAGACAAATAGACTGATAGAGAGATAGATAGATACACAAATACACAAATATACATATAGATAGATAGACGGATAGATGGATAAACAATATTGAGATAGAAAAATAGACAGATAGATTGATATAGAGATAGATAAATAGATTGACAGATAGATAAAAACTTATAATGATAGATATATAGATAGATAAATAGATATACTGTTATATACATAGACACATAGATAGATAGACATACATATAAACAGGCAGACAGACAGATAGATAGACAAAGAGAGAGATATATAAATACATAGATAGAGAAATAGAAAGATATAAATATACATAGATAGATAAATAAAAAAATAAACAAATAGACAAATTGATATATAGATAGATATATAGATATGTAGACAGATAGATAAATAGATACAAAAATTAGACATTTAGATAGATAGCCAGATAGATAGATAGATAGATAGATTGATTGATTGATTGATTGACATATTGATAGAATAATAGATAGACAGATAGACAAATAGATAGATAGATTGATTGATAGATATACAGATTGATAGATTCTTAGAAAGGCAGATTGATAGTTTGATAGAAAGACAAATAGACAGATTGATTGATTGATAGATAAATAGATAAATAGATAGATAGATATAACAAAAAATAGATATATAATTAGATAGTTAGACATATTAACATATAGATAGCTAGATAGATAGATAGATAGACTATTAAAAAAATAGAGAGATAAATTGATATTCAAATTGACAGTAAAAAATTTAGATAGATAGACAAAAAAGTTGATATGAGGATAAGCAGATAAAAATATAGATAGTTTAACATATATATATATATATATATAGACATAAAGTCAGATATATAGATAGATGTAAAGATAGGCTGCTAGATAGATAGATAGTTAGATAGATAAATCATCTGAATGATAAATGGGAAGATAATAGATAGACAAATAGATAGATGGATTGATAAACAAATAGATATATAAATATATAGATAGACAGATAGATTGATTGATAGATAATAGGATAGACAAATAGATAGATAGATTGATAGATATATATATATATAAATTGGCAGATAGATAGGTATCTAAATTTACAAATAGACACAAGGTAGATAGATAGATAGACAGATAGTTAGTTAGTTAGGCATAAAAATAGATAAATAAATAGAAAGATAGATAGATAGATAGATTGATTGATAGATAGATATATAGAGAGACAAATATCCTAATAAAAAGATAGATACAAATATAGATAGATAGATAGTTTGTTAATTAGTTAGATAGTTAGTTAGTTAGTTAGATAAATAGGAAGAATGATAAACAGATAGATAGGTAGACTGATAGTTTGATTGATAGTTATAGAGTTAGATAGATAGATAGTTAGACAAATAGATATATTGACAATTAGATAGAAAGATAGATAGATAGATATAGAGATAGAAGAATAGATAGATAGATTGACACACAGATCGACAAATATAATGAGACATATAGATAGATAGATAGATAGATAGATAGATACATAGATTGAAAAATAGACTGATAAAAAAATAATGATATATATAGATAGATAGATAGACTAATCAACAAATATGTAGATAGGTAGATGAGTACAAAGGCAGATATACAAATAGACAAATAGTTAGATAGATAGATAGATAGACAGATAGATGGATAGATTGATAAAAGATAGATATATAGATAGATAAATAGATACATAGATTTACTAATAGACTGATAGTTGTATTGATAGTTAAATAGTCAGATTGTTAGGAAAATAGATATATAGACAATTAGATAGATAGACACATAGATAAATACACAAATAGATATAGAGATAGGTAGAGAGATAGATGGGTAGATAGGTAGAAAGATATATAGTTAGATAAACTAATAAACAGATAGACATATAAACATATAGTCAAATACATAGATACACAAATAGAAAAATTTATTGATAGATAGATAGAATGATAGATAGACATTTATATAGTTAGATAGATATATAGATAGTTAAATAGATAAATAGATAGATAGATAGACAAATAGATATATAATTAGATAGTTAGACATATTAACATATATATATATATAGATAGATAGATAGATAGATAAATAGATAGATAGATTGATTGATTTTTAACCAAATTGACAAATAGATAGATTTACAAAATGACATATAAACATATATATAGATAGTCAAAAAAGTAGATTGGAGGATAAGAAGATAAAAATATAGATAGTTTGACATATATATATATATATATATCGATATATAGTCTGATAGATAGATTGAAAGATAGTCATATAGATAGATAGACAAATAGTTAAATAGATAAATAGATAGATAGATACACAAATAGATATATAGAAAGATAGAGAGATAAATAATTAGGTTGATACGTAGATAGGTAGAAAGACAGGTATATTGATAGACAGATATATAGATAGTCTGATATACAAATTAATAGATATCTAGATAGACATATTAATAGATAGATAGTTACATAGATAGAAAGAAAAAAAAATTGATATAATGTTAAATAGATAGACTAATATACTGATAGTCTGATTGATAGTTAAAAAGTTAGGTAGTTATACGAATAGATATATAGACAAATAGATAGATATATAGCTATACAGATTGGCTAATCGATAGATATATTGATAGATAGAAAGACAAATATAATTATAGACATATAGATAGAAAAATAGATAAATACATATATAGATAGATAGACAAATATACTTATAGACAAATATATAGATAGATAGATAGATTGACATATAGACAGACAAATAGATAGATACATACATAGATAGATAGATAGATAGATAGATAAAAAGATAGGTAGATAGACAATTAGAAAAATAGATTTTTAGATAGATATATAGATATGTAGATATATATATAGATAGAAAGATAGACAAATAGTTAGATATATAGATTGATAGATATACTATTATGTAGATAGTCAAATATATATCACTACAAAAAAAATTCCAAATAACTTGGAAATATTCACTAGCTAAATAGGAATTTGCTGTTGCTAAAATAGAATAATAATGGATTAATGACCGAAGTTTACCAAAATTAATGTGCTCATCGCAAAAAATTAATATTCGAAAAATTCCTTATCAAAAAATTTTTAACGGCATAAAATTACCTCACTAAATTTATTTTTTCCCTTGCTAATTTTAATCTTATTTTAGATTTACAGAAAAGACCCTAGCTAAATTAGCGAGGGAAAAATCCCTAGCTATTTTCATTCCAAAATTATTTTTACTTTTTTATTTTTTTACAAAAAAAATTGATTACATATCTTTAAGTTTTTATATTAAATTAAATAAAAACATAAACTATAAACCATAATTTATAATTACCAAAATATAAAAGCAATTAATAAATTTTTTTGATACTATATATTACATTGTTAAAACAAAAACATAACAAAATTTTATTACATCTTCATCAATACATCTAACGACATTGCATAAAGTATAATCTATTCATGAAATTGACGTTCCTTTCTCTCCCCTAGCTCCTCTGGTCACCAGTGAAGAAATCATAGCCATATTTCTGTATCACACCTTCCTAAGATAAAAAAACATAAACAAAAAATAATGACCCACATCAAGTCTCCACCTTGATAATTTATTGTTGAAGAATGAAAATGATCAACCTCGGCATGAACATGAACTATCGTATTGAACATGAAGGCTTCGAAAAATGAAGAAGCCCCAATAGGAGTGATCATCAGCTTCCTACCAGTAGAATCCTTCTTTTAATTATTGTTTTATTTAAAGAAAAAAAATGCAAAACAAGACTATTGTTTTCCACTTTAATAAGATGCACATGCAAAGCATGCCAGAAAAGCAAGAGTACACACTCATATTTTAAAATTATTAGAAATGATAATTTTAATAAGAACTATACATTTTCTAGATCCTCAAACCTTTGAACACAGCTTTATACCATTATCCCAACAAATCAAACCTAAAATGGATGTAGTGAGACCAATGTGAGGTAGAAATCTTACCCAAATAAGATTCTAGATCAGGTTAGGTCATTAAGAGTAACCCTAAATTTTTATTGGTGTCCATTATATATAACTACATCTACAACATGTATAACTATATTCTACATAAACTTAAAATCTATTCATATCATTCACCTCATTCATACATGTTTTTTGGATATTGTATAAATCTTTATCATTTTCCCAAATATCTTAGGAACTTAAAATTAATTTTTTCAACCTTAAATGTATTTTTATTGTATTTTTATAAGTTGTATTAATAATTAAGCTTTAATATGTTTAGAGTTTGTATTTTTGTTTCACTTAATATCATTTAACTAAATTTGATTTCTAATAAAATGCTCATTTGTTAAAATTTATGTTGTAAATTTCAAAACAAATAACAATATGTCTGTGAAATAAATATTATAAAAAAATTTTAAAATATATTTGTGATATAGTTTCATTTTACAAAGATAAAATTTTAAAAATAAATTTATTTACAAAATAAAAATTGCACCTCATAATATGCAATATGTTATATTTATTATAAATAAACAAGTTTGAAATGTATCTATTAATCACAAAAAAAACATTGTCATGTATTCAATTTGAAAAAAAAAATAAAAATAATTATTTAAAAAAACAAATTCATATATTTAAATCGTCATTTATATATTTTGAATAAAATATAACAAAAATAATTAATTGTAGAAAAATATACTCATATATTTATATGGTAATCTGTTTTGTTTGAACATAATTAAAGATATAATTGATTTTTTACGAAACATTAAAAACATTTGTTTATATGCACTACATTATATTTGTTTGAATTTTAAAGTTTCTAAAAATTTATTAATAACAATAAATAACAGGTAAAAATTTATCATAGACATTAATATTTTAATAAAAAAATTATATAGACAAATAAAAACAATATTATCTATTTATGAACTATATTTTCAATTTTAACATGATTGTAAAAATAAAATAATTTATAGATATGTCATCTTCAATTATTAATATTAGTATAATGATTGTTATTTTAATATAAATATTAAAAAACAACTATTTGAATAAAATAGAAGCTCATATATTTAATTCATAATATCATTTTACACATTAATATGCTTCACACACACACACACACACACACACACACACACACGCATACACACACACACACACGCACGCACGCACATACACACACACACACACACCCACACAAATATTTATTTTAAATATAAAAATTTACAATATTTTATACATTGTGTACAAAATATAATTTTTTATTTTAATTAAATTTTCAAAATCAAAAAATTTTAAATAGATTCACACAAACACACACACACACACACATAATTGTTTCATGTGTAACTTTAAAAATAGATTATGTATATAGGTATATGTGTGTGTTTGTGTGGGTGTATAGTAGTATATGCATGCATACAAGTATATACACACTACTTTGAAAATGTAGATACATGTGTGAATATATACAAAAGTACAAAAATATGTATGCTGATATATAATGTATAGTAATGTATATGGATGTATAAATGTGTGTGTGTGTAGGGCAGTGTATATGCACATATATATTAATGCATATATATGTAAATATCAACATTAATTTTGAGAAGAAAAATACTTGAGCACATAAATATTAACATTTTCCATAAATTCGTGAGAGTCGGAGCAAAAAGTGACATTATTACAAGATACTACTAATCTCCTATATGTAACACTTTGCCTCAAAATTTGATCAGAGCACTACTTGCAATGATAAGGTTCATTCAATACTACATACCATGGAGTTACATTTTTATTCAATATTATAATTTGTTCAAATAAAAAAATCTATCTAATATCTTTTTCATCAACTCTTCTATCTTCTTTTTCTAGTCTTTCTAAGCTATTTTTAATTTTGATTATATGTGCATTTCTTATCTAATATATCTAGTTCAAACTATAGTAATAGTAAAATTTATCAAATAAATCTTTGCCCGACATCTTTCTTTTTTATGAGATATTTGATTATAGAATATTTAGTATATACTATGACTTTGGTTCCCACTAAATATGATATTAACTTGCTAAAAGAAAAGATTGTTGATACAAGTTCTTTCTCAATAGTGGTGTAATTCAATTGGGTATTTGAGAGCGTGTTGTTATCATAGTATAAGATAACTATTTATAAATATTTGTATAACTATATAAAACTTTTAATTATTATATTTAACTATATTTGTAACTATGTAAACTATTTTTATAACTATATTAATAACTATATTAATAATTAAATATAACTATTTTTTAAATTTTATAATATTATATAACTATATGTGTAATTCTATATAACTATATTTTTAAGAAAATATACCATATGTATAATAATATATAACTATTTATAATTGTAGTTTACTAATTGTATCACTATAAAAAGGTTATATATAACTATATCTTTAACTACATACATATTTATAACTATAATTGTATTACTATATATAAATATTTGTATAACCATGTAATACTTTATATAATTTAATATAACTATATTTGTAACTATGTATACATGTTTGTATTCATATAATTAAATATATATTTTTTTTATAACTTTGTATATATTTATGTATAACTACTTTTAACTACTTGTATAAATATTTATGTATATAATTAGTGAAAGAAATGTGGTTGACGTTCACAAAGCTATTTAGTAGGCTATTTTCCAACAAGGAGATGTGGATTTTGATGCAAGGTCTTGATGCTGGTGGTAAGACAACCATTCTGTATAAGTTAAAGCTTGGTGAAATTGCCACCACAATTTCTACTATTGTCTTCAATGTAGACACTATTGAATACAAAAACATCAATTTCACTATGTGGGATGTTGGTAGTCAAGACAAGATTCACCCTTTCTGTAGGGATTACTTCCAAAATACCCAATTTCTCATATTTGTGGTGGACAACAATGATAGAAATTGTGTTATTGAAGCTAGAGATAAGTTGCAAAGGTTGTTAAATGAGGAAAAGTTTTGTGATGCAGTTTTGCTAGTGTTTGCCAATAAGCAAGATCTTCCCAATGCTATGAATGCAATTGAAATTACTGACAAGCTAGGACTTCACTCTCTTCGCCAATGCCATTGGTACATACAGAGCACCTGTGCTACCTCTGGCGATGGCCTCTATGAGGGTCTTGAGTGGCTTTCCACTTACTTTGCCAGCAAGTCATAAATAATTTAAGCAGGATGAGACAAACTTTGTTGACATATCTAGATGTGGATCTAATCTTTGCCTACTTTGTCTGAGTTTTGTTATGTTTTGTGGATGACATCATCTATTTTAGTGGGATTCAAATTATATTTATATATTACACGCCTAAAATACAAGACCTCATTTACTTTGCACAGATCTATTGTAAGTCGTGCTTGTTTGTTTTCTGTTTTGTGTCTTTTTGCCATTGGATCCCAAAGGTATAAGAACATATAACTATAAATAATTGTCTTTGACTATATGTATAACTATAAAATATTATACATAACTAAAATTAAAAAATATAATTAACAACATATAATTAATATACATTTTTATATATTAGTATATAAAAATATATTTTACCATATATATACCTATAGATAACTATATGTATACATATATAAAATTATAATAAAAAATATATATAGCTATATGTATAAATATAACTATATGTGTAACTATATGTATAATTACATGTGTAACAACATACAACATTATTTTTAACTATATGTGTATAACTATATATAAATATTTGTATAACTATATAATACTATATAATTAAATACAGCTATATTTGTAACTATGTATACATATATGTAAATTTATATATTTATTTATAACTTTATATATTTATGTATAACTATATAAAAATATTTATAGCTATATATACTTTATGTATAATAACACATAACTATAAATAATTATATCTTATTATATGTATAACTATAAAAGCTTTATACATAACTTAATTAAAATATATAATTTACAACTTATATTTAATATAGATTTGCATATATTAGTATATAAAAATGTATTTTATTATATCTTTACCTATACATAACTATAAGTACAATTATATAAAATTATAAGAAAAAATATATATACCTACAAGTATAAATATAAGCATAACTATAAGTGTAACTATATGTATATCCACATGTAACTATAATTATAATTACATGTATAACAACATACAACATTATGTTTAACTCTATGTGTATATATATATATATATATATATATTTGTATAACTATATAACACACTATATAATTAAATATAACTATATTTGTAACTATCTATTCATATATGTAAATATATATATATAGTTGTTAATAACTTTGTATACATTTATGTATGACTACTTATTATTACCTGGAGCTATGGATCAATACAAAACAGCCTCAGAAATCAGGTATGATTTGGATGATAGCTATCATACACTACTTTATTTTTCCTTATAAAACTAATGAATGCTGATAAAATATTCATAAAATTTGAAATTTGTAAAAAATATTACAATGTTCCTATAATAATGAAAGTAATATAAGCTCCAATTTGTTAAACAATTTACATCCTCAGTTCATTGGGTACACTCAGGGAAAGCTACATGCGTTGGTAATGAAATCATACAAATATCATGAGTTTGCTGCTACTCAAAATTAGGTATTGGAGCTTTGGATGAAAGCAATCCTATCTTAAAAATCAAGTATGCTTTTTATGATAGCCATCACATACTACTTTCTTTTTTACTTATTAAACTAATGAATGGTGAAAAAATGTTCATAAAATTTGAAACTTGTAATCATATTAGGTTCTCTATTATGTTTCTTTCATGGATGATTTATGAACTTTTCTAGACTATTATATATTTCTATTTAATATTACTTATCATCTAGTTTGTGCTTTGCTTATTCACTTGATATCTACATGAAAACCTCCATTGATTAGCCAAGTAATTTACACATGGAACTTGATTGAGTATATATGTACATGTATGCTGTAGTGTATATTTACATATATTATATGTACATATACATATATACTGGTATATATGTATAAGTATTTACTAGTATATATGTACATACTTGTACATATATACACTGCAGTGTAAATGTACATGCATGTACATATACACAATAGTGTATATGTATACACGTATGTATTTACATATACACTATAGTGTATATGTACATTTACTGAGTATATATGTACATATAAATACTGAGTATATATGTATATATGATAGCCATCACATACTACTTTCTTTTCTACTTATTAAACTAATGAATGGTGAAAAAATGTTCATAAAATTTGAAACTTGTAATCATATTAGGTTCTCTATTATGTTTCTTTCATGGATGATTTATTAACTTTTCTAGACTATTATATATTTCTATTTAATATTACTTATCATCTAGTTTGTGCTTTGCTTATTCACTTGATATCTACATGAAAACCTCCATTGATTAGCCAAGTAATTTTACACATGGAACTTGATTGAGTATATATGTACATGTATGCTGTAGTGTATATTTACATATATTAATGTACATATACATATATACTGGTATATATGTATAAGTATTTACTAGTATATATGTACATACTTGTACATATATACACTGCAGTGTAAATGTACATACATGTACATATACACAAGTGTATATGTATACACGTATGTATTTACATATACACTATAGTGTATATGTACATTTACTGAGTATATATGTACATATATGTACACTATACTAGTATATATGTACATATATATATACTAGTATATAATCTATCGTATTTATCATTGTGAATATTATTTTAGATAGGAAAATCAAATTACGACCAATATTATTGAAAATTTGTTATGATAGAAAGATTAAGATAATACATAGATGAGCCTTTAAAATCAAATTCATACATTACAACAAAATACATATGATGATGTATATGATAAAATTTAAAGTTGTACAGATCATAACGGTTGGTTGAAAAAGATGTTATAATTTTTATCATTTTATGACTTAATGATTTGTAATATTTTTTTTTGTTTTAGTTTTATTTTGAAAGATAATGTTACCATATTTTATTTTAATAAGTATTAATTATACTTTTAAAGTAAATAATTTTTTACTATTTTTTTAATTCATAATTTTAAATTTTTTATATACTAGGTTTGTATGTATATATTTTGTATTTACATTATGTATACATGTATCTACACAATAATTTCTATCTATATACAATGTGTATATGTATATATTCAATATGAGTGTATATACACATTGTATGTACATTCTATATACATTATATATATTTTTTGTATATTGTAATACACAATAATTATATTATGTGTATATATAGATACACATAACAATTAACACATCTATGTTATGTATAATATATTGATATAATGCTACCATCATGCTCAGCACTTGCCGCTTGCACACACTATCTAGGGGACATGGCCCATAGGAGACCAGGGTCTAGAGCCTAGGCCCTTGTGAAGTGGACTAGGTGCCATGGACAGGCCCTAACGAGGGCATGCCTGGCTTTCATGGTTCAGACCCAGTCTATTCTAGGTTTGGCACGTGCTAGGCCAAGCAATAGCCATTATCATCACAATTGTTGGCAAAGATTTTAATGAGAACTATCTGGACTATCTTAATTTCTTTTTTCTATGAAGTTTGAGGTGATGAATATATATAATATTCATTATATTTATTGCACAATTTTAATTTATGTATTTCTTGTTTCACTTGTATATAGTCTATGTAGTGTAGTGCTTATATTGATGGCATGCTCCAAACACTTTTACTTTTGTTCTTTAAAAAAACATTAGGTGTCTTGGGGTAGTCTCCAACATGTTAGCTTAAATGATAGTGGTGGTGGTGGCATTATCACTTTTATTTCCCCCGCTTTCATATCATGTTCAATAGTATAAATACATGCGTTTGGGTGCCTCATTCCTAATGCAACCAAACCTATAAAGAGACCAAGTACAAAGCCACACAGAAGAAGATATACATGATGAAAATTTATCTTTGAGAGCATGTTAGATTTATAAGTTAGAAAGCATGTTGTTATTGAATCAGCATCATGGTCATTGGCGATTGTATTATTTTGTTTTGGCACGTGTTGTTTTTTTGTTTTGTTTTGGAAGATAAAAATTCTATTTTTCTGGGCATGTACTATTATGATTTTCACTGGCCGACTTTTTTTTTTCTATTTGTCAATTAGTTTTCGTAAAGTCTAAAGCCTGTGTAATTTGTTAATTTTACTAGGTTTCTACTTACCATGTAGAGTTGGATGTTCTGGCAGTGCAATATTGGGCCTCATGTGCTATCTATTGTGGTGTGCTGATCGTTATTTTCAGTCATGGGGTGCATGACATGCACTATATATGTACAAATACCGAGTATATAAGTATGAATATACTTGGTATATACATAAGTATATACAGAGTATATATGTAAGTATATAATGAGTAAGTACATAAGTGGGTGCATATATTTATTTGTATACATGTATATATTGTCATACATACACGTACATTCACACACACGCGCGCGCGCATTTGAATATATATTTGCTCGGGCTGGTCTGGTCACCATCATGCATTACTTACCGATCCAGGTCATAAAAGTCATGAATATTAGAACTTTCCCAAACTGTGGCATGAAGATATTTCTTATCTAGGCCATCCAGGCAGCCATAGGTTGGTCTTAAATCTTTTAGTAATTGTGTAGATATGTAATTATCACATGGTAAAAAGCATATGTATGTGGAAATAAGTTTTCTTGTTGTAGGCACTACAATGATTGGTTATAATTGTACTATGTTTTAGGATGATCATAATGATACTCATGTAGTCTCGTGTTAGTTTATTATATCTCACAAAACTATATCCAATTGGCAGGAAAAATGTATAATTACCTGATTTTTATAGGCCACGAGTGCCAAGAGGAATATTGGGTCTTGTTTAGGGAGAAGTAGCTTCTTGCTACGCCAAAAACTCGCTCAATCTCAAAACGAGGGGTTGGTAGGGAAGTTCATCACTCGAGCATCATCGTCATTCCCACTTTTATTATCTATGGTAGATAGCGGCAGCAGTTGCTGTCGCAATGGCAGTAGCTGCTACGGCCATAGCTACTACAGCCGTAGAAGCAACAGCGGCAGTAGCGGCAGCAGCAGCAATAGCAGGAGCAGCAATAGTGGTGCTGGTAGGAGCAGTAGTAACGACGGCTGCAACAGGGGCAGTGGGGCCAACAACGGCAGCAATGGCAGCAGTAGTAGGGGCAGTGGTAGTAGTAGCAGCAGGAGCAGTAGTAGCAGCTACGACGGTAGTAGCAACAACAACTGTTGCAACGATAGTAGCAACAGCAGCAGCAAATGCTGTATATACATATGTATATACACACATATATTAATGTAGTATTTTTACATATAATACTACGACATTATATGTACATATATATTGAGTATATACGTACTCAGTATATATGTACATATAATACTACAGTAATATATGATAATATACACTACAGTAAATATGAACATATATACTATAGTATTATATATTCATCAAAACATAAATTTTTATATTTGTTTTTTTTATTTTATTTACTAATTTAAATTTCGTACTGATATGGTACCTCATTGTTCTCCATATGAAGTTTGTATAAGTGAGAGATTTTTTTTACTAGGCATGATACACTGTGACTCAGACAGCTTTGTAACAGCCGAAAGATGGTGATCGCAGGAGTTGAGGATGAGAAAGTAATGTAAATGCACATATAGATTATATTTCATGCACTATCAGTAGATACATTGATGAATAAGATGTAATAAAATTTTGTTATGTCATTGTTTTAATTATGCAAGACAAGGATTGCTTAGATTATTTTTATTCAAAATTATTATTCTAATAATTTATTCATCATTTTGTGTTGCACTTTAGCATGTTGGAGTGCTCATTTTTTCTATGTTCAAGATTCCTATTTATTTGTTAATGGTTACTGCTACAAATGATCAGTCTCAATTTCATCTGCTAGTTCTTTTGTTTGCTTGTCAACTCAGTCATGGTGGTGAAAAGCAACCCCCTTATAAGCCTTGAGACTGATAGAGAGTATAATTTTTTGAATGTGCATTGACATCGCATGGGAATAAGAACAAAACATTTTGGTAAGAGGGAGAGATAGTTGATATGCCTATCTAGCTGGTATTTTCTATAACAACTTTTGAATTTGCTCAGTATAAGAAAGAAATTTGGATATATTGTTTTATTTTATCTGCAGTAAGACTAGAGATATATTGTTGCTGTTGACACAAAATATATATTGACAAATATTTATCTTTTTATAGACACCTATGTAGCTATCTGTCTTTATTAGATATAGTTACGTGATGTCCTATAGATATATAAAAATTTTAAAATTTTTTATAATATATTCAGATATATAAATAAATAGACAAATATATATTCAGATATATAATATATACACAAGTTACTTTCTATAGATAGACACGTAGACATATTTGATAAATTTCATATAAACAAATAGATATATGAAAAATAGATAGATTGATAGAAAAATTGTAATATAAATATAAAGACATATAGTAAGAAAGATAGATATATATATTGACTAATAACTGATAGATAGATAGATAGACAAGTAGATCGATACAGATAAAGATAAACAGACAGATAGACAGATAGATAAATAAAGAGATATACAGATTAATAGATAGATAAATAAATAGATAAATAGATAGATATATAGATAGTTGATTAGATATACAAATACATGGATAGGAAAATAAGCATATATATATATAGACAGACAGACAAATAGATAAATAGAAAGATAAAGAATAAGATTGTTTTATAGTTAGATTAATAGAAAGATTGACAAAAATAGATATAGGCATATATGTATATCGGCAAATATGTAGAAAGTTAGATAGACACATTGATAGATAGTCAGATAGTCAGAAAGGAATATGAATAGATAGACAGATGGCCAGACATATAGATAGATAGATAGGTATATAGATAGACAGATAAACATAAAGATAGATAGCAAGATATACAAATGACTAATAGACTTATAGATAGAAACATTGTTATATAGTTAAAGAAATAGAAAGATAGACAGATAGATAGATAGATACATACATACATACATAGATTTATAGATTGACAAATTACTAGACACACATATAGATAGATAAACAATACATAAAAAGATAGATATACTAATATATAGATAGCCAAATATAGATAGAATAATTCAAAAGTTATATAGATAGATAGATAGACAGATAAATAGATAGATAGATAGATATATAAATAGATATACAAATAAACTGATAGAAACAAAGACAGACAGATAGATAGATAGATAGATAGACATTTAGAAAGATATATAAATAGATAGATAGATATCAAAAGAGATAGAATGATAGATAGATATATAGATAGATACACATATTAACTTATATATAGATAGATAGATAAATAGATAGAAAGATAGAAAGATAGAAAGATAAATAGATATATAGAAAGAAAGAAAGAAAGATAGATAGATAGATAGATAGATAGATAGACATAAACACATAAAAAAAGATAGACAGATAAACAATTAGATAGATAGATAGAGAAATTGATACATAAAGAGATAGACTATAGAAGGTTAGATAGACTGATAGATAGAACCATTGTTAAATAGTTTAGCAAATAGACATATACATAGTTAGACAAATTGACAAATATAGAGATATGTAGATAAATAGATACTTAGATTTATAGATTAACTGATTTAGAGATACACATATAGATAGATAGACAGATAGACATATAGATAAATAGGTAGAAAGATATAAACTAAGAAAGAAAGATAGATTGACAAATAAATAGATTGACAATAAATTGATAAATACTCAAATAGTTAGATACACAGATAGATTGATTGATAGATAAACATATTGATATACATATAGAAATATAGATAGATAGACATATATAGATAGAAAATAAATGGATATAAAGATAGACAGATATATAGAAAAATAGATTGAGAGACAGATAGAGAGATCGATAAATAGACAAACAAATAGATATATAGATAGATAGATAGCCAAATAAATAGATTTTACAAATAGTCAAATAGACAATTAGATAGATAGCTAGTTAGATAAATAGCCATATAAACATATCTAGGTAAATAGATGGAAAAATTGACAGATAGATAGATAGGTAGATTGATAAATAGAAAAATAGATAGATAAATAGATATACATATAGATAGATAAAAAGATAGACACATAGATAGATATATAGATAGATATAGAGATAGATATATAGAAAGATATATAACTACACAAATAGATAGACACATAGACATATAGATTGATAAACATATTCATATAGATAGTGTTAAAATTATTGACAAATAGACATATAAAGAGATAGATAGATATACAGATAGATATATAGATAGATAGATAGGTAGAAAGAAAGATTTATAGATAGATAGATACATAGATACATAGATAAATAGATATTTAGACATGAACACAAATTGGCAGAATGGTAGATAGGCAGAAAGACACATTGATATATAGATAGATAGCTAGATATACAGATAGATAAATTGACATATATTCTAATACACAAAAAGATATATAAATAAATAATTAGATAGATAAATATATAGATAGATAGATAAATACATAGATAGATAAATACATAGATAGAAATTTATACAAATAGACTGATAGATTGAAAGATAGCTAGCTTGACAAAATATAGATAGAAGATAAAAATTTTAGATAGTTAGATAGTTAGACTGATAGATAGGCTTATTAATTGATAGACGGATAGATATATAGACTTATAGAAAGATAAACAAATAGATAGATAGACAGACTGACAGATATATAGATAGATAGATAGATATTTAGACAAATAGATTATAGACAAATATTTAGATATACATATAGCCAAATCAACTGACAAATACAAAGATTGATAGATAGATACATAGATAGACAGATATACATATAGATAGAAAGTTATATAAATAGATAGACAGACAAACATATAGATATATAGATAGATAGACATATATTCATATGGATAGATAGGTATTTAGGCAGATAAAAAGATAGATAGATGGATAGGCAAAAAGTCTAATAGATGGAAAGATAGATAAACACATAGAAAGATAGGCAAATAGATAGATAGACTAATGAATAATACACTAATTGACAAAACACATATAGATTGGTAGATATATATGTAAATATAAAGTAAGATCGCTAGATAGAAAGATAGATATATAGATACATAGATATATAGATTAATAGATTTATAGAAACACAGATAAACAGATAGATTGATTGATTGAAAATTATATATATATACAAAGAGTCCGATAGATAGATAAATAGATAGACAGACAAATAGACAAAAAGATAGAAAAATAATTGACAGATAGATAAATAGACAAATACTCAAATAGCATAGAGATATATAGGCAGATAGACAGATAGATAGATAGATAGATATATAGATAGGTAGATAAACACATACACAGAGTATATAAGTCAATGTGTCTATCTTTCTATCTATCGGTTAATCTCTCTATATGTTTATATATCTATTTGTCTAACTATTTATATGTCTATCTTTTTTCTATATATCAATAAATCTATTTATCTTTCTATATATATATTTTCCTATATGTATAACTTTCTATTATACTATTTTTTATTTGTCTATGCATCTATTTGTCTATTACTAAATCTATCAATCTATGAATTTATCTATATGTTTATCTTTATATCTGACTATTTCACTAATTATCTAAAAATCTATATGTTTATCTATCTTTCTGCCTATTTATCTATCTGGCTAACTATATAGATATCTTTTTAACCTATCACTCTAGTAGTCTATAGATCTATATATCTATCTATATATCTCTCTATATATTTATCAACCTATATATTTTTCTATCTGTCTATCTATCTATTTATTTATATGTCTATATATCTATTTTTCGATCTATCAATCTATGTATCTATTTATCTGTCTATCTATCTATCTATCTATCTATCTATCTATCTGTCAATCTATATATCTATCTATATGTCTATATGTCTATTTGTTTATTTATATATCTACCAATCTATATATATATATATGGCTATTTGTATGTGTATATATTAGAATTTTTATCTATCTACTTATTTATCTATGTGTCTATCTATCAAACTATCTAACTACCTATTAGTCTATTAGTCTAATTGTCTATGTATCTATTTATCTATATATTTTTATCTTTATATGTCTATGTATCTATATATGTGTCTATTTGTTTATTTATCTATCTTTCTATCTTATATTTATTTATCTATCTATTAATCTATCTATCTAAGTATCTATCTATCTATCTATTTGTGTCTTTGTCTATCTATCTATGTTTTTATGTGTCTATCTAGCTATTTATTTGCCAATCTATGTATGTATATATCTATCTGTCTATCTGTGTGCCTGTCTGTCTCTCTATCTTTTTGAATATCTATCTAACTATCTAGATATGTATTTGTCTATCTATCTATATGTCAATTTGTCTATCTATCTATATATCCATCTATTAATCTATTTTACTATCTATCTTCATATCTATCTTTCTATTTATATGTCTATCTACATATCTAACTATCTATCTATATATCTGTTTGTTATATGTCTACCTATCTACCTATCTATTTGTATATATGACTATGTATCAATCTATTGTTTTATGAATCTATCTCTCTATGTATCTATCAATATAAATTTATAACTATCTTTCTATTTATCAATCTATTAGTCTATCAGCCAATCAATCTATCAATCTATCTATATATTTTTATTTTTATTTATTTTTTTATCTATCTATATAACTTTCTAACTATCTTTCTATTTATCAATCTATTAGTCTATCAGCCAATCAATCAATCAATCTATCTATATATTTATATTTTTATCTATTTTTTATCTATCTATTTATCTTACTATCTATATGTATATCTATCTTTATGTTTATTAGTTTATCAATTTATAAGTCTATTTGCCTATTAATTTATCTATCTATCTTTCTATTTTTTTATATGTCTATCAATCTATCTATTTATCTACCTATCTATCTAACACTCTATCTGTCTATTTCTATGTCTATTTGTCTATATATCTATATTTCTAAATGTATATTTGTCTATCTATCTATTTGTCTATCTCAATATCTATACATATGTCAATCTATCTTTCTATATTTCTATCTATCTCTATCTATCTTTCTATCATTAGTCTATCTGTCTAAGTATTGATGTATTTTATTACCTATTTATCTATCTATTTGTTAATCTATCTATTTGTTTATCTATATATATATATCTATTTATCTATCTTTATGTCTGTTTATCTATCTGTTTATCATTATATTTGTCTATCTAAGTGTCTAATATCTATCTATATTTCTATATATTTGTCTAGTTGTCTATTTAACTTTTTTTCTATATATCTATCTATATCTGAGAGTCTATCTATCTATATATATATATATATCACTCTATTTATCTATCTATCTATATGTCTATCTATTTATCTATCTATTTGTCTATATATTTATCTATCTATTTTAATATTTGTATATTTGTATATATACTTTTTGTATATCTATCTATCTATCTATTTATCTATGTAGCTATATATTTATCTTTTTATCTATCTATCTTTCTTATATCTATCTATCAAACTTTCTATCTATCGATCTATCTATTTGTCTAGTTATTTATCTATCTATCCATTTATATATATTTCTATATGTTTATCTATCTATCTAACTTTTTGTTTATATACCTATATGTGATCTATTTATCTTTCAATCTATCTACTATTAACTGTCTAATTGTGTTTTTGTCTATCTATCTATAAGTCAATCTATATAGCTCTGTATGTATATAATTATCTATCTATCATCAAATCTAACTATCTGCTTATCTATATATTTTAATTTTTTATATTTATCAATCTATATATATATTTTTCTATCTTTCTATCTAATTAAATATATATCTGACTATATATCTATCATTCTTTTTGTATATCTATTTATCTATGTATCTATCAATCTTTCAATCTGTATGTCTATCTGTTTATCTATCAATCTATCTGTCTGTCTATCTGTCCATCTGTCTGTCTATCTATTAGATTATCTACACATCTGTAGATCTTTCTATTTGTCTATCTAACTATAAGTATATCTATTTGTCTAATTATCTAACTATTTATCTATGCATAGGTATATCTATTGATCTGATTATCTATCTATCTCTCTAACTATCTAATTATCTTTCTATATATGAATTTATCTATCTATTTATCTATCTATCTAACTAACTAACTATCTATCTATATACCTATTTATCTATCTCTCTATTTGTCTATCTACATATCTGTCTATCTATCTAATGATCTATCTAACAATCTATTTTTATATCTACATGCCTATGAAATTATCTATATATCTGCTTATATATGTTTCTGGTTATCTATCTATCTGACTATCTATCTATATATCTATATGTCAAGATGCCAATATGTCTATCTGTTTATCTATCTATCTTTTTATCTTAATATATATGGATCTATCTATCATTATATCTGTCTATCAATCAATCTATCTATTTATCTTTTAAATTTTCTATCTATCTATATATCTGTCTATCTATCTATTTATCTGTCTATTTATATTACTATTTATCTAACTATCTATTTATATATATTTGTATCTATCTTTTTATCTATCTATTAATTTATCTATTTGTTTATATATTTATCTATCTATTTTACTATTTGTATATTTGTATATATGCTTTTTGTAATTCTATCTATCTATTAATCTATCTATCTATCTATCAATCTATCTATCTCTCTATCTATATTTCTTTATATCTATCTATTTATCTATCTGTCTATCTATCTATTTGTCTAGTTGTTTATCTATCTATCTATTTATCTATATTTCTATATGTTTATCTATCTATCTAACTTTTTGTTTATATACATATATGTCGATCTATTTATCTTTCAGGGTATCTTCCTATTAATTGTCTAATTGTGTTTTTGTCTATCTATCTATTTATAAGTTGATAGAAAAATTAACATTTTGATAGATAAATTGATAGATATATTAAAAGATAGGTAGAAAGATAGATAGATAAATAGATAGATAGGTTTATACATAGATTAATAGATAGACAGATTGATAGACAAGTTTATAGTGATATTGATAGAGAGATAAATAACAAATAAATTGACAAATAGTTAGATATAAATATTAACATATTATTAGACAAAAATACTTTATTTTTCCTAATAATTTATTCAAATAAGTTTAATTAAATATAAATAACATGAAAATAAATATGTTATATATAGTTATTTAAATAAAGTATTTTAAATGTAATATTTATTTTTATGAAATTAATTTTCCTAATAATATTTATTTAAATATTATTATGGATTAATCTGAAGATGATATCTTTTTAATTCAAATAAGTTAGAGGTAAGTGATAGGTTGGTTTGTTGAATATGAGTCTTTATAACCTGTTAAAATACTTTGACATCAATTATTGTTCTACTTTTTTTAGAGGATATGAAGAATCTAGATGCATTGAGTTTGTAAAAATTATATAAAATTTTTTTCGTGATATCTAAAATGATTCGTGATTTGCTGATCTTTACTGTGTTTAGTGTATATTAAAATCTATCATATTTATGATTATGAATATTATTTTAGATAGGAAAATGAAATTACAATCAATATTATTGAAATTTGTTATGATAGATAGATTAAGATAATACATAAATGAGCATTCAAAATCAAATTCATACATTACAACAAAATACATATAATGTTGTATATGATACAATTTAAAGTTGTACAGATCATAACAGTTAGATTGAAAAAGATGTTATAATTTTTATCATTTTATGACTTAATGATTTGTAATATTTTTTATGTTTTAGTTTTATTTTGAAAGATAATGTTACCATATTTTATTTTAATAAGTATTAATTATAATTTTAAATTAAATAATTTTTAAATATTTTTTTTAATTCATAATTTTAAATTTTATATATACTAGGTATGTATGTATATATTTTGTATTTACATTATGTATACATGTATATACACAATAATTTCTGTCTATATACAATGTGTATATGTATATATTCAATATGAGTGTATATACACATTGTATGTACATTCTATATACATTATGTATATATTTTGTATATTGTAATACACAATAATTATATTATGTGTATGTATAGATACACATAACAATTAACACATCTATGTTATGTATAATATAGCGATATAATGCTGCCATCATGCTCATCACTTGCCGCCTGCACCCACTATCCAAGGGACATGGCCCATAGGAGTCTAGGGTCCAGAGCCTGGGCACTTGTGAAGTGGACCAGGTGCCATGGATAGGCCCTGACGAGGGCATGCCTGGCTTTCCTGGTTCAGACCCACTCTATGCTAGGTACGACACGTGCTAGGCTAGGCAATAGCCATTCTCATCACAATTGTCGGCAAAGATTTTAATGAGAACTATCTGGACTATCTTAATTTATTTTTTCTATGAAGTTTGAGGTGATGAATATATATAATATTCATTATATTTATTGCACAATTTATTTTATGTATTTCTTGTTTCACTTGTATATAGTCTATGTAGTGTAGTGCTATATTGATGGCATGCTCCAAACACTTTTACTTTTGTTCTTTAAAAAAAATATCAGGTGTCGTGGGGTAGTTTCCAACATGTTAGCTGAAATGATGGTGGTGTTGGCGGCATTATCACTTTTATTTCCCCCGCTTTCATATCATGTTCAATAAAATAAATACATGCGTTTAGGTGCCTCATTCCTAATGCAACCAAACGTATAAAAGAGACCAAGTACAAAGCCACACAAATAAAGAAATACATGATGAAAATTTATCTTTGAGAGCATTTTAGATTTATAAGATAGAAAGCATTTTGTGATTGAATTAGCATCAAGGTCATTGGAGATTGTATTATTTTGTTCTGGCATGTGTTGTTTTTTTGTTTTGTTTTAGAAGATAAAAATTCTATTTTTCTGGCCATGTACTGTTCTGATTTTCACTGGGTGACTTTTTTTATTTTCTATTTGTCAATTAGTTTTCGTAAATTCTGAAGCATGTGCATTTTGTTAATGATACTAGGTTTCTACTTACCATGCAGAGTTGGATGTTCTGGTAATGCAATACTGGGCCTCATGTGCTAGCGCTTGTGGTGTAATGATCTTTCTTTTCAGTCATATGGTGCATGACATGCACTGTATATGTACAAGTATATAAGTATGAATATACTTGGTATATACAAACGTATATAATGAATATATACGTAGGTATATAAAGAGTATGTACATAAGTGGGTGCATATATTTATTTGTAGACATGTATATATTGTCTTACATACACGCCCATTCACACACACACACACATGTTAGAATATAAAATTGCTCAGGCTAGTCTAGTTATCATCATGCATTGCTTACCGATGCAGGTCATAAAAGTCATGAATATTAGACCTTTCCCAAACTGTGGTATGAAGATATTTCTTATCTATGCCAGCCTGGCAGACATAGGTTGGTCTTAAATCTTTTAGTAATTGTGTATATATGCATTTATCACATGGTACAAAGCATATGTATGAAGAAATAAGTTTTCTTGCTGTAGGCACTTCAATGATTGGTTAAAATTGCACTGTCTTAGGATGATGATAATGATGCTCGTGTAGTGTAGAGTAATTTTATTACATCTCACAAAACTATATTCAATTGGAAGGAAAAACATATCATTACATGATTTTTATAGGCCACAAGTGCCAAAAGGAATATCAGGTCCTATTTAGGTAGAAGTAGCTCGCCGCCACATCAAAAACTCACTCAATCTCAAAATAAATGGTTTGTAGGGAAGTTTATCAATCGAGCATCATTGCCAGCAGCACTTTTATTATCAGTGGCAGCAGTGGCAGCGGTAGCGGTAGCAGCAGAAGTGGAAGCAGCAGCAGCAGCATAAGCAGCTGTAGCAGTGGCTATAGCAGGGGCAGTGGAACTAGCAATGGAAGCATCAGTAGCGGCAACTACAGCAGCAGCAAGAGTAGTAGTTGTAGCAGTGGCGGTGGCAGTAGTAGCAGCAATGGCATTGGCAGTAGCAACAACAGGAGAAATAGTAGCAGTGGCGGCGGCAGTAGCAGCGGTGGCGGCAGTAGCAGCGGTGGTGGCAGTAGCAGCAGCAGGAGCAATAGTAGCAGTGGTGGTGGCTATAGCAGCAGTAAAGGCAATATATACGTATGTATATACGCACATATATTACTGCAGTAATTGTACATATAATACTACAATATTATATGTACGTATATACTGAGTATATACGTACACAGTATATATGTACATAAAATACTACAGTAATATATGATCATATACACTATAGTATATATGAACATATATACTATAGTATTATATATTTATCAAAACATAACTTTTTGTAATTTTTTTTTGATTTTATTCACTGATTTAAATTTCATATAGATATGGTTCCTCATTATTCTCTATATGAAGTTTGTATATGTAAGAGGATTTTTTATTAGACATGATGAACCGCAACTCGGATAGCTTTGTAGCAGTAGAAAGATGGTGATCGGAGGAGCTGAGGAAGAGAAGCAACATCAATGCACTGATAGATTATACTTTATGCACTATCAGTAGATACATTGATGAATAAGATGTAAAAAAATTTTGTTATGTCTTTGTTTTAAATATGTAAGACAAGGGTTACTTAGATTGCAGTTATTCAAAATTATTATTCTAATAATTTATTCATCATTTTGTGTTGTTCATTAGGATGGTGGAGTGCTCCATTTTTCTAGGTTTAAGTTTCTTATTTATTTGTTAATGGTTACTACTATAGATGATTAATCTCTATTTCATCTGTCAGTTCTTTGTTAGCTTGTTAGCTCAGTCATGGCGGGGCAGAGTAACCCCCTTATAAGCCTTGGGACCGGGAGAGAGTTTTGGTTGAGAGGAGGCAAGATGCGAACTTTGATACTCCAAGCCTACCTCGTGGCTCGTCTTCCAGGTTTTTCTCTAATAGTTTTCAGAGATATTTTCTAAAATTTAAATAATCTTTGTATTTCATATTTATGTTGATAGCGAAGTAATCTGTCGTCTTTTTGAAGTATAAATGGGATCATATTAATTTGTTGTAGTTTTGTGTCATCTTTGTGAAGTATAAATGAGATAATATTAATTTGTTGCAGTTTTGTATCATCCGAGTTTTTTGATTATATATATGTGCATATAATATTGTAGTATATATGTACATATATACAGTAGTATATAGTGCAAAAATACTGAGTATATACGTACGTATATATCGAGTATATACGTACGTATATACTAAGTATATACATACGTATATACCAAGTACATATATACCCAGTATATACATGCATATAAACTTAGTATATACGTGCATATATACTAGTATATACGTGCATATATACCTGGTATATACGTACATATATACTAGGTATATACGTATGTATAAACTCGGTATATACGTACTATAAACTCGATATATACATACGTATATAATCGGTACATACATATGTATATACTTTGTATATAGATACTTATATACTCAGTATACACACACATATATGTTGTAGTATATAAGTACGTATATTCTAAGTATATACGTACATATATACTATAGTATGTAGGTATATACTATAGTATATGTACATATAATACTATAGTATTATATGTAAATATATACTTAGTATATGGATATATTTATACTTAGTATATATGGGCATATAAACTTTCTATATACATGCATATACTCAGTATATATGTGTGTATATACTCGGTATATACGTACTATATATTATGTATATACTTACATATATACTGAGTACATACGTATATACTCAGTATATATGTACTATTTACTCGGTATATACGTACTATATACTCGATATATACATACTTTATACTCGGTATAAACGTACTATATACTATGTATATACATACTATATACTCTATATATATGTAAATATATACTCGGTATATGCGTACATATATACTTGGTATATACATAAATATATACTCGGTATATACATACCTATATACTAGGTATATACGTACTTATATACTCAGTATTTACGCACATATATACTGTAGTATATGCACATATAATACTGTAGTATTATATGTGCTTATAATATTGTAGTATTAAATGTACGTATATATCGAGTACATATGTACTCAGTATATATGTACATATAATACTTCAGTATATATGTAGATATACTGTAGTAATATATGTAACGAGTGAAATGTTTGTATATATATAGATATATACTGCAGTATTATATATTTATCAAAACATAATTTTTTTATTTATATATTTTGATTTTATTGGCTTGTTTAAATTTCGTATAGATATGGTACCGCATTGTTCCCCATATGAAGCTTATATAAGTGAAGAGATTTTTTACTAGACATGTCGAACAGTGACTCGGACAACTTTGTCATAGAAGAAAGATCGTGATCAGAGGAGCATAGAGAAAGAAAGCAACGTCAATACACGGATATATTATATCTTATGTATTGTTGATAGATACATTGATGAATAAAATGAAATATAATTTTGTTATATTTTTGTTTTATTTATGTAAATTATTGAATCAGAATAATTAATTAAATGATTTTATTTTTTGTTAATTATAAATTATTGTTTATAGTTTCGGTTTTAATTCAATTTAATATAAAAATATTAAATTATTTAATTAAATATTTTGAAAAAAAAAATTCTGAAAATAGTTTCAGAATGAAAAAAGCTAGGGAATTATCTATTTCTAATTTAGCTAAGGAATTTTCCCTTGCTAATTTAGCTAGAGAATTTTCCTTTGCTAATTTAGCTAGAGAAATTATTATTTTAGCTAGAGATATTACCGTCACTAAAATTTTAGCTAGGGACTATTTCCCTCGCTAATTTTTAGCGACGAGAACTTTAGATTAGGAAAGCTTCTGTCAACAAATAAGTTTAGCGACTAGAAAAGCCTCAGTTAGCTAAGGAATTTTCCCTTGATAATTTAGCTAAGGAATTTTCACTTACTAATTTAACTAGGAAAATTAATATTAAATATATTTCATTCGGTTATATATTTAAAGAGAAGGATCAGTAGATACTATTTTGAAGGATAAAATGTAGGAAATAAAAGAAGTGAATGATGAGATGAAAGAAGTGAATGATGAGATGAAAGAAGTTAAGAATGCAATGAAAAAGCAGATATCTTATATAGAGTCATAGTTAATGGACTTAACGTAGCAGATAGCATACTAACTTCTAGCAGAGAAACCATGTAGGAGAAGCAAGCACAAATGCACTAGCTAATGATGAAGATGATGATTTAGTATTAAATGATTATATACTTATGTAATCTTTTTGTTTTAACTATGTAACTATTGTATCAGAATAATTTTCTAAATTGTTTATACTTTTTGTTAATTATAAAAAATGGGTTATAGTATATGTTTTTATTCAATTTAATATAAATATTTAAAAATATGTAATCAAATTTTTTGTAAAAAATTAAATTGTGAAAATATATTTGGAATGAAAATGCCTAGGGAATTTTCCCTCCATAATTTAGATAGGGAAGTTTCTATATATATCCAGGAGAAAAATATTAATTACTAGTCTTAATTATGATCAAAAAATTAAGGAAAAAATATAATTAGCTAGGGATTTCTGTAATTCAAAAATTTGCTAGGGAAGTTTTTTTCCTTTAATATTTTGTGATGAGCACTTTAGCTTTGGATAATTTACATCATAAATCCATTGCTATTCTATTTTAACGAGAGAATTTCTTATAATAATTAAGGAAATATCCCTAGTTATTTTGGCTTTTTTTGTAATGCTATATGTCTATTTGTCTATTCATCTACCTATCTATCTATTTATCTTTCTATTTATCTGTCTATTTATCTAACTGCCTATCTACATATCTACCTAATTGTCTAACTAACTAATTATCTATCTGTCTACATGTCTATCTATCTATTTATCTATCTATCTATAGATTTGTTGAAATGTCTATTTATATATTTTTCTTTCTATCTATCTATCTATCTAACTATCTATCTATTTATCTGTATGTCAATCTTTCTACCTATTTATCTATCTATCTATCAATTTGACTATATTTCTATCTTTAAATATCTCTATCTGACTATCTATTAATTTGTATATCTCTATCTATCTATCTTTCTTTCTTTCATTCCGTATATCTATCTGTTATCTATCTAATGTCTATCTATCTATCTGTCTATCTATCTTTCTTTCTATCTGGTAATATTTTTATCTATCTATCTATCTATCATTTTATCTATCTATCTATCTATTTATCTATCTATATACTTGCCTATCTATCTCGTTCTCAATCAATCAATCTATCTATTTATCTGTAAATCTAAATAACTATCCATCTGTCTATCTATCAATCTGTCTATCTATATATATGTCTATCTATCTGTATGTCTATCTATCTATCTCTATGATGTCTATATCTTTATCTTTCTATATACTTATCTTTTTATCTATTGATTTGTCTATCTCAATCTATCTGACAATTTGTATATAAGTTTTTCTATCTATTTATCTATCTATCAATCTATCTATCAGTTTATCTATCTATTTGTGTATAGGTATATCATTCTAATTATCTATCTATCTATCTAAATATCTCTATCTATTCATCTATCTATCTATCAGACTATTTAACTAACTTTCTACACTAATAGAAAAACCCCGTATAGTTAGGGATAATTCCCAGCTAAATGAGCATTTTTTAACTAAACGAGATATAGCAATGGATTATTGATGGATCAGTTTCCAATTTAAAGTGTTTCTCTCTAAAATTTTAGTGAATGAAAGTGTCCCTGACTAAAATTTAGTGACGGAATAATGCCTTTCTAAAAAAATAATTTCCTTCGCTAAATTAGCAAGCTAAATGAGATTTTTCCGTTGCGAAATGAAAATAAAGATGAAAGATTTCACAAGCTAAAGTGCTCATCACTAAATATTAGCAATGGACATAGTCCGTAGCTAAATAAATTTACCAACTTAAAATATGTTACTAAAATAAAGATATCCCTATCTAAATTAGTTAGGGAAAATTACTTAGCTAAATTAGCAAGTGAATTTTCCCAAGCTTAATTAGCTAGGAAATTTCCCATAGGAAAATTTCCCTAGCTTAATTAGCTAGGAAATTTTTCCTAGCTTAATTAGCTAGAAAATTTTCCCTAGCTAATTTAGCAATGGGAATTTTTTCTAGAAAATTTTGCTAGGGAAAATTTGCTAAATTAGCTAGGGAATTTTACCTATCTATTTTAATTTCAAAACTATTTACAGAATTTAATTTATTTTAAAATTTTTTAATTAAATAATTTAATATTTTTATATTAAATTGATTAAAAACAAAAACTATAAATGATAATTTATAATTAACAAAAAATAAAATCATTTAATAACTTATTATAATACAATAATTTACTTAATTAAAATAAAAAAAATAACAACATTTTATTACATCATATTCATCAATGTATCTACCGATAATGCATAAAGTATAATCTATCCATTCATTGATATTACTTTCTCTTCCTCTGTTCCTCCGATCACCATTTTTCTACTGTGACAAAGCTATCCGAGTCATGACACATCATGTCTAGTGACAAATTCTCACTTATACAAGATTTGTATGGGTAACAATGCGTACCATATTTGTAAGAAATTTAAACTACTCAATCAAATTAAAATAAAAAAGTTATGTTTTGATAAGTATATAATACTATAGTATATATGTATATATCATCGTCGTCACCACCATCGTCACCGCTACTACTGCCATCACTACCACTGCTGCCGCTACTACTACTACTGATAATAAAATTATGGCGGCCGATGATGCTCGACTGATTAACTTGAGATTGAGCAAATTTTTGATGAGGTGGCGAACTTCTTCTCCCAAAATAGGACCCGATATTCCTCTTGGACCATAATTACACATCACTACACGAGCATCATCATCATCATCATTATAAGACATAGTACAATTAAAACCAATCATTGCAGAATTTAGAGCAAAAAAACTTATTTACTCATACGTTCGCTTTGTACCATGTGATAATTGCATATCAATACAATTACTAAGATTTTTAAGACCAACATCTATTTGTCTGGCGGGCCTGGACTAGAAATATCATTCCAAAGCTTTAGAAAATGTCTAATATCCATTGCTTTTATTAATTGCATCTGTGAGCAATGCACGATGATGACCAGACCAGCCTGAGCAATTATATATTCAAAAGTGTGTCTGTGTGTAAATGGGTGTGTGTGTATGACAATATATACATGTCTACAAATAAATATATGCTCCTACTTATGTGCACACTTGTTATACCTACGTATATACTTAGTATATACGTGTGTATATACCAAGTATATTCATACTTAATATACTCAGTATATGTACATATATAGTGCATGTCATGCGCCACATGACTCTCAAAAGAAAGATCAACACATCACAAGAGCTAGCACATGAGGGCCTGTATTGCACTGTCACAACATCTCACTCTGCATGATGAGCAAAAACCTAGTATCATTAACAAATTTCATAGGCTTCAGACTTTAAGAAAACTAATGACAAATAGAAATATTAAAAAGTTGTCAGGTGAAAATTAGAATAGTACATGCCCAGAAAATAGAATTTTTATCTTCCAAAACAAAACAAAAAAAACAACACGTGCCAAAACAAAATAATTTAATCTCTAATGTTTTTGATGTTAATTCAAACACAACATGCTTTCTATCTTATAAACCTAACATACTCTCGAAGATAAATTTTCATTATGTATTTCTTCTTCTGTGTGACATTATACTTGGTCTCTTTGATAGGTTTGGTTGCATTCGGAATGAGGCACTGAAATGCATGTATTTATATTTTTGAACATGATATCAAATTGGGGGAAATAAAAGTGATAATGCAGCTACCACCACCATCATTTCAGCTAACAAGTTGGAGACTGCCCCAAGACACCTGATGTTTTTTTAAAGAACAAAAGTAAAAGTGTTTGGAGTATGCCATCAATATAAGCACTACACTACCTAGACTAGATACAAGTGAAATAAAAAATACAAAAATTAAAATAGTGCAATAAATATAATGAATATTATATATATTCATCACCTCAAACTTAAAAGTAAAAAGAAATTAAGATACTCTAGATAATTCTCATTAAAATCTTTGCCAACAATTGTGATGAGAATGGTTATTGCCTTGCCCAGCACGTACTAAACCCAGAATAACCGAGGTCTGAACTAAGAGAGCAGCCAAGTTTCTC
>JAREIK010001731.1:0-27764 GCA_029783825.1 Sapria himalayana
ATAAAATTATAAATTACAAAATATATTATGAGGAAGACAAATATAATTTGAATAATATACTTTTAAGAACAAAAAATATAAAGTTATAAAAAGAATCAAAACCTCGCAAACATTATTATTTAGTAATTTATTTTAATTAGATTTTGAATAAATTTAGGTTTTGCAAATATATTTTAAATAATATCTATCTTATATATAATTGTTTATTAATTAATTTTTTGATCATTAAATATCTATCAATATAATTATTTATATTGAATTTATATGATATATAATTGTTATTATTATCATAACTAAATATAGTATTCACATTTAAAAAAATTTAAAAATTGTTATATTTTCAAAGGTTATAACCTTCTAAAATGAGAAAAAATAACAAAAAATAAATTTTTTGTTATATCATTGTTTAAATAAAACTTATAAATATTAAATACCTGAACACATAAATCTCTAAAGTCCTTAACCCCGCAGCCCCTAAAAATTTCAACCTTTAAACTCATAAACCTTAAATATAATTTAAATAATTTATTGAAATATTAATTACAAAATAAATTATGAGTGATACAAATATAATTTAAATATTTTATTTTTAATCAAAAAAATATATAATCTTATAAAATGAGGCAAAAACTAAAAAACAAAAATTATTATTTAGTAATAAATTTACTTCGATTTTTAATCATTTTAGTTTTTGTAATTAAATTTTAATTTATATATTTTATCATATTAATAATAGTTTATTAATTTATTTGTTGATAATTGATTTAATATCTATCAATAAAATTGTTTATATTTTGTTTATATTATATAGTGGTATATTAATTTTTATTACTAAATATTGTATTCACATTTTTAAAAAAAATTTTAAAATTATTATATTTTCATAGGTTATAATCTTTGAATATTGGAAAAAATATCAAAAATAATTCATTTGTTATTTCATTGTTAAAATAAAATTTATAAACCACTAATTGCCTAAATACTTAAATGAATAACTTCTAAATCTCGAAAACCCAAAATAGATAATTTTTGTAATTAGATATATCCTAAATAAAAAACAATAAATCCATTTTTATTTTTTTCATTATAATTTTAAATATTCATTTTAATTATTTATTTGTTTATTTTTATATAAATATTAATTACAAAATAAATTATGAGTTAGACAATAATAATTTATATAAATTATTTTTCATCAATAAAAATATAGATAAACTTATTAAAAGAAAAAAAAATTAAAATCATAAAATTATTATATAATAATATAATTTTATTTGCTACTGAATCATTATTGGTTTTGTAATTATATTTTATTGATATCTATCTTATTAATAATAGATTATTAATTTATTTTTTGATCATTATTATAATATTTATCAATAAAATTATTTATATTTAATTTATATGATATATAAATATAATGATTATCATAAAAAAAGAGGCAATATTTTAAAACAAAATATTATTATTTAGTAATTTATTTTAATTTAATTTTGAATAATTTTAGATTTTGCAATTATATTTTAATTTATATGATTCTAATTAATAATAGTTTATTAATTTATTTATTGATCATTATTATAATATCTATTAATAAAATTATTTATATTGATTTTACATTATATATAATTATCAAGATTATTATAACTAAAAATAATATTCACATTTAAAAAAAATTAAAAATTAATATATTTTCAAAGCTTATAACCTTGAAAAATTAGATAAAATCAATTAGGCATAAACACTTAAATGAATTAACCCCAAAACACCTAAATACTTAAACCATTAAAACTGTATATTCTGAATAATAAATAATAATTCTCAATTTTATTTGTATTCTTATAATTTTAAATATTTATTTTAATTATTTATTAGTTTATTTTTATAGAATTATAAATTACAAAATAATTTATGAGGAAGACAAATCTAATTTAAATAATTTATTTTTAATAACAACAATATAAACTTATAAAAAAAGCAAAATAATAAAAAAATTATTATTTAGTAATCTATACTTTGATTTTGAATAAATTTAGAATTTGCAAATATATTTTAAATAATATCTATCTAATAAATAATAGTTTATATATTTATTGATAATTATTATAATATATAGCAATGTGATTATTTATATTGAATTTAAATGACTCATATTTATTAAAATTATTATAACTAAAAATTATATTTACATTTGAAAAAAATTTAGAAATTTTTATATTTTCAAAGGTTATAACATTCTAAAATTAGAAAAAAATAAAAATAAATTTTTTTGTTATATCATTGTTTAAATAAAACTTATAGACCACTAAATGCCTAAAAAAATATATAAACTACTAAACACAAAAGCCCCTAAATACTATAAACTTTAAACTCGCAAACCTTAAATATAATTAAAATAATATAATTTTCATCAAAAAAAAATACAAGCTTATAAAACGAAGCAAAAACAAAAAAAAATTATTATTTGGTAATAAATTTTACTTTGATATTAAATAATTTTAGGTTTTGCAATCATATTTTAATTTATATCTATTATATTAATAATAGCATATTAATTTATTTTTTGATATTTGATATCAAATATATCAATAAAATTTTTTATATTTAGTTTATATTATATATAATTATAATGATTCTTATTACTAAATATAGTATTCAAATTTTAAAAAAAAAACTAAAATTATTATATTTTCAAAGGTTATAACCTTTCAAAATGTGAGAAAATATAAAAATAATTTTTTTGATATTTCATTATTTAAATAAATCATATAAACTACTAAATGCCTAAACACTTATGTAAATAACACCGAAAACTCGAAAACCCTAAATAGATAATCTTTTTAAACTGGTATACCCAAAATATAAAGATTAAATCTCAATATTATTTTTTTCATTATAATTGTAAATATTCATTTTAATTATTTATTTGTTTATTTTTATATAAATATTAATTAAATATAAATTATGAGTTATACAAATATAATTTATATAAATTATTTTTCATCAAAAAATTATGGATAAACTTTTTAAAAGAAAAAAAAATTTCAAAACAACAAATTATTATATAGTAATATATTTTGATTTCTTCTGAAACATTTTAGAATTTTTTATAATATCTTAATTGATATCTCTTATTTATAATAAATTATTAATTTATTTTTTGATCATTTTTAGAATATTTATCAATAAAATTGTTTATATTGAATTTATATGATATATAAATATAATTATTATTATAACTAAATATTGAATTCAATTTTGAAAAAAAATTAAAAATTATTATATTTTCAAAGGTTATAACCTTTGAAATATCAAAAAAGAATAAATAAATATTTTGTTATTTTAGTTTTTAAATAAAATCTATAAATCACTCAATGCATACACGGTTAAATCAGTAAACTCCTAAGGCCCGTAATGCCTAAATACATAAACCATTAAACTACTATATGCTATTTAATAATTAAGAAATCTAATTTTTATTTCAATTTATTATTATTTTAATTATTCATTTTTATTATTTATAAGTTTATTTTTATATAAATATTTATTACAAAATAAATTATGAGTGTGACAAATATAATTTAAATAATTTATTTTTTATCAAAAAAAATATAGGCTTATAAAAGAAGTGAAAATTTAAAAATTAAAAATTATTATCCAGTAATATTTTTTACATTAATTTTGAATCAATTTGGATTTTGTAAATATTTTTTAATTAATATTATTATTAATATTAATAGTTTATTAATTTAATTTTGATCATTATTATAATATCTATCAATATAATTGTTTATATTGAATTTATATGATATATAATTATTAATATTATTATAACAAAATATTGTATTAAAATTTCAAAAAATTTTAAATATTATTATATTTTCAAATGTAATAACCTATGAAAATGATAAAAAAATATAGAAATTTTATTTGTTATTTTATTTTTTTATATAAAATATATAAACCACTAAAAGCCTAAGAACATAAATCGCTAAACTCTTAAAGACAAAACCTCTAAATACTTAAATCATTAAACTTGTATACATTAATAATAAATCATAAATCTCATTTTAATTTTTATTCAGTATAATTTTAAATTTTTATATATAATTATTTATAAATTTATTTTATAGAAATAATATTTACAAAATAAATTATTAGTGAAACAGATCTAATTTAAATTAAACCGGTATCCCTAAATAATAAATAATAAATCTCAATTTTTTCATTATAATTTTAAATATTCATTTTAATTATTTATTTGTTTATATATATATAAATATTAATTACAAAATAAATTGAGTTAGACAAATATACTATATATAAATATTTTTCATCAAAAAATTATAGATAAACTTTTTAAAAGAAAAAAATTTATAAAACAAAAAATTATTATATAGTAATATATTTTGCTTTTCTTCTGAATCATTTTAGGTTTTGTTATTATATTTTAATTGATATCAATTTTATTAATAATAGATTATTAATTTATTTTTTGATCATTATTAGAATATTTATCAATAAAATTGTTTATATTGAATTTATATGATATATAAATATAATGATTATTATAACTAAATATTATATTCACATTTAAAAAAAATTTAAAAATTATTATATTTTCAAAGGGTATAACCTTTGAAAATATCAAAAAATAATATAAATAAATTCTTCATTATTTTATTTTTTTAATAAAACCTATAAACCACTAAATGCATCCATAGTTAATTCAGTAAACTCCTAATGCCCGTAATGCCTAAATACATAAACCATTAAATCGCTATATACTACTTAATAATTAAGAAATCTAATTTTTATTTCAATTTATTATAATTTTAAATATTCATTTTAATTATTTATTAGTTTATTTTATATTAATTTTTATTAAAAAATAAATTATGAGTGCGACAAATATAAGTTAAATAATTTATTTTTAATAAAAAAAAATATACGATTATAAAAGAAGTAAAAATTTAAAAATTAAAAATGAATTATTATCCAGTAATATTTTTTACTTTAATTTTGAATCAATTTTGGTTTTGTAAATATTTTTTAATTAATATTAATCTTATTATTAATAAATAGTTTATTAATTTAATTTTTGATCATTATTATAATATCTATCAATAAAATTGTTTATATTGAAATTATATGATATATAATTATTAAAATAATTATAATTAAATATTGTATTCACATTCAAAAACTTTTAAATTTTATTATATTTTGAAAGGTTATAACCTATGAAAATGATAAAAAATTACAAATTTTTTTTTTGTTATTTTATTGTTTAAATAAAACCTATAAACCACTAAATGCCCAAAAACATAAATTGCTAAACTACTAAACGACAAAACTTCTAAATACTTAAACTATTAAATTGGTATATATTAATAATAAATCATAAATCTCATTTTAATTTTTATTAAGTATAATTTTAAATATTTATTTTAATATTTATCAGTTTATTTTTATAGAAATATTAATTACAAAATAAATTATTAGTGAGACAGATCTATTTTAAATAATATATTTTTTATCAAAAATAATATATGTGCTTATAAAAAGTGGCAAAATTTTAAAAACAAAAATTTATTATTTTGTAATATATTTTATTTTGATTTTGAATCATTTTAGTTTTTACAATTATATTTTAATATATATCATTTTTATTAATAATAGTTTATTAATTTTTTATTGATCATTATTATAATATCTATTAATAAAAGTATTTATATTGAGTTTACATTATATATAATTATTAAGAATATTATAAGAAATATTATATTAACATTTAAAAAAAATTAAAAATTATTATATTTTCGAAGGTTATAACCTTCGAAAATTAAAAAAAATCAAAAAATTTAATATTTTATTTTTTAATTCTTTAAGTAAAAAGTATAAATCACTAAAGTCCTAAACACTAAAATCACTAAACCCCAAAACACCTAAATACTTAAACTATTAAACTAGTATATCCTGAATAATAAATAATAAATCTCAATTTTATTTGTATTCATTATAATTTTTAATATTTAATTTAATTATTTATTAGTTTAATTTTATAAAATTATAAATTAAAAAATAAATTATGTGGAAGAAAAATATAATTTAATTAATTTCTTTTTAATAACAAAAAATATAAACTTAAAAAAAAAAGCAAAACATAAAAAAAATTATTATTTAGTATTATATTTTACTTTGAATTCGAATAAATTTACGTTTTGCAAATATATTTTTAAAAATATCTATCTTAATAAAAATAGTTTATTAATTTATTTTTCGATAATTAATATAATATCTATCAATATAAATGTTTATATTGAATTAACATGAAATATAATTATTAAGATTATTATAACTAAATATTGTATTCACATATAAAAAAATTTAAAAATTGTTAGACTTTCAAAGTTAATAAACTTCAAAAATGAGAAAAAATAACAAAAATAAATTTTTTGTTATATCATTGTTTAAATAAAACTTATAAACCATTAAATACCTAAATACATAAATCTCTAAACTCCTAAACCCCAAATTCCCCTAAATACCTAAACCTTTAAACTCATAAACCTTAAATATAATTTAAATAATTTATAGAAATATTAATTAATAAATAAATTATGATTGACAACTATAATTTAAATAATATATTTTTCTTCAAAAAAATATATAAGCATATAAGATGATGCAAAAAACTAAAAGAAAAATTATTATTTAGTAATAAATTTTACTTTGATTTTGAATCATTTTAGGTTTTTTAATTATATTTTAATTTATATATATCATATTAATAATACTTTATTAATACTAAATATTGTATTCACATTTTTATCAATAAAATTATTTATATTTATTTTAAATTATATATAGTTATAATTATTATTATTATGAAATATTGTATTCACATTTTTAAAAAATTTTAAAATTATTATATTTTCAAATGTTATAACATTTGAAAATTTGAAAAAATATCAAAAATAAATTTTTTTTTATTTCATTGTTGAATAAAAGCTATAAACCATTAAATGCCTAAATACTTAAATCAATAACTTTTAAATCTCGAAAACTCGAAATAGATAAATTTTTTAAATAGGTATATCCCAAATAATAAATAATACATCTCATTTTTAATTTTTTCATTATAATTTTAAATATTCATTTTAATTATTTATTTGTTTATTTTTATATAAATATTAAATACAAAATAAATTATAAGTTAGAAAAATATAATTTATATAAATTATTTTTCAACAAAAAATATAGATAAACTTATTTAAAGAAGAAAAAAATTTTAAAAAAAAATTATTATATAGTTATATATTTTACTTTGTTTCTGAATCATTTTAGGTTTTGTAATTATATTTTAATTGATATCTAACTTATTAATAATAGATTATTAATTTATTATTTGATCATTATTAGAATATTTATCAATAAAAATATTTATATTTAATTTATATGATATATAAATTTAATAATTATTATAACTAAATATTTATTCACTGTTGAAAAAAATTTTAAAATTATTAAAATTTCAAAGATTATAAGCTTTGAACATGTGAAAAAACAAAAAAAATATTTATTATTATTATTATTTCATTGTTTAATATTTATTAAAACCTATAAATCACTAAATTTCTAAACACTTAAATCACTAAACTACAAAATCCCGATACCCCTATATAGATAATCTTTTAAACGGGTATCCCCGAAATAATAATTAATAAATCTCATTTTTATTTGTTTTCATGTTAATTTAAAAAATTCATTTTGATTGTATAGTTATATATATATTAATTATATAATAAATTATGAGTTAAAAATATAATTTATAAAAATTATTTTTCATCAAAAAATAGATAATCTTATAAAAGGAATAAAAATTTAAAAAAAAAATAATTTTTATTAAGTAATATATTTTGCTTTGCTTTTATATCATTTTAGGTTTTGATATTATATTTTAAGTAATATCAATCTTATTCATAATAGATTATTAATTTATTTTTTGATAATTATTAGAATATCTATCAAAAAAATTGTTTATATTGAATTTATATGATATATAATTATTATGATTTTTAAAAATAAATATTTATACACTTTTTAAAAAAATTTAAAAATTATTATATTTTCAAAGGTTATAATCTTTGAAAATATCAAAAAATAATAAAAATAATAAAAATAATAAAAATAATAAAAATTATAAAAATAATTTTTTTTTAATTTTTTTTCTTAAATAAAACTTATAAACCACTAAATGCATACACAGTTAAATCAGTAAACACCTAAACCATGTAATGCCTAAATACCCGAATCATTAAACTGCTATATACTACTTAATAATTAATAAATCTAATTTTAATTTCTATTTATTATAATTTTAAATATTCATTTTAATTATTTATTAGTTTATTTTTATTGAAATATTTATTGAAAAATAAAGTATGAGTGCGACGAATATAATTTAATTAATTTATTTTTAATAAAAAAAATATACCATTCTAAAATAAGTAAAAATTTAAAAATTAATAATTATTATCCAGTAATATATTTAACTTTAATTTTGAATAAATTTTGGGTTTTGTAAATATTTTTTAATTAATATCTATCTTTTTATTAATAGTTTATTAATTTAATTTTTGATCATTATTATATTATCTATCAAAAAAATTGTTTATATTGAATTTATATGATATATAATATTATTAATATTATTATAACTATATATTGTATTCACATTTCAAAAAATTGTAAATATTATTATATTTTCAAAGGTTATAACCTATGAAAATGGTAACAAATTATAGAAAATCTTTTTGTTATTTTAATTTTTAATATAAAACCTATAAACCACTAAATGCCTAAAAACATAAATCGCCAAACTTCTAACGACAAAACCTCTAAATACTTAAACTATTAAACTGGTATACATTAATAATAAATCTTAAATCTCATTTTAATTTTTATTAAGTATAATTTAAAATTTATATTTTAATTATTCATCAGTTTATATTTATAGAAATATTAATTACAAAATAAATTATTAGTGAGACGGATCTAATTTAAATTAAACTTGTATCCCTAAATAATAAAAAATAAATAATAAATCTCATTTTTTTTATAATTTTAAATATTCATTTTAATTATTTATTTATTTATTTATTTATAAATATTAATTACAAAATAAATTTTGAGTTAGACAAATATAATTTATATAAATTATTTTTAATTAAAAAATATAGATAAACTTATTAAAAGAAAAAAAAATTCAAAAACAAAAAATTATTATATAGTAATATATTTTTCTTTGCTTCTAAATCATTTTAAGTTTTGTAATTATATTTTAATTAATATCTATATTATTATTAATGGATTATTAATTTATTTTTTGATTATTATTAGAATATTAATCATTAAAATTGTTTATATTGAATTTATATTATATATAAATATAATGATTAGTATAACTAAAAATTGTATTCACATTTGAAAAAAATTTAATAATTCCTATATTTTATAAGGTTATAACCTTTGAAAATATCAAAAAATAATAAAAATAAATTTTTTATTATTTTATTTTTTAAATAAAACCTATCAACCACTAAATGGTAGGGGTGCTCATGGGACGGGACGGGATGGAAATTACAAATATCCAGTCCCTTCCCACAGTTCATAGATTTTGTTTTGAAGTTCCAGACCCATTCCATAGGTTGAAAATATCAGGTTGAGACACGACGTAGATTGAAGATTTTGGGTAGGAGAAAATAGTTGTAGGACGGTACGCAGTTAGAACATTTTTTTCAATTTATTTTTATTAAAACCGGCCAAGTTAGTTGATGTCGAAACCTTATGTTGTACAATTTATCATTCCTTGGTTATGTATCTTTCAAACTCAAATTGGGCCAATTTTTTTGTCAAATAGGCTGAATACCACAAATGAGTTCCATTACCTTGTCAAAAGCTTTGTTGTGGAGAAAAGGATAGAAATGTTAAATTGAATGGGACTGAGTTGTGTGCTTAATTTGGTTCTTTGTTTTTTCACAAGTTGGCTTTGTTCAGCCGAGTGAAAGTTAACCATAATAGCAATACTACATTTTTTAAACAATTACTTAAAATATTAAGGAATAGCTAAAGATTACCACAAACATTGGTAGCAGCAATTACTACTTAAGTAATTGCTAAAATTAGGCAGCTTAATATAACAAAAAAAAATACAACTAATAACTACCATGATAATAATAATTTCAAAGGTCCGTCCCGGAACTGCAACGAAAATCCAAACTCAATTAATTATCTCTTCTACAACTCCTCCCTTTTCTTCCTCCACTGTAAAAGGACAACCAAAGATGAAAACGTGTTAATCATGTAGACATAAATTTCTAAGATGAAAGAGTAATAAAAAAACAAAATATTACCTTATAAAATTTAATACACCATTCCAAATTTAGTTGGACAACTATAGTTGGAAGAATATTTGGATCTTGTGACCTCTCTGAAAATTGTAATTGAACCATATTTTTATTAAATTGAATGAATAAAATACGTAAAAGTGAAATTAAAAATCACAAGATTTGTATACTAACCTAATTCATTATCATTAAGGTCTTGAACTAATTCTTTATTTTCAATAGGTTTGTTTGAGCTTCTCAACCAATCTTGTAGACATATGAGAACTTCAGCTGTAATAGGTGTTAAAGAACTCCTAAGTTTATCTAAAGTTCTCTCCCCAGTGCTAAATGTAGATTCGTAGGCCACTGTAGATGCTTGGATAGCCAATTCATCCCTTGCTACATTTGCCAAAGAAGGATACCAAACCTCATTAACCTTCCACAAGTATAGAAGATCAAAATCAATTCTATTTTTTTCATGTTTGTCCTCCAAGTACCTATCCAACTCTTCCAAAGCTGCAACTTATTGTTCATTCTCCAATTCAATAAAAAAAATCATAAACATAAGTATCACTAACATAAAAGAAATCATTTTTCTTCAACACAGTAGAAGAGAAATCATCTTCTTTTGATTCATATTCATACAAATCTTTATAATCATCCATCATCTCATTTAAAGCATTTATAAACATTTTCACCAAATTTTTAGCCAATTCCTCTCAATAATGCTAAGTGTACTTAAACTTAAGATATTTGAGCTTATATCTAGGATCCAACACTACTGCTACAAAAAGTATAATATTTGTTGACGGAAGAGAACCCCAATATTTGTTGAATTTATGCCTCATTTTCGTACCCATTTCAGACACCATTGTATCTCTACTATTTTTACAAAGCTCAATTTTTTTCAAAATTCGAATAATCTTAGGAAAATAAACAGTTGAGGTAGAATATAATGAGCCATAAAATTTAAAAGTTACCTCATAAAAAGTTTTAAAGAAATGAGCCAAAAGATTGGCGTTTGTTCAGTCTCTCTCAGTTGGAATGTTTGAACCAAACTCCTTCAAAAACCTTTTGTCTTTATCCTCCAACTTATCAAATTATTTTTAATATTTTATTTCAGTTTGTGGCATCAAATAAGTTGAATTCCATCTTCTAGGACAATCTAATTGCAATGAAGATCCATATGTCACGTTTGCTTCTTCAACACATAACTTAAACATATCTAATCTTTTGGGAGTGCTCCTCACATATTTCAGCACACCTCTAATTTTTGGAATAGCACCCTCAACTACTGCAATGCCATCTCTGACAATTAAGTTTAGGATATGAGCACAACATCTCATATGAAGATGCTCGCCTTTTAAAGGTACAACACTTTTCTTTACAAGCCTTTTTTTTCCATTGTTCAACTGCAACATCATTATTTGATGCATTGTCAAGAGTAATGCACATCAACTTTCTCAAACCCCATTCATTCATGCAAAAGTCAATAGCATTTCTAATATTAACTCCAGAATGACTTTTAATTACACAAAAGTTCTAAAGCCTTTTATGCATATTCCATTGAGAATCTATGAAATAAACAGTCAAACATATATAAGACAAATTTTGAATGCTAGTCCAAGTTTCAGTAGTCAATGAAACTCTAAAACAATGAGATGATATGCAATAAAAATTTTTTTCATTTTCCTTCACAAACAAAGAAAACAATCCCACAACATAGAGTGCCTAGATGAATTTTAAATTGAGGCACACTAACTTCACAAAACTCCTTAAACTCATCCATCTCAACAAAACAAAAAGGCAATTCATCTTTTATGATCATTTTCACCAAAGCCTCCCTAACTAGTTGTTGATCAAATTGCCAACAAGTTAATTTATTATCCTCTGAACTAGTACATTTAGTGAAACTCAACAAAGATTGTGACTTGTCTTTACCTTTTTGAGCTTCTATTCATTCTTTTTTGTCTCGAAATTTCTTACAAGTCTCTCTCAAGTATTTCCATAAACCCGAAGTACCTTGATCACTTTTTGCCAAATATTCTTTCCTACACCATATACAAGCTGCCCTACCAGTTTCATTTCCCTCTGAATCAACTAATATCTCATAAGTTTCCAAAACAGTAGACTTATACTTTTAATGAGCTTGAGGTTCAGATGTACCTTGACTTTCTTTTACAATTGGAATTGAATAACCTTCAATAACAATAGGAGGGTTCGTGAAAAGATGATGATTGGATTTACTAGTACTTTGAACATTTGAGATGTGATCATCTTCAATTTATTGTATTTTTTGTTTACCGCTGGATTGTGCAATCTACATTGCCATTAATTAATATGATATGTTAAGCATAAATACATATAAATATTTCAAACAAGCATGCTCTACAAAATTGACTATAACACATTCGGCCCACTCATTTGGCCCAACCACAACACCACAACCAAGACTCAACAAAATTGACTGAGACACATAATAATAATAATTAATCACTCAATTCTCGTCTGAAAAACAAACAAAAAGCCTGGTGGCATATGAAACACGGTGCAGGCAACCAAAAGTGCGACGGACATGGGCTGGACCTTACTGAACACGGCTGGAATGGCGTAAGGTGGCCTGGAACTTTTTGGAGAAGCAATAGGTGTGTCGGATTTTCTCGGTCCCGATTCTTTTGGGACAAGGCTTCGGGTAGGGTGGCGAATCTCCGAGTCCCATGAGCACCCCTACTAAACGCATATAAAGTTAAATCAGTAAACTCCTAAACCCCGTAATGCCTTAATACATAAACCATTAAACCGCTAAATACTACTTAATAATTAATAAATCTAATTTTTATTGCTATTTATTATATTTTTAAATTTTCATTTTAATTATTTATTAGTGTATTTATTTAGAAATATTTATTACAAAATAAAAATGAGTGGGACAAATATAATTTAAATAATATATTATTTATCTAATAAAAATATACGCTTATAAAAGAAGTATAAATTTAAAAATTAAAAATTTTTATCAAGTAATATAAGATTATTTAATTTTGAATCAATTTGGGTTTTGTAAATATTTTTTAATTAATATCTATCTTAATATTAAAAGTTTATAAATTTAATTTTTGATCATTATTATAATATCTACCATTAAAATTATTTATATAATATTTAGATGATATATAATTAGTAATATTATTATAACAAAATATTGTATTAAAATTTTTAAAAAAATTTAACATTATTATAATTTCAAATGTTATAACCTATGAAAATGATAAAAAATTATATATTTTTTTTTATTTTTTTTTTTTTAAATAAAACCTATAAACCACTAAAAGCCTAAAAACATAAATCGCTAAACTCTTAACGATAAAACATTTAAATACTTAAATCATTAAACTGTTATATATTAATAATAAATAATAAATCTTATTTGAATTTTTATTCAGTATAATTTTACATTTTTATTTTAATTATTTATCAATTTATCTTTTAGAAATATTAATTACAAAATAAATTATTAGTGAGACAGATCTAATTTAAATTAAACTGGTATCCCTAAATAATAAATAATAAATCTCATTTTTTTATTATAATTTTAAATATTCATTTTAATTATTTATTTGTTTATTTATATATAAAAATTGATTTCAAAATAAATTGAGTCAGACAAATATAATTTATATAAATTATTTTTCATCAAAAAATTATTGATAAACTTTTTAAAAGAAAAATAAATTCAAAAAAAATTATTATATAGTAATATAATTTGATTTTCTTCTGATTCATTTTAGGTTTTGTAATTATATTTTAATTGATATCTATCTTATTAATAATAGATTATTAATTTATTTATTAATCATTATTAGAATATTTACCAATAAAATTATTTATATTGAATTTATATGATATATAAATATAATGATTATTATAACTAAAAATTGTATTCATATTTTAAAAAAATTTAAAAATTATTATATTTTCAAAGGTTTTAACCTTTGAAAATATCAAAAAATAATATAAATAAATTTTTTATTATTATATTTTTTTAATAAAACCTATAAACCACTAAATGCATACACAGTTAAATCAGTAAACTTTTAAACCTCATAATGCCGAAATACATAAACCATTAAACCGCTATATACTACTTAATAATTAATAAATCTAATTTTTATTTCTATTTATTATAATTTTAAATATTCATTTTAATTATTTATTAGTTTATTTTTATAGAAATATTTATTACAAATTAAATTATGAGTGCGACATATATATTTTAATTAGTTTATTTCTAATCAAATAAAATATATGCTTATAAAAGAAGTAAAAATTTAAAAATTAAAAATTATTATTTGGTAATATATTTTACTTTAATTTTGAATCAATTAGGGTTTTGTAAATATTTTTTAATTAATATCAATGTATTTATTAATAGTTTATTAATTTATATTTTGATCATTATTATATTATCTATGCAAAAAATTGTTTATATTGAATTTATATCATATATAATTATTAATATTATTATAACTAAATATTGTATTCACATTTCAAAAAATTTTAAATATTATTATATTTTCAAATGTTATAACCTATGAAAATGACAAAAAATTACAAATTTTTTTTGTTATTTTATTGTTTAAATAAAACTTATAAACCACTAAATGCCTAAAAACATGAATCACTAAACACCTATACGACAAAACCTCTAAATACTTAAACTATTAAATTGGTATACATTAATAATAAATCATAAATCTCATTTTAATTTTTATTAAGTATAATTTAAAATTTTTATTTTGATTATTTATAAGTTTATTTTTATAGAAATATTAATTAAAAAATAAATTATTAGTGAGACAGATCTAATTTAAATAATTTATTTTTCATCAAAAAAAATATATATCCTTATAAAAAGAGGTAAAATTTAAAAACAAAAATTTATTATTTAGTAATATATTTTATTTTTATTTTGAATCATTTTAGATTTTGCAATTATATTTTAATTTATATCAATCTTATTAATAATAATTTATTAATTTTTTATTGATCATTATTATAATATCTATTAAAAATTTTCTTTATATTCAGTTTACATTATAGATAAGTATTAAGATTATTATTACTGAATATTATATTCACATTTCAAAAAATTAAAAATTATTATATTTTCAAAGGTTATAACACTCAAAAATTAAAAAAATCAAAAAATTAAATTTTTTATTTTATCATTCTTTAAATAAAAACTATAAATCACTTAAGGCCTAAACACTTAAATCACTAAACCTCAAAACACCAAAATAAACCATTATACTAGTATATCCTGGATAATAAATAATAAATCTCTATTTTATTTCTATTCATTATAATTTTAAATATTCATTTTAATTATTTATTAGTTTATTTTTATAGAATTATAAATTAAAAATAAATTATGAGGAAGACAAATATAATTTAAATAATTTACATTTAAAAATAAAAATATAAACTTATAAAAAGAAGCAAAACATCAAAGAAAGTATTATTTTTTAATATATTTTACTTTGATTTTAAATAGATTTATGTTTTGCAAATATATTTAAAATAATATCTATCTTATTTATAATAGTTTATTAATTTTTTTTGATCATTAATATAATATATTTCAATATAATTATTTATATTAAATTTACATGATATATAATTATTAAGATTATCATAACTAAATATAGTATTCACATATAAAAAAAATTTAAAAATTGTTATATTTTGAAAGTTTATAATCTTTAAAAATGAGAAAAAATAACAAAAATAAATTTTTTGTTATATCATTGTTTAAATAAAACTAATAAACCATTAAATACATAAATACATAAATATCTAAACTCCTAAACCCCGAGCCCCTAAATACTTAAACCTTTAAACTCGTAAACCTTAAATATAATTTAAATAATTTATAGAAATATTAATTACAAAATAAATTATAAGTGATACAAATATAATTTAAATAATATATTTTTCATCAAAAAAACATATAAGCTTATAAAATGATGCAAAAACTAAAAAAAATTATTATTTAGTAATAAATTTTACTTTGATTTTGAATCATTTTAAGTTTTTTAATTATATTTTAATTTATATCTAGCATATTAATAATAGTTTACTAATTTATTTTTTGATAATTGATATAATATCTACCAATAAAATTGTATATATTTAGTTTATATTATATATAGTTATAATATTTATTATTTCTAAATATTGTATTCCCATTTTTAAAAAATTTTAAAATTATTATAGTTTCAAATGTTATAATCTTTGAAAATTTGAAAAAATATCAAAAATAAATTTTTTGTTATTTCATTGTTTTAATAAAACCTATAACCCATTAAATGCCTAAATACTTAAATCAATAACTTCTATATCTCGAAAACCCTAAATAATTAAAATTTTTAAACATGTATATCCTAAATAATAAATTATAAATGTCATTTTTATATTTTTCATTATAATTTTAAATATTCATTTTAATTATTTATTTGTTTATTTTTAAATAAATATTAATTACCACATAAATTATAAGTTATACAAATATAATTTATATAAATTATTTTTCGACAAAAAAATATAGATAAACTTAATAAAAGAAAAAAAATTAAAAACAAAAAAATATTATATAGTAATATATTTTGTTTTGTTTCTGAATCATTTTAGGTTTTGTAATTACATTTTAATTGATATCTAACTTATTAATAATAGATTATTAATTTATTTTTTGATCATTATTAGAATATTTATCAATAAAAATGTTTATATTGAATTTATATGATATATAAATTTAATAATTATTATAACTAAATATTGTATTCACTTTTGAAAAAATTTTTAAAATTTTTATATTTTGACAGGGTTATAACCTTTGAAAGTATCAAAAAATAACAAAAATAAATATTTTGTTATTTTATTTTTTAAATAAAACATATAAACCACTAAATGCATATATAGTTAAATCAGTAAACTCCAAAATACATAAACCATTAAACCGCTATATATTACTTAATAATTAATAAATCTTATTTTTATTTTATTTATTATAATTTTAAATATTGATTTTATTATTTATTAGTTTATTTTTATAAAATATTTATTCCAAAATAAATTAAGAGTGCGGCAAATATAATTTAAATAATTTATTTTTAATCAAAAAAAATATAGACGCTTATAAAAGAAATAAAAATTTAAAAATTAAAAATTATTATTCAGTAATATATTTTAGTTTAATCTTGAATCGATTTGGGTATTGTTAATATTTTTTAATTAATATCTATCTTATTATTAATAGTTTATTAATTTAATTTTTGATCATTATTATATTATCGATCAATAAAATTATTTATATTGAATTTATATGGTATACAATTATTAATATTAAAATAACTAAATATTGTATTCACATTTAAAAAAATTTTATAAATTATTTTATTTTCAAACGTTATAACCTATGAAAATGAGAAAAAATTACAAATTTTTTTTGTTATTTTTTGTTTTAATAACATATAAACCACTAAATGCCTAAAAACATAAATTCCTAAACTTTCTAAACGACAAAACCTCTAAATACTTAAACTATTAAATTTGTATACATTAATAATAAATAATAAATCTCATTTTAATTTTTATTCAGTATAATTTTAAATTTTTATTTTAATTATTTATCAGTTTATTTTTATAGAAATATTAATTACAAAATAAATTATTAGTGAGAGAGATATAAATTAAATTAAACCAGTATACCCTAAATAATAAACAATAAATCTCATTTTTTTTAATTTAATTTAAAATATTCAAATTTAATTATTATAATATGTATTAATAAAATTATTTATATTGAGTTTACATTATATATAATTATCAAGATTATTATAACTAAATATTATATTCACATTTAAAAAAAATTAAAAATTATTATATTTTCAAAGGTTATTAACCTTTAAAAATTAAAAAAATCAAAAAATAAAATTTAATATTTTTTCATTCTTTAAATAAAAACTATAAATCACTAAAGGCCTAAATACTTAAATCACTAAACCCAAAAACACATAAATACTTAAACCATTTAACTAGTATATCCTGAATAATAAATAATAAATATCTATTTTATTTGTATTCATTATTGTTTTATATATCCATTTTAATTATTTATAAGTTTATTTTTATAGAATTATAAATTAAAAATAAATTATGAGGAAGACAAATATAATTTAAATAATTTACTTTTAATAAAAAAAATATAAACTTATAAAAAGAAGCAAAACATCAAAAAAATTATTATTTAGTAATATATTTTATTTTGATTTTGAATAAATTTACATTTTGCAAATATATTTTTAAATATATTTTCATTTTAATAATACTTTATTAATTTATTTTTGTTCATTAATATAATATCTATCAATATAATTGTTTATATTGAATTTACATGATAAATAATTATTAAGATTACCATAACTAAATATAATATTCACAAATAAAAAAATTTAAAAATTATAATATTTTCAAAGGTTATAACCTTCAAAAATGATAAAAAATAACAAAAATAAATTTTTTGTTATATAATTATTTAAATAAAATTTATAAACCATTAAATGCCTAAATACATAAATCTCTAAACTCCTAAACCCTGAAGCCCCTAAATACCTAAACCTTTAAACTCGTAAACCTTAAATATAATTTAAATAAATTATATAAATATTAATTATAAAATAAATTATGAGTGATACAAATATAATTTAAATAATATATTTTTCATCAAAAAAATATATAAGCTTATAAAATGTTGCAAAAACTAAAAAGATTATTATTTATTAATAAATTTTAATTTGATTTTGAATCATTTTAGGTTTTTTAATTATATTTTAATTTATATCTATCATATTAATATAAGTTTATTAATTTATTTTTTGATAATTGATATAATATCTATGAATAAAATTGTTTATATATATTTGATATTATATATAGTTATTATAATTATTATTACTAAATATTGTATAAACATTTTTAAAAAATTTTATAATTATTATATTTTCAAATGTTATCTTTTAAAAATTTGAAAAAATATCAAAAATAAATTTTTTGTTATTTCATTATTTAAATAAAACCTATAAACCACTAAAAGCCTAAAAACATAAATCGCTAAACTCGCAACGACAAAACCTCAAAATACTTAAATCATTAAACTGGTATATATTAATAATAAATCATACATCTCAATTTAATTTTTATTAAGTATAATTTTAAATTTTTGTTATAATTATTTATCAGTTTATTTTTATAGAAATATTAATTACAAAATAAATTAATAGTTAGACATTTTAATTTAAATTATACTGGTATGCCTAAATAATAAATAATAAATCTTATTTTTTTTCATTATAATTTATAATATTCATTATAATTATTTATTTGTTTATTTATATATAAAATTAATTACAAAATAAATTGAGTTAGACAAATAATAAATATATATATATATATATATATATTATATTTCCATAACACAAATAATTTTTTAAATTTTTTGAAATGTGAATACTATGTATAATTATATTAATCTTACTAATTATATATCATAAAAATTCAATTTAAATAATTTTAATGATAGATATTATAATAATAATCAAAAATTAAATTAATAAACTATTATTAATAATATAAATAATAATTAAACTATATTTAAATAACACAATAATTCAAAATCTAATCAAAAGATATTACTAAATAATAATATTTAGATAAAAAATATATTACTATATAAAAATGATTCAGAAGAAAGCAAAATATATGACTATATAATAATTAGTTGTTTTGAAATTTTTTTTTCTTTTAAAATAAATTAATTTTCATTTTAATGAAAAATAATTTATATAAATTATATTTGCCTAACTCATAATTTATTTTGTAATTAATATTTATATAAAAAAATAAATAATTAATTAAAATGAAATTTTAAAATTATAATGAAAAAAAAATAAGATTTATTGTTTATTATTTAAAATATATCTTATTTCAAAAATTATCTATTTAGGGTTTTCCAGATTTAGAAGTTATTCATTTAAGTAGTTAGGCAATTAGTGGTTTATAGGTTTTATTTAAAGAATGAAATAACAAATAAATTATTTTTGATATTTTTTAAAATATTCAAAGATTATAATCTTTGAAAATATAATTATTTTAAAATTTTTTAAAAATGTGAATACAATATTTAGTAATAATAATAATTATTATTATAAAAATATATAATATAAACTAAATTTAAACAACTTTATTGATAGATATTTTATCAATTATCAAAAAATAAATTAATAAACTATTATTAATATGATAGATATAAATTAAAATTTAATTACAAAAACTAAAATCTTTAAAAATCAAAGTAAATTTATTATTAAATAATAATTTTTTTTTGTTTTTGCCTAATTTTATAAGATTATATATTTTTTTGATAAAAAATAATTTATTTAAATTATATTTGTATCACACATATTTTATTTTGTAATTAATATTTCAATAAATTATTTAAATTATATTTAAGGTTTATGAGTTTAATGATTTAAGATTTTAGGGGCTTCGGGGTTTAGGAGTTTAGAGATTTATGTGTTTAGGTATTTAATGGTATATAAGTTTTATTTAAATAATGATAGAACAAAAAATTTATTTTTTGTTATTTTTTCTCATTTTTGAAGGTTATAACCTTTGAAAATATAACAATTTTTAAATTTTTTTAAATGTGAATACTATATTTAGTTATGATAATAATAATAATAATATATCATATAAATTCAATATAAACAATTATATTGATAGATATTAAATTAATGATCAAATTATAAATTAATAAACTATTTTAAATAAGTTAGATATTATTTAAAATAGATTTGCAAAACCTAAATTTATTCAAAATCAAAGTAAATTACTAAATAATAATGTTTTTGATGTTTTTCTTCTTTTTATAAGTTTATATTTTTTGTTCTTAAAAGTATATTATTTAAATTATATTTGTCTTTCTAATAATATATTTTCTAATTTATAATTCTATAAAAGTAAACTAAAAAATAATTAAAATGAATATTTAAAATTATAATGAATACAAATAAAAGTGATATTTATTATTTATTATTTAGGATATACAGTTTTAATGGTTTAGGTATTTAGGTGTTTTGGGGTTTAGTGATCTAAGTATTTATGCATTTAGAGATTTATAGTTTTTATTTTAAGAATGAAAAAACAAAAAATTTAATTTTATGTTTTTATTTAATTTTTGAAGGTTATAACCTTTGAAAATATAAAAATTTTTAATTTTTTTAAATGTGAATATAATATATAGTTATAATAATATTAATAATTATATATAATGAAAACTCAATATAAATAATTTTATTAATATATATTATAATAATGATCAATAAATAATTAATAAACTATTATTAAAAAGAATGATATTAACAAAAATATAAATGCATAATGTAAAATGATACAAAATCAAAATAAAATATTTTACTAAATAATAAAATTTTGTTTTTAAAATTGTGCCTATTTTTATAAGCTTATATTTTTTTGATGAAATATAAATTATTTAATTTATATCTCACTCACAAATAATTTATTTTGTAATTAATATTTCTATAAAAATAATCTTATAAATAATTAAAATAAAAATTTAAAATTATAGTGAATAAAAATTAAAAAGAGATTTATGATTTATTATTAATGTATACCAGTTTAATGGTTTTGAGATTTAAAATTTTTTTAAATGTGAATACTAGATTTAGTTATAATATTTTTAATAATCATACATCTTATAATTTCAATATAAAAAATTTTATTGATAGTTATTATATTAATGATCAAAAATTAAATTAATAAACTAATAATAATAAGATAAATATTAATTAAAAAATATTTACAATACCCAAATCGATTCAAGATTAAGCTAAAATATATTATTGAATACTAATTTTTAATTTTTAAATTTTACTTCTTTTATAAGTGTATATATATTTTTTGATTAAAAATAAAATATTTAAATTATATTTGTCTTAAACATTATTTATTTTGTAATTAATATTTCTATAAAAATAAAATAATAAATTATTAAATGCATATTTAAATTATAATAAATAAAAATAAAAATTAGATTTATTAATTATTATGTATTATATAGTGGTTTAATGGTTTATGTATTTAGGTATTACGGGGATTAGGAGTATACTGATTTAATTGTGTATCCATTTAGTGGTTTATAGGTTTTATTTAAAAAATAAAATAACAAAAAATTTATTTATATAATTTTTTGATATTTTCAATGGTTATAACCTTTGAAAATATAATAATTTTTAAATTTTTTTCAAAAGTGAATTCAAAATTTAGTTATAATAATCATTATATTTATATATCATATAAATTGAATATAAACAATTTTAGTGATTAATATTCTAATAATGATCAAAAAATAAATTAATAATCTATTATTAATAAGATAGATATCAATTAAAATATAATTACAAAACATAAAATGATTCATAAGCAAACCAAAATATATTACTATATAATAATTTTTTGTTTTGTAATTTTTTTTAAATGTTTATCTATATTTTTTTGATTAAAAATAATTTACATAAATTATATTTGTCTAATTCATTATTTATTTTTTAATTAATATTTATATAAAAATAAATAATTAAATAATTAAAATGAATATTTAAAATTATAATGAAAAAAAAAGAGATTTATTATTTATTATTTAGGGTATACTGGTTTATTTTAATTATATCTGTCTCACTAATAATTTATTTTGTAATTAATATTTCTATAAAAATAAACTGATAAATAATAAAAATAAAAATTTAAAATTATACTGAATAAAAATTAAAATGAGATTTATGATTTATTGTTAATGTATACCAATTTAATAGTTTAAGTATTTAGAGTTTTGTCGTATAATGTTTTGCGATTCATGTTTTTAGGCATTTAGTGCTTTATAGGTTTTTTTAAACAATAAAATAACAAAAAAAAATTTGTTATTTTTTGTCATTTTCATAGGTTATAACCTTTGAAAATATAATAATATTTAAAATTTTTTGAAATGTGAATACAATATTTAGTTATAATAATATTAATAATTATATATCATATAATTTCAATATAAACAATTTTATTGATAGATATTATAATAATGATCAAAAATTAAAATAATAAACTATTAATAATAAGATAGATATTAATTAAAAAATATTTACAAAACCCAAATTGATTCAAAATTTAACTAAAAAATATTATTGGATGATAATTTTTTATTTTTAAATTTTTACTTCTTTTATAAGCATTTATATTTTTTTTATTAAAAATAAATTATTTAAATAAAATTTGTCTCACTCATAATTTATTTTGTATTAAAAATTTATATAAAAATAAACTAATAAATAATTAAAATGAATATTTAAGATTATAATAAATTGAAATAAAAAGTAGATTTCTTAATTAATAAGTAGTATATAGAGGTTTAATGGTTTATGTAATCAGGCTTTATGGGCTTTAAGAGTTTACTGAATTATATGATTCAGAAGCAAAACAAATTATATTACTATATAATAATTTTTTGAATTTAATTTTTTTATCTTTTAATAAGTTTAACTATATTTTTTTAGATGAAAAATAATTTATATAAATTATATTTGTCTAATTCATAATTTATTTTTTAATTAATATTTATATAAAAATAAACAAATAAATAATTAAAATGAATAATTAAAATGAATAATTAAAATTATAATGAAAAAAAAGAGATTTATTCTTTATTATTTACGGTATACTAGTTTAATTTAAATTATATCTATTTCACTAAAAATTTATTTTGTAATTAATATTTCAATAAAAATAAACTGATAAATAATTAAAATAAAAATATAAAATTATACTAAATAAAAATTAAAATGAGATTAATGAATTATTATTAATATATACAAGTTTAATATTTTAAGTATTTAAAGGTTTTGTCATTTAGGACTTTAGCTATTTATGTTTTTAGGCATTTAGTGGTTTATTGGTTTTGTTTAAAAAATGAAATAACAAAAAAAATTATTTTTGATATTTTTTCATATTTTCAAAGGTTATAACCTTAGACAATATAATAATTTTAAAATTTTTTAAAAATGTGAATACAATATTTTGTAATAATAATCATTATAATTATATATAATATAAACTAAATATAAATAATTTTATTGATAGATATGATATCAATTATCATAAAATAAATTAATATGTTATTATAAATTATTTAAATTATATTTGTATCACTCATAATTTATTTTCTAATTAATATTTTAATATTAATTACAAAATAAATATATTTAAGGTTTACTAGTTTAAAGGTTTAAGTATTTAGGGGCTTTTGTGTTTAGGAGTTTACAAGTTTAAGTGTTTAGGCATTTAATGGTTTATAAGTTCTATTTAAACAATAATAAAACAAAAAATTTATTTATATTATTTTTTCTAATTTTTCAAGATTATATCTTTTGTCAATATAATAATTTTTAAATTTTTTTCAAATGTAAATATAATATTTATTTATAATAATCTTCATAATTATAATTAATTTAAATTCAATATAAATAATTATATTGCTAGATATTATAATTATGATCAAAAAATAAATTAATAAATAATTATTAATAAATTAGTTATTATTTAAAAAGTAAATGCAAAATCTAAATTTATTCAAATCAAAGTAAAATATAATACTAAATTATAATTTTTTTAATGTTTTGCTTTTTTTATAAGTTTATATTTATGTTATTAAAAATAAATTATTTAAATTATATTTGTCTTACTCATAATTTATTTTGTAATTTATAATTCTATAATAATAAACTACTAAATAATAAAAATGAATATTTAAAATTATAATGAATATTTAAAATTATAATGATTACAAATAAAATTGAGATATATTATTTATTATTCAGGCAATACCGGTTTAATGGTTTAAGTATTTATGTGTTTTGTGGTTTAGGTGTTTAGTGATTTAATTGTTTACACCTCTAATGATTTATAGTTTTTTTTAAAGAATGAAAAAACAAAAAACTTAATTTTTTGATTTTTTTTTAATTTTTGAAGGTTGTATCCTTTGAAAATATAATAATTATTAATTTTTTTTAAATGTGAATATAATATTTAGGTATAATAATCTTAATAATGATATATAATGTAAACTCAATATAAATAATTGTATTGATAGATATTATAATAATGATATATATAAATTAATAAACTTTTATTTATAAGAATGATATAAATTAAAATATAATTGTAAAATCTAAAATGATTCAAAATCAAAATAAGATATATTATTAAAAAATAATTTCTTATTTTTAAAATTTTGCCTCTTTTATGAGCATTTTTTTTGATGAAAAATAAATTATTTAAATTATAAATGTTGCACTAATAATTTATTTTGTAATTAATATTTCTATAAAAATAAACTGATAAATAATTAAAATGAATATTTAAAATTATAATTAATACTAATAAAATTGAAATTTATGATTTATTATTTAGACTATACTAATTTAATGTTTTAAGTATTTATGGGCTTCTAGGTTTAGGAGATTAGTCATTTTAGTATTTAGTCATTTAGTGGTTTATAGGTTTTATATAAAAAATAAAATAACAAAAAAAATTATTTTTGTTATTTTTTCTCATTTTTTAAGGTTATAACCTTTGAAAATATAATAATTTTAAATTTTTTTTGAAAAGTGAATACAATATGAAGTTATAAAAAGCATAATAATTATATATAATATAAATTCAATATAAACTATTTTATTGATATTTATTATAATAATGATCATAAAACAATAATAACCAATAATTAATAAGATAAATATTGTTTAAAATATATTTGCTAAACGTAAAATGACTCAAAATCGAAGTGAAATATTTTGCTAAATATAAATTTAAATTTTTAAATTTTTGCATCCATTTATAAGCCTATATATTTTTTGATGAAAAATAAATAAGTTAAATTATATTTGTCTCACTAATAATTTACTTTTTAATTTATATTTCTATAAATTTAAACTAATAAAAAATTAAAATGTATATTTTAAATTATAATGAATACTAATAAAAATGAGATTTATTATTTATTATTTAGGGTATAACTATTTAATTATTTAAGTTTTTTGTGGTTTTGGGTTAAGGAGTTTATTGATTTATATGTTTGCACATTTTCGTGTTTATAGGTTTTATTTAATCAATGAAATAACAAAAAATTTATTTTTATGAATTTTAGTGATTTTCAAAGATTATAACCTTTAAAAATATAATAATTTTTTAATTGTTCTAAAATATGAATACATTACTTAGTTATAATAATCTTAATAATTATATTTGTTATAGATTCAATATAAAAAAATGTATTAATATATATTATAATAATGATCAAAATATAAATTAATAAACTACTATTTATAAGAAATATATTAATTAAAAAATATTTGGAGAACCCAAAATAATTTAAAATCAAAGTAAATTATATTACTAAAAAAAATTTTAAATTTTTGAAATTTTTTTTATTTTTATAAGCTTATTTTTTTTCATAAAAAATAATTTATTTAAATTATATCTGTCTCACTCATTATTTATTTTGTAATTAATATTTCTATAAAAATAAACTAAAAAATAATTAAAATGAATATTTCAAATTATAATGAATACAAATAAAAATGAGATTTATTATTTATTATTTATTATTTAGGTTATATAGGTTAAATGGTTTAAGTTTTTAGGGGGTTTTGGGGTTTAAGAGGCTAGAGATTTAAATGTTTCGGATTTAGGGGTTATAAGTTTTATTTAAATAATAAATAATAAAAATAATTTTGTGATTTTTTATCATTTTCAAAGGTTATAACCTTTGAAAATAATAATAATTTTTAATTTTTTTTCAAATGTAAATATAAATTGAGTGATAAAAACCTTAATATTATAAAAATTTTAGTTTGCCTCTACTTCCTTTTTATTGTTCGATATTATAAACATGAAAAAAAATAATAAATTCATAAACTATATTAATAAGATGGTCGCAATTAACATTATAATTGCAAAACCTATATATAATGATTCAAATCAAGTAAACTATATTACTAATAATAATTTTGTTTTTAAATTATTATTCTTTATAGCATCTTCTTTTTTTAGATTCAAAATCACTTATTAACATATATTGTCTTACGCAGAATTATTTTTTGATGATATTTCTATAAAAATAAACTAATAAATATAAATTGTATTTTTTTTTTTCTTAAAATATAATGGATACAAATTAAAATGAGATTT
>JAREIK010001731.1:32666-76810 GCA_029783825.1 Sapria himalayana
TGTAAAAAAGCAAAGCAAAATATATTTACAAAATAATAATTATTGTTTTTAAATTTTTATTCTTTTTATAAGCTTATCTATTTTTTGATGAAAAAAAATAATTTTTATAAATATATTTTAACTCATAATTTATTTATAATTAATATATATATATATATATATAACTAAATAATCAAATGAATTTTTTAAATTATAATGAAAACAAATAAAAAAATTATATTTATTAATTATTATTTTGGGTATACCCGTTTAAACGATTATCTATATAGGGGTATCGGGATTTTGTAGTTTAGTGATTTAAGTGTTTTGGTATTTAGTGATTTATAGGTTTTATTTAAACAATGAAATAATAAAAAAAATATTTTTTTTTGTTTTTTCACATGTTCAATGGTTATAATCTTTGAAAATATAATAATTTTAAAATTTTTTCCAAAAGTGAATACAATATTTAGTTATAATAATTATTAAATTTATATATCATATAAATTAAATATAAATATTTTTATTGATAAATATTCTAATAATGATCAAAAAATATATTAATATTCTATTAATAATAATTTAGATATCAATTAAAATATAATTACAAAACCTAAATTGATTCATAAACAAAGTAAAATATATTACTATATAATAATTTATTGTTTTTAATTTTTTTCTTATTTTAATAAGTTTATCTATATTTTTTTTGAAAAATAATTTATATAAATTATATTTGTCTAACTTATAATTTATTTTGTAATTAATATTTATATAAAAATAAACAAATAAATAATTAAAATGAATATTTAAAATTATAATGAAAAAAATAAAAAAAAATAAAAAAGAGTTTATTATATATTATTGAGGATATACATGTTTAAAAATTTATCTATTTAGGGTTTTCGAGATTTAAAAGTTATTGATTTAAGTATTTAGGAATTTAATGGTTTATAGCTTTTAGTTAAACAATGAAATAATAAAAAATTTATTTTTGATATTTTTTCAAATTTTAAAATGTCATTACATTTGAAAATATAATAATTTTAAAATTTTTTAAAAATGTGAATACAAAATTTCGTAATAAAAATTATTAATTTAAATTATATCTGTCTCACTAATAATTTATGTTGTAATTAATATTTCTATAAAAATAAACTGATAAATAATTAAAATAAAAATTTAAAATTACACTTAATAAAAATTAAAATGAGATTTATTATTTATTATTTATGTATACCAATTTAATAGTTTGAGTATTTAGAAGTTTTGTTATTTAGTAGTTTAGCGATTTATGTTTTTGGGCATTTAGTGGTTTATAGGTTTTATTTAAACAATAAAATAACAAAAAAAAATTTTGTAATTTTTTGTCATTTTCATTTGTTATAACCTTTGAAAATATAATAATATTTAAAAATTTTTGAAATTTGAGTATAATATTTAGTTATACTAATTTTAATAATTATATATCATATAAATTCAATATAAACAATTTTATTGATAGATATTATAATAATGATCAAAAATTAAATTAATAAACTATTAATAATAAGATAGATATTAATTAAAAAATATTTACAAAAACCAAATTAATTCAAAATTAAAGTTAAATATATTCTTGATAATAATTAATAATTTTTAAAATTTTATTCTTTTATAAGCGTATATATTTTTTTTGATTTAAAATAAATTATTTAATTTATATTTGTCACACTCATAATTTATTTTGTAATAAATATTTCTATAAAATAAACTTATAAATAATTAAAATGAATATTTAAAATACTAATAAATTGAAATAAAAATTAGATTTATTAATTATTAAGTAGTATATATCAATTTAATGGTTTATGTATTTAGGCATTACGGGCCTTAGGAGTTTAGTGATTTTAATATGTATGCATTTTAGTGGATTATAGGTTTTATTTAAAAATTAAAATAACAAAATAATTATTTTTATTATTTTTTCATATTTTCAAAGGTACATTTGAAAATATAATAATTTTTAAATTTTTTGCAAATGTGAATTCAATATTTTGTTATAATAATCATTATATTTATATATCATATAAATTCAATATAAACAATATTATTGATAAATATTCTAAAAATGATCAAAAAATAAATAAATAATATATTATTAATACGATATATATCAATTAAAATATAATTACAAAACCAATAATGATTCAGAAGCAAAGCAAATTATATTATTATATTATAATTTTTTGTTTTTAATTTTTTTTCTTTTAATAAGTTTATCTATATTTTTTTTAATGAAAAATAATTTAAATAAATTATAATTGTATAATTCATAATTTATTTTGTAATTAATATTAATATAAAAATAAATAAATAAATAATTAAAATGAATATTTAAAATTATAATGAAAAAAATAAAAATTAGATTTATATTTTATTATATAGAATATATCTGATTAAAAAATTATCTATTTAGGGTTCTAGAGATTTAGAAGTTATTCATTTAAGTATTTAGTCAATTAGTGGTTTATAGGTTTTATTTAAACAATGAAATAACAAATAAATTATTTTGGGTATTTTTTCAAATTTTCAAAGGTTATATATAACCTTTGAAAATATAATAATTTTAAAATTTTTTAAAAATGTGACTACAATATTTAGTAATTATAATTATTATAACAATATATAATATAAACTAAATATAAATAATTTTATTGATAGATATTATATCAATTCTCAAAAAATAAATTAATAAACTATTATTAATATGATAGATATAAATTAAAATTTAATTACAAAACAAAAATAATTAAAAATAAAAGTAAATTTATTACTAAATAATAATTTTTGTTTTTTAGTATTTGACTCATTTTATAAAATTATATTATTTGTTTATAAAAAATAAATTATTTAAATTATATTTTATCACTCTTAATTTATTTTGTAATTCATATTTCAATAAATTATTTAAATTATATTTAAGGTTTACGAGTTTAAATGTTTAAGTATTTAGGGTCTTTGAGGTTTAGGAGTTTAAAGATTTATGTGTTTAGGTATTTAATGGTTTATAAATTTTATTTAAACAATGATATAACAAAAAAATCTTTTATTGTTATTTTTTCTCATTTTTTAAGATTATAAGCTTTGAAAATATAATAATTTTTAAATTTTTTATAAATGTGAATATTATATTTAGTTTTGATAATATTAATAATTATATATCATATAAATTCAATATAAACAATTATATTGATAGATATTATATTAATGATCAAAAAATAATTTAATAAACTATTATAAATATGATAGATATTATTTAAAATATATTTGCAAAACCTAAAAATTATTCAAAATCAAAGTAAAATAAATTACTAAATAATAATGTTTTTGATGTTTTGCTTCTTTTTATAAGTATATATTTATTGTTCTTAAAAGTATATTATTTAAATTATATTTGTCTTCCTCAAAATATATTTTGTAATTTATAATTCTATAAAAGTAATCTAAATATAATTAAAATGAATATTTAAAATTATAATGAATAAAAATAAAAGTTAGATTTATTATTTATTATTAAGGTTATACAGTTTTAATGGTTTAGGTATTTAGGTGTTTCGGGGTTTAGTGATTTAAGTGTTTATGCCTTTAGTGATTTATAGTTTTTAGTTAAAGAATGAAACAACAAAAATTTAATTTTTTATTTTTTTAAAATTTTGAAGGTTATAACCTTTAAAAATATAATAATTTTTAATTTTTTTTAAATGTAAATATAATATTTAGGTATAATAATCTTAATAATTATATATAATGTAAACGCAATATAAATAATTTTATTAATAGATATTATAATAATGATCAATAAATAATTAATAAACAATTATTTAAAAGAATGATATAAACCAAAATATAAATGCATAATCTAAAATGATACAAAATCAAAATAAAATATTTTACTAAATAATAAATTTTTGTTTTTAAAAATGTGCCTATTTTTATAAGCTTGTATTTTTTTTTGATGAAATATAAATTATTTAAATTATATCTGTCTCACTAATAATTTATTTTGAAATTAATATTTCTATAAAAATAAACTGATAAATAATTAAAATAAAAATTTAAAATTATACTGAATAAAAATTAAAAAGAGATTTATCATTTATTATTACTGTATACTAGTTTAATGGTTTTGAGATTTAAAATTTTCTTAAATTTGAATACAATATTTAGTTATAATATTATTAATAATCATATATCATATAAATTCAATATAAACAATTTTATTGATAGTTATTATAATAATGATCAAAAATTAAATTAATAAACTATTAATAATAAGATATATATATTCATTAAAAAATATTTACAAAACCCAAATTGATTCAAAATTAAATTAAAATATATTACTGAATAATAATTTTTAATTTTTAAATTTTACTTCTTTTATAAGCGTATATAAATTTTTTGATTAAAAATAAACTATTTAAATTATATTTGTCTTACTCAAAATTTATTTTGTAATAAATATTTTTATAAAAATAAACTAATAAATAATTAGAAAGAATATTTAAAATTATAATAAATTGAAAGAAAAATTAGATTTCTTAATTATTAACTAGTATATAGCAGTTTAATGGTTTATGTATTTAAGCATTACGGGCTTTAGGAGTTTACTGATTTAACTGTGTATGCATTTAGTAGTTTATAGGTTTTATTTAAAAATTAAAATAACAAAAATTTTATTTTTATTATTTTTTTATATTTTCTAAGGCTATAACCGTTGAAAATATAATAATTTTTAATTTTTTTTTAAATGTGAATTCAATATTTAGTTATAACAATCATTATATTTATATATCATATAAATTCAATATAAACAATATTATTGATAAATATTCTAATAATGATCAAAAAGTAAATTAATAATCTATTATTAATAAGATAGATGTCAATTAAAATATAATTACAAAATGTATAATGATTAAGAAGCAAAGCAAAATATATTACTATATAATAATTTTTTGATTTTAATTTTTTTTCTTTTAATAAGTTTATCTATATTTTTTTTGACGAAAAATAATTTATATACATTATATTTGTCCAACTCATAATTTATTTTTTAATTAATATTTATATAAAAATAAACAAATAAATAATTAAAATGAATATTTAAAATGATAATGAATAAAAAATGAGATTTATTCTTTATTATTTAGGGTATACCAGTTTAATTTTAATTATATCTATCTCAAAAATAATTTATTTTGTAATTAATATGTCATTAATAAAACTGATAAATAATTAAAATAAAAATTTAAAATTATACTGAATAAAAATTAAAATGATATTTATGAATTATTATTAATGTATAACAATTTAATATTTTAAGTATTTAGAGCTTTTGTCATTAAGGACTTTAGCGATTTATGTTTTTAGTCATTTAATGGTTTATAGGATTTGTTTAAACAATGAAATAACAAAAAAATTATTTTTGATATTTTTTCACATTTTCAAAGTTTATAACCTTTGACAATATAATAATTTTAAAATTTTTAAAAATGTTAATACAATATTTAGTAATAATAATCATTATTATTATATATAATATAAACTAAATATAAACACTTTTATTGATAGATATGATATCAATTCTCAAAAAATAAATTAATATGTTATTATTATTATGTTGGATATAAATTAAAATATAATTTCAAATCCTAAAATTATTCAAAATCCAAGTAAAATTTATTACTAAATAATAATTATAGTTTTTTAGTTTTTGCTTCTTTTTATAAGCTTATATTTTTTTTTGATGAAGAATAAATAAATTAAATTATATTTGTATCACTCAATTTATTTTGTAATTAATATTTTAATAAATTATTTAAATTATATTTAAGGTTTACGAGTTTAAATTTTTAAGTATTTAGGTGCTTTTGGGTTTAGGAGTTTAGATGTTTAAGTGTTTAGGTATTTAGTGGTTTATAAGTTTTATTTAAACAATGATATAGCAAAAAATTTATTTATATTATTTTTTCTAATTTTTGAAGATTATATCCTTTGAAAATATAATAATTTTTAAATTTTTTCAAATGTAAATATAATATTTATTTATAATAATCTTCATAATTATAATTAATTTAAATTCACTATAAATAATTATATTGCTATATATTATAATTATGATCAAAAAATAAATTAATAAACTATTACAAATAAAATAGTTATTATTTAAAAAGTATTTGCAAAATCTAAATTTATTCAAATCAAAGTAAAATTTATTACTAAATAATAATTTTTTTAATGTTTTGTTTTATTTATAAGTTTATATTTTTGTTATTAAAAATATATTAATTAAATTATATTTGTCTTACTCATAATTTATTTTGTAATTTATAATTCTATAATAATAAACTACTAAATAATTAAAAAACTACTAAATAATTAAAATGAATATTTAAAATTATAATGAATACAAATAAAATTGAGATATATTTCTGGTTCAGGAGTTTAGTGATTTAATTGTTTAGACCTTTAGTAATTAATAGTTTTTTATAAAGAATGAAAAAACAAAAAATTTAATTTTTTGATTTTTTTTAATTTTTGAAGGTTGTAACCTTTGAAAATATAATAATATTTAATTTTTTTTAAATTTGAATATAATATTTAGTTATAACAGTCTTAATAATTATATATATTGTAAACTCAATTAAATAATTTTATTGATAGATATTATAATAATGATCAATAAATAAATTAATAAACTTGTATTTATAAGTAAGATATAAATTAAAATATAATTGTAAAATCTAAAATGATTCAAAATCAAAATAAGATATATTATTAAACAATAATTATTTATTTTTAAAATTTTTCATTTTTTTATGAGCATTTTTTTATGAAAAATAAATTATTTAAATTATATATGTCGCACTAATAATTTATTTTGTAATTAATATTTCTATAAAAATAAACTGATAAATAATTAAAATGAATATTTAAAATTATAATGAATACTAATAAAAATGAGATTTATGATTTATTTTTAAAATTATACTAATTTAATGTTTTAAGTAATTATGGGCTTCGAGGTTTAGGAGTTTAGTCATTTTGGTATTTAGTCATTTAGTGGTTTATAGGTTTTATATAAAAAATAAAATAATAAAAAATTTATTTTTGTTATTTTTTCTCATTTTTAATGTTATAACCTTTGAAAATATAATAATTTTTAAATTTTTTTGTGAAAAGTGAATACAATATGAAGTTATAATAATCATAATAATTATATATCATATAAAATCAATATAAACTATTTTATTGATAGAAATTAAAATAATTTATTTTTTAATTTATATTTCTATAAAATTAAACGGATAAAGAATTAAACTGTATATTTAAAATTATAATGAATACAAATAAAAATGAGATTTATGATTTATTATTTAGGGTATAACTATTTAATTGTTTATGTTTTTTCTGGTTTTGGGGTTAAGGATTTTATTGATTTATATGTTTACACATTTTCATGTTTATAGGTTTTATTTAATCAATGAAATAACAAAAATTGTATTTTTATGAATTTTCTTGATTTTCAAAGGTTATTACCTTTAAAAATATAATAATTTTTTAATAGTTCTAAAATATGAATACAATACTTAGTTATAATAATCTTAATAATTATAATTGTTGAAGATTCAGTAATTAAAAATTTATTAATATATATTATAATAATGATCAAAAAATAAATTAATAAACTATTATTAATAAGATATATATTAAATAAAATATATTTTCAGAACCCAAAATAATTCAAAATCAAAGTAAATTATATTACTAAATAAAATTTTAAATTTTTGAAATTTTGTTTATTTTTATAAGCTTATTTTTTTGCATAAAAAATAATTTATTTAAATTATATCTGTCTCACTCATTATTTATTTTTTAATTAATATTTCTATAAAAATAAACTAAAAAATAATTAAAATAAATATTTAAATTATAATGAATACAAATAAAAATGAGTTTTATTATTTATTATTTAGGTTATATAGGTTTAATGGTTTAAGTATTTAAGAGGTTTTGGGGTTTAGGAGTCTAGAGATTTAAATGTTTAGGCATTTAGTGGTTTATAAGGTTTATTTAAATAATAAAATAATAAAAACATTATTTTTGTGATTTTTTATCATTTTTGAAGTTTATAACTTTTGAAAATATAATAATTTTTAAATTTTTTCAAATGTAAATATAATATTTAGTTATAATAACTTAATAATTATAAGACATTTTAATTGAATATAATTAATTTTATTGTTCGATATTATAAAAATGATCAAATAATAAATTATTAAACTATTATTAATAGGATTGATCACAATTAAAATATAATTGCAAAACATATATATAATGATTCAAAATCAAAGTAAAATATATTACTAAATAATAATTTTTTGTTTTTTAATTTGTACTTCTTTTTATAAGCTTATATTTTTTTTTGATTAAAAATAAATTATTTAAATTATAGTTGTCTCGCTCATTATTTTTTTTGTAATTAATATTTCTATAAAAAATAAACTAATAAATAATTAAAATGAATATTTTAAAAATATAATGAATACAAATTAAAATGAGATTTATGATTTATTATATGTGGTATCCAAGTTTAATGGTTTTATTATTTAGGACTTTTGTCGTTTAGGAGTTTATCAATTTATGTTTTTAGTTATTTAGTGGTATATAGGTTTTATTTATATAATAAAAATAAAATTTTTTTTTAGATTTTTTCTGATTTTCAAAGGTTATAACGTTTGAAAATAAAATAATTTTTAAAATTTTTTTGAAATGTGAATTCAATGTATAATTATATTAATCTTACTAATTATAAATCATATAAATTCAATATAAATAATTTTAATGATAGATATAATAATAATGATCAAAACTAAAATTAATAAACTATTATTAATAATATAAATATTAATTAAAATATATTTACATAACAAAAAATGATTTAAAATCAAATCAAAATATATTACAAAATAATAATATTTAAATTTTAAAATTTTCCTTCTTTTTATAAGCTTTTATTTTTTTTATTAATATAAATTATTTAAATAATATTTGTGTCACTCGAAATTTATTTTGCAAATAATTTTTTAAAAAATTAAACTATAAATAATTAAAATGAATATTTAAAATTATAATAAATAGAAATAAAAATGAGATTTATTATTTATTAAGTAGTATATAGCTTTTAAAAGGTTTATGTATTTAGGGGTTTCGGGATTTATGAGCTTACTGATTTAAGTAAGTAAGCATTTAATGATCTATAGGTTTTATTTAAAAAATGAAATAACAAAAAATTTATTTTTATTATTTTTTCTCATTTTTTAAGTTTATAACCTTTGAAAATATAATAATTTTTAAATTTTTTTCAAAAGTGAATATAATATTTAGTTATAATAATCATTATATTTATATATCATGTAAATTCAATATAACCAATTTTATTAATAAATATTCTAATAATGATCAAAAAATAAATAAATAATTTATTATTAATAAGATATATATCAATTAAAATATATTTACAAATCCTAAAATATTTCAAAAGCAAACCAAAATATATTACAATATAATAATTTTTTCTTTTGAATTTTTTTTTTTAAATGTTTATCTATATTTTTTGATTAAAAATAACTTATATAAATTATATTTGGGTAACTCATTATTTATTTTGTAATTAATATTTATATAAAAATAAACAAATAAAAAATTAAAAAGAATATTTAAAATTATAATGAAAAAGAAATGAGATTTATTAATTATTTTTTAGGATATACCAGTTTAATTTTAATTATATCTTTTTCACTAATAATTAATTTTGTAATTAATATTTCTATAAAAATAAACTGATATATAATTAAAATAAAAATTTAAAATTATACTTAATAAAAATTAAAATGAGATTTATGATTTATTATTAATGTATACCAGTTTAATGGTTTAAGTATTTAGATGTTTTGTCATTTGAAAATTTAGTGATTTATGTTTTTAAGCATTTAGTGGTTTATAGGTTTTATTTAAACAATAAAATAATAAAAAAAATTTATACTTTTTTCTCATTTTAATAGGTTATAACCTTTAAAAATATAATAATATTAAAATTTTTTTTAAATGTAAATATAATATTTAGGTTATAATAATATTAATAACTATATATCATATAAATTCAATATAAACAATTTTAATGATATATATTATAATAATGATTAAAAATTAAATCAATAAACTATTAAAAATATTTAGTAGTTCATAGGTTTTATTTAAAAAAACAAAAAATTTATTTTTTTTTAATATTTTCAAAGGTTATAACCGTAGAAAATATAATAATTTTTAAATTTTTTTCAAAAGTGAATTCAATATTTAGTTATAATAATCATTATATTTATATATCATATAAATTTAATATAAACAATTTTATCAATAAATATTCTAATCATGATCAAAAAATAAATTAATAATCTATTATTAATAAGATAGATATCATTTATAATATAATTACAAATATATTATATTTATATAAATTATATTTGTGTAACTCATAATTTATTTTGTAATTAATATTTATATAAAAATAAACATATAAATAATTAAATTTAAATAGTTAAAATTAAAATGAAAAAAAATGAGATTTATTCATTATTATTTTGGATATACCGATTTAATTTAAATTAGATCTGTCTCACAAATAATTTATTTTGTAATTAATATTTCTATTAAAAAAACTGATAAATAATTAAAATAAAAATTAAAATTATACTGAATAATTAATATAATTTATTTTGTTCCTCTTACAACTCTAGAATGATTGCTAAAGCTCTAACCAAAATAATATGAGCATTTACTTTATTTCTATTATGTCTCATCATATTTGATATTGAATCACTAGGCTATCAAAGGTAATTTGACTCATGTACGCTAACAGACTAAACCAAAGTTGTACCCCTATGTGTTGAAATAGCTAGTTGTTGAGGATGCTATTTATATTGATTATTGTAATTTCTTCTAAAATATCTCTCATGCACACACTCAAAGCAATTTTTTTAAAACATAGTTCACCTCTAAAAAAATAACGACCTTGTAGCCTATTAGAACAAACTAGCCCCTGGGAGGTTTGAGCAGGGCAAGAAGTATGGGCTATCTTTTAATCAAGAATCAAAAAAGTTATTTTATTGGCATGTATAAGCCCTTTTTTTATATCCTCATTGATATGAAAAGTATCATTTCTTTCTTTTTATATTAAATGAGTTATGTATACAAGCTCACAATACCCAAAGAGGTGTAAATGAATCATATTCAAATGTATAAAAGGTTTTAATCATTGCTCAAAATATTAGTTTTTCATATTGACACTTGAGGTCACAAATCAAAGGAAAAAGCCATAGTGATATTTTTAATCCCAAGAATTTTAGCTAGATAAAGTTTTAAAGAGTAGTGCTCGTGCTTTGACTATTTCTACGCTCATGACTTTTGCTTTTGAGGAATGTCCAAAGTTACAATAATTCCTAGTGTAATGACTTTGCAATATAAAGATAAAATGCACAAGCTATTGTCATATCAAATACTGTGACCCAATATTATAGTGATTAAATATGTATTCATGATCATTCTCAGTGCCTTAACAATATGATAAACAGAGAGACACAAGTTATGGCATATTCTCATCGATATGATTTTGTGTTCTAGACACAAAATATATAATCATGACCATTGCTAATACTACAATAATCTAAAGCTAGAAAGAGATTCAATCCATAACTCACCCCTTGAGTCATGACTTTGTGTTACATATACAAAAAGATAAATATGTGACATTCCTAAAAGTTGTGAATTTCAATTTAAATTTAACACTCAGTCATTTGATTATACAAGTGCAAAACATGAGATTTAGGATTTAGGGTTTATGGGTTAGGGTTATAGTTTATGGTTTAAGGGTTAAGATTTAATGTTAGGGTTTATGGTTTTTGTTTTTTTTTGGAAAATACACACTTTATTTATCATTTAGGAACACAACTTACAAGAGACTAAAAAGCTTACTAATTTAGGCCAGCGCATCAAATCCTATGCACCTTAATGATTCTATGCATAAAATACATAAAAAAACATAATGCCTAATAATTCCAAGCGTACGAATACAACTAAAATCACCTGGCATTCCTGGACTTCAAAGTTGGCAGTGAGTCATTATACACACTGCGTCCTTTCCATTCGGATTTGTCCAAGCCTTTTGGAGGAACCTGAATGATGCACTATATTTAAACTATGCAAATATAAGATTGTGCATGTGTGTGGCAAGCATCATCAAGCATTTGCCTATGTCATTGCTATGCAATGGAATACATGTAAAACTGAATACCCATAAATCCACAAGTCCATATCTACGGCACTTTGTCAATTAATTCTCACCTCTAAATTCCACATTCTTTTTCTCTAATGATCCTCAAAAGTGTATCTTTTGGGTTAGAATGCTTCCTCCTCGAGCTCCAATAATTGACTGTATGTTGCACCGACAAAATATCAAAAAATATGCATGCATCAGTGTGCATGTGTGATGAGGTCTATCTCATAGTCTAATTAACTATGCGTAGAACCAAGCTATAATACAAGTAAAATTACAAAATGCTATAAAGATTGATTTTCTGCTCCCGGGAGTGTAGCATCCCCTAATGTGTATTTACAAAATGCATTAGTGGGCCCCACTTAGAGTTACTCATGGGTCCAGTTGCCTTCATTGCATGCTACATAGAGAATAGACAAGATTGTGTGTGTGAGTATGTCATGATCCGTCTCTACAAGTACATGGTGCATACACAGTCCAAAATACAAATAAGACTACAAACATAAACTACAAGTTTGAATCTTTCGCTCCCGTGTGGCTGGTCTGGACTCCATTGCTTATGGCCCTACGTGGTGATGCTTTGGATTTTGTTGGCTTTCCAATTAATCAGGGATTACCTACTACTCCTGTTGGGCGATGGTTGTGTGGCCCTCTATGCTGCCTCATACGCCTAGTGGGACCCACTCCAAGCAACTCTTGGGTTTACTCCGGACAACTTTGCTCGGTCTCGTCAGTTGTCTGAATGTTATCAATTCGGCTTGCTAGTGGGGCCATCTATGAGCTAATGGCCCATACTTCTGGATGCTTCCAAGACTTGCTCGCCCCTATAAATGCTACACCAAAATGAACAAGAATATGTGCATGTGTGTACTGTGGTCCATCGCTATGTGTGTGTGGTGCAGTAGTATCAGGGTTTATAAGTTTAGTATTTTAAGTATTTAGGTATTTTGTGGTTTATTAGTTTTATTTAAATAATTAAATAACAAAAAAATATTTTATTATTTCTTCTCATTTTCAAGGTTATAACCATTTAAAATATTATAATTTTTAATTTTTTTTCAAATGTTAATACTATATTTAATTATAATTATCATAAAAATTAAATTTCATATAAATTCAATATAAATAATTTTATTGATCGATATTATAATACTAATTATAAAATAGATTAATAAACTATTATTAATAAGATAGATATTAATTAAAATATATTTGTAAAACCTAAAATGATTCAAAATCAAAGTAAAATATATTACTAAATAATAATTTTTTATTTTAAAATTTTTCATTCTTTTTATAAGCTTATAAATTTTTTGATGAAGATAAATTATTTAAATTATATTTGTCTCATTCATAATTTTATTTTGCAATTAATATTTCTATAAAAATAAACTAATAAATAATTAAAATGAATATTGAAATTATAATGAATACAAATAAAAATGAGATTTATGATTAATTATTTAGGGTATACCGGTTTTATGGTTTAAGTATTTAGAAGTTTAGTGATTTGAGTGTTTAGGCATTTAGTAGTTTATTTGTTTTATTTAATTAATGAAATAAGATAAATATTAGTTTTCAAATTTTTTATCAATTTTGAAGGTTATAACGTTTATAAATATAATAATTTTTAAATTTTTTTCAAATGTTTATACAATATTTAGTTTTGATATACTTAATAATTATATATCATGTAAATTAAAAATATACAATTTTATTGATATATATTAATAAACTAAATATAAATATAAATATAATAATGATCAAAAAATAAATTAATAAACTATTATTTATTGATAGATATTTATATATTATTTATAAATACAAAAACCTTTAAAGATGGTTTAAATGTTTAAGTATTTAAGGGTTTTGGGGTTTAGGAGTTTAATGATTTAAGCGTTAAGGGATTTAGTAGTTTATAGGTTTTATATAAATAATAAAATAACAAAAAATTTATTTTTGAGATTATTTTATTTTCAAAGGTGATAATCTTTAAAAATATAATAATTTTTAAATTATTTTCAAATGTAAATATAATATTTAGTTATAATAATCTTTATAATTATATATCATGTAAATTCAATATAAACAATTTTATTAATAAAAATTCTAATAATGATCAAAAAATAAATTAATAATCTATTATTAATAAGATAGATATCAATTAAAATATAAATACAAAACCTAAAATGATTCAGAAGCAAAACAAAATATATTATTATATATTAATTTTTTGTTTTGAACATTTTATTCTTTTAAAAAGTTTATCTATAATTGTTTGATAAAAAATAATTTATATAAATTATTTTTGTCTAGCTAAATTTATTTTGTAATTAATATTTAATTATAAATAAACAAATAAATAATTAAAATGAATATTTAAAATTATAATGAAAAAAATTAGATTTATTAGTTATTATTTAGGGATACTATTTTAATTTAAATTAGATCTATCTCACTAATAATTTATTTTGTAATTAATATTTCTACAAAAATAAACTGATAAATAATTAAAATAAAAATTTGAAATTATACTAAATAAAATTTAAAATGAGATTTATGATTTATTATTACTATATACCTATTTTATGGTTTAAGTATTTAAAGGTTGTTTCATTTAGGATTTTAGCGATTTATGTTTTTAGGCTTTTAGTGTTCTATATGTTTTATTTAAAAAAATAAAATATCAAAATAATTTGATATAATTTTTTCTCATTTTCATAGGTTATAACGTTTCAAAATATAATAATATTTAAAATTTTTTGAAATGTGAATACAATACTTAGTTATAATAATATTAATAATTTTATATCATATAAATTCTATAAACAATTTTATTGATATATATTATAATAATGATCAAAATTAAATTTATAAACTATTGATATTAAGATAGATATTTATTAAAAAATAATTACAAAACCCAAATGATTCAAAATTATAGTAAAATATACTTCTGGATAACAATTTTTACTTTTTAAATTTTTTCTTTTATAAGCATATATATTTTTTAAATTATATTTGTTACACTCATAATTTATTTTGTAATAAATATTTCTATAAAAATAAACTAATAAATAATTAAAATGAATATTTAAAATTATAATAAATAGAATTTAAAATTAGATTTATTAATTATTATGTAGTATATAGCATTTTAATGGTTTATGTATTTAGGCATTACGAGGTTTAGGAGTTTACAGGTTTAACTGTGTAAGAATTTACTGCTTTATAGGTGTTATTTAAAAAAAATATCAAAAAAATTTATTTTTTTTATTTTTTGATATTTTCAAAGGTTATAACCTTTCAAAATTTAATAATTTTTAAATTTGTTTCAAAAGTTAATACAATATTTAGTTATAATAATCATTATATTTATATATCATATAAATTCAATATAAATATTTTTATTGATAAATATTTTAATAATGATCAAAGAATAAATTAATAATCTATTATTAATAATATAGATATCAATTTAAATATAATTACAAAACCTAAAATGATTCAGAAATAAAGCAAAATATATTACTATATAATAATTTTTCGTTTCGAATTTTTTTTTTTATTTTAAAAACTTTATCTATATTTTTTTGATTAAAAATAATTATATAAATTATATTTGACTAACTAAATTTATTCTGTAATTAAAAATTATATAAAAATAAACAATTAAATAATTAAAATGAATATTTTAAATTATAATGAAAAAAATAATATTGTGAATTATTATTTATTATTTAGGGTATACCGGTTTAAAATGATTATCTATTTAGCATTTTCGAGATTTAGGAGTTATTGATTTAAGTATTTAGGCATTTAGTGGTTTATAGGATTTATTTAAAAATGAAATAACAAAAAAATTATTATTGATATTTTTTCACATTTTCAAAGGTTATAACCTTTGAAAATATAATAATTTTAAAATTTTTTTAAAATGTTAATAAAATATTCAGTAATATTAATCATTATAATTATATAAAATATAAACTAATTATAAATAATTTTATTGATAGATATGATATAATTATCAAAAAAAAATTAATAAATTTTATTAATATGATAGATATAAATTAAAATATAATTACAAAACCTAAAATGATTCAAAATCGAAGTAAAATTTATTACTAAATAATAATTTTTTGTTTTTAAATTTTTACTTCTTTTTATAAGATTATATTTTTTTATAAAAAGTAAATTATTAATATTATATTTGTCTGACTAATTATTGAGTTTATAATTAATATTTATATAAAAAATAAACTAATAAATATTTAAAATGAATATTTAAAATAATAATGAATACAAAGTAAAATGAAATTTAAGATTTATTATTGTTGTATATGTAATTTATTTTTTGATAATCTGTTTGTATAACCAACTATTTATTTCTTAATATTTTCAAGTAAGTGCAAGAAAGGAAATATTAAAACGCCGGGGATGCAGCAGTAGCCCAATAACGCAGGTCTCGCTGACCAGAGAGCGAGATGAAATTGGAGCAGAGCCTAACCCGTCTAATGATCCGACCCGCTGCGGTTAAATGAACTGAGATAAATTTTAATATAAAAAGTTTTGTAATTTTATTTTTGGGTGTCTTTTTTTGGACCCGTGGAACTGTCCATCTTCTCTCTCTCTTCTCTCTTTGTGCTTTATCACAACTATTCTGTGTGCTACATATTGTAAGACATTTTTGTTGCTTTAATCTGTAACGCATAAGCATTTTCTGGTGGATTTAGCTAGTCGTACTTAGCGACTAGCGAACCACATTATTTTCGGTGTTTATTTCTTTTTTTTTATTATATCATGGATGGTTACTGAATTGGGATATATATTATTGCTTGTTTTCTATTGTTTCTGTGTTTCTGTATCTCAATCTCACTACCATGGAAGCACAATTACCCAACAAATATATATGGTATACAGGTTTAATGTATCGATTATTTAGGGCTTTTCTCGTTTCTGAGTTTAGCAATTTATGTTTTTAGGCATTTAGTGGTATATAGGTTTTATTTATATAATAAAAATAATTTTTTTTTTGATTTTTTTTAGATTTTCAAAGGTTATAACCTTTGAAAATAATATAATTTTTAAAATCTTTTGAAATGTGAATACCATGTATAATTATATTAATCTTATTAATTATATATCATATAAATTCAATATAAATAATTTTAATGATAGATATTATAATAATGATCAAAAATTAAATTAAGAAACTATTATTAATAATATAAATATTATTTAAAATATATTTACATAACACAAAATGATTCAAAATCAAATAAAAATATATTACTAAATAATAATATTTAATTTTTAAATTTTCCATCTTTTTATAAGCTTATATTTTTTTATGATTAAAAATAAATTATTTAAATAATATATGTCTCACTCGAAATTTATTTTGTAATTAATTTTTCTAAAAATTAAAATATAAATAATTAAAATGAATATTTAAAATTATAATTAATAGAAATAAAAATGAGATTTATTATTTATTAAGTAGTATACAGCTGTTATAAGGTTTATGTATTTAGGGGTTTCGGGTTTTATGAGCTATTGATTTAAGTAAATAAACATTTAGTGGTCTATAGATTTTATTTAAAAAAGAAATAACAAAAAATTTATTTTTTGTATTCTTTTTCATTTTTTTAAGATTAAAACCTTTGAAAATATAATAATTTTTAATTTTTTTCAAAAGTGAATACAATATTTATTTATAATAATCATAATAATTATATATCATATAAATTCAATATAAACAATTTTAATCATAGATATTCTAATAATTATCAAAAAATAAATTAAAAATCTATTATGAATAAGATTGATATTACTTAAAATAAAATATCAAAACCTAAAATGATTCAAAAGCAAAGCAAAATATATTACTTAATAATTATTATTTGTTTTAAAATTTTTATTCTTTTTATAAGCTTATCTATTTTTTGATGAAAAATAATTTTTATAAATTATATTTTTAACTCATAATTTATTTTATAATTAATATATATATATATATATATATAAAATTAACAATCAAAATGAATTTTTTAAATTATAATGAAAACAAATAAAAATGAGATTTATTAATTATTATTTAGGGAATACCGTTTAAAAGATTATCTATATAGTGGTATCGGAATTTTATAGTTTAGTGATTTAAGTGTTTAGGCATTTAGTGATTTATAGGTTTTATTTAAACAATTAAATAACAAAAAAAATTATTTTTTTTATTTTTTCACATGTTCAAAGGTTATAATCTTTGAAAATATAAAAATTTTAAAACTTTTTCAAAATTGAATACGATATTTAGTTATAATAATTATTAAATTTATATATCATATAAATTCAATATAAACATTTTTATTGATAAATATTCTAATAATGAACAAAGAATAAATTAATAATCTATTATTAATAAGTTAGATATCAATTAAAATATAATTACAAAACCTAAAATGATTCAGAAACAAAGCAAAATATATTACTATATAATATTTTTTTGTTTTTAATTTTTTTCTTCTTTTATTAAGTTTATCTATATTTTTTTGTTGAAAAATAATTTATATAAATTATATTTGTATAACTTATAATTTATTTTGTAATTAATACTTATATAAAAATAAACAAATAAATAATTAAAATGAATATTTAAAATTATAATGAAAAAATAAAAATGAGATTTATTATTTATTATTTAGGATATACATGTTTAAAAAATTTATCTATTTAGGGTTTTCGAGATTTAGAAGTTATTGATTTAAGTATTTAGGCATTTAATGGTTAATAGGTTTTATTTAAACAATGAAATAACAAAAAATTTATTTTTGATATTTTTTCAAATTTTCAAAGGTTATAACATTTGAAAATATAATAATTTTAAAATTTTTTAAAAAGTGAATACAAATTTTAGTAATAATAAATATTATACCTATATATAATATAAACTAAATATAATCAATTTTATTGAAAGATATTATATCAATTATCAAAAAATAAAATAATAAACTATTATTAATATTATAGATATAAATTAAAATATAATTAAAAAATCTAAAATGATTCAAATCAAAGTAAAATTTATTACTAAATAATAATTTTTTTTAGTTTTTGCATCGTTTTATAAGCTTATATATTTTTTTGATGAAAAATATATTATTTAAATTATATTTGTCACTCATAATTTATTTTGTAATTTATATTTCTATAAATTATTTAAATTATATTTAAGGTTTACGAGTTTAAAGATTTAGGTATTTAGAGGCTTCTGGGTTTAGGAGTTTAGAGATTTATGTATTTAGGCATTTAATGGTTTATAAGTTTTATTTATACAATGATATAACAAAAAATTTATTTTTGTTATTTTTTCTCATTTTTGAAGGTTATAACCTTTGAAAATTTAACATTTTTAAATTTTTTTATGTGTGAATACTATATTTAGTTATGATAATTTCAATAATTATATATCATGTTAATTCAATATAAACAATTATATTGATAGATATTATATTAAAGATCAAGAAATAGATTAATAAACTATTATTAATAAGATAGATATTTTTTAAAATATATTTGCAAAACGTAAATTTATTCAAAATCAAAGTAAAATATAATACTAAATAATAATTTTTTTGATGTTGTGCTTCTTTTTATAAGTTTATATTTTTTGTTATCAAAAGTAAATTATTTAAATTATATTTGTCTTCCAAATAATTTATTTTTAATTTATAATTCTATAAAGATAAACTAATAAATAATTAAAATGAATATTTAAAATTATAATGAATACAAATAAAATTGAGATTTATTATTTATTATTCAGGATATACTAGTTTAATGGTTTAAGTATTTAGGTATTTTGGGGTTTAGTGATTTAAGTGTTTAGGACTTTAGTGATTTATAGTTTTTATTTAATGAATGAAAAAATAAAAAATTAATTTTTTGATTTTTTTTAATTTTTAAAGGTTATAACCTTTGAAAATATAATAATTTTTAATTTTTTTTAAATGTTATATAATATTTAGTTATAATATTCTTAATAATTATATATAATGTAAACTCAATATAAATAATTTTATTAATAGATATTATAATAATGATCAATAAAAAATTAATAAACAATTATTAATAAGAATGATATAAATTAAAATATAATTGCAAAAACTAAAATGATTAAAAAACAAAATAAAATATATTACAAAATAATAAATTTTTGTTTTTAAAATTTTGCCTCTTTTTATAAGCATATATATTTTTTTGATAAAAAATAAATTATTTAAAATAGATCTGTCTCACTAATAATTTATTTTGTAATTAATATTTCTATAAAAATAAACTGATAAATAATTAAAATAAAAATTTAAAATTATACTTAATAAAAATTAAAATGAGATTTATGATTTATTATTAATGTATACCAATTTAATAGTTTAAGTATATAGAAGTTTTGTCATTTAGGATTTTAGCGATTTATGTTTTTGGGCATTTAGTGGTTTATAGGTTTTATTTAAACAATAAAATAACAAAAAAAATTTGTAATTTTTTGTCATTTTCATAGGTTATAACATTTGAAAATATAATAATATTTAAACTTTTTTGAAATGTGAATACAATATTTAGTTATAATAATTTTAATAATTATATATCATATAAATTTAATATAAACAATTTTATTGAAAGATATTATAATAATGATCAAAAATTAAATTAATAAACTATTAATAATAAGATTAATATTTATTAAAAAAATTTGCATAACCCAAATTTTTTCAAAATTAAAGTAAAATATATTAATGGATAATAATTTTTAATTCTTTTATAACCGTATATATTTTTTTTGATTAAAAATAAATTATTTAAATTATATTTGTCTCACTCATAATTTATTTTGTAATAAATATTTCTATAAAATTAAACTTATAAATAATTAAAATGAATATTTAAAATAATAATAAATTGAAATAAAAATTAGATTTCTTAATTATTAAGTAGCATATAGCAGTTTAATGGTTTTTGTATTTAGGCATTACGGGCCTTAAAAGTTTACTGATTTAACTGTGTATGCATTTAGTTGTTTATAGGGTTTATTTAAAAATTAAAATAACAAAATATTTATTTTTATTATTTTTTGATATTTTCAAAGGAACCTTTGAAAATATAATAATTTTTAATTTTTTTTCAAAAGTGATTTCAATATTTAGTTATAATAATCATTATAATTATATATTATATAAATTCAATATAAACAATTTTATTGATAAATATTCTAAGAATGATCAAAAAATAAATTAATAATCTATTAGTAATAAGATAGATATCAATTAAAATATAATAAAAAATCGTAAAATGATACAGAAGAAATCAAAATATATTACTATATAATAATTTGTTGTTTTGAAATTTTTTTTCTTTTAAAAAGTTTATCCATATTTTTTTGATGAGAATTTATTTATATAAATTATATTTGTCTAACTCATAATTTATTTTTTAATTAATATTTATATAAAAATAAACAAATAAATAATTAAAATGAATATTTAAAATTATAATGAAAAAAATATATTGAGATTTATCCGTTATTATTTTGGGTATACCAGTATAATTTAAATTAGATCTATCTCACTAATAATTTATTTTGTAATTAATATTTCTATAAAAATAAACTGATAAATAATTAAAATAAAAATTTAAAATTATACTAAATAAAAATTAAAATGAGATTTATGAATTATTATTAATGTATACCAGTTTAATATTTTAAGTATTTATAGGTTTTTCATTTATGACTTTAGCGATTTATGTTTTTAGGCATTTAGTGGTTTATAGGTTTTATTTAAACAATGAAATAACAAAAAAATTATTTTTTATATTTTTTCACATTTTCAAATGTTATAACCTTTGAAAATATAATATTTTTAAAATTTTTAAAAATCTGAATACAATATTTAGTAATAATAATAATTATAATTATATATAATATAAACTAAATATAAACAATTTTATTGATAGATATGATATCAATTATCAAAAAATAAATTAATATGCTATAATTAATATGATAGATATAAATTAAAATATAATTGCAAAACCTAAAATATTCAAAATCCAAGTAAAATTTATTACTAAATAATAATTTTTTTTTAGTTTTTACTTCTTTTTATAAGCTTATATTTTTTTTGATGAAAAATAAATTATTTAAATTATATTTGTATCACTCATAATTTATTTTGTAATTAATATTTTAATAAATTATTTAAATTATATTTAAGGTTTACGAGTTTAAAGGTTTAAGTATTTAGGGGCTTTTGTGTTTAGGAGTTTAGAGGTTTAAGTGTTTAGGCATTTAGTGGTTTATAAGTTTTATTTAAACAATGATATAACAAAAAATTATTTTTATTATTTTTTAATTTTTGAAGGTTATAACATTTGAAAATATAATAATTTTTAAATTTTTTTCAAATGTAAATATAATATTTAGATATAATAATCTTAATAATTATAAGTCATTTAAATTCAATATAAATAATTACATTGCTAGATATTTTAATAATGATCAAAAAAATTTAATAAACTATTATTAATAAGATAGATATTATTTAAAATATATTTGCAAAATCTAAATTTATTGAAAATCAAAGTAAAATATATTACTTAATAATAATTTTTTTAATGTTTTGCTTTTTTTATAACTTTATATTTTTTTTATTATAAATAAATTAATTAAATTAATTTGACTTACTCATAATTTATTTTGTAATTTATAATTCTATAATAATAAACTAATAAATAATTATAATAATTATTTAAAATTATAATGAATAAAAATAAAATTGAGATTTATTATTTATTATTCAGGATATACCGGTTTAATGGTTTAAGTATTTAGGTATTTTTGGGTTTAGGAGTTTGGTGATTTAAGTGTTTAGACCTTTAGTGATTTATACTTATTATCTAAAGAATTAAAAAACAAAAAATTTAATTTTTTGAATTTTTTTAATTTTTGAAGGTTGTTACCTTTGAAAATATAATAATTTTAAATTTTTTTAAATGTGAATATAATATTTAGTTATACTAATCTTAATAATTATATATAATGTAAACTAAATATAAATAATTTTATTAATAGATATTATAATAATGATCAATAAATAAATTAATAAACTAGTATTAATAAGAATGATATAAATTAAAATATAATTGTAGAATCTAAAATGATTCAAAATCAAAATAAGATATATTACTAAATAATAATTTTTTATTTTAAAAATTTTGCCTAATTTTATAAGCACATATATTTTTTGATGAAAAATGAATTATTTAAATTATATCTGTCTCACTAATAATTTATTTTGTAATTAATATTTCTATAAAAATAAATTGATAAATAATTAAAATGAATATTAGAAATTATAATGAATACTAATAAAAAGAGATTTATTATTTATTATTTAGGGTATACCTATTTAATGGTTTAAGTTTTTTGTGGTTTTGGGGTTAATGAGTTTATTGATTTATATGTTTGCACATTTAGGTGTTATAGGTTTTATTTAATCTATGAAATAACAAAAAATTTATTATTATGAATTTTCGTGATTTTCAAAGGTTAATACCTTTGAAAATATAATAATTTTTTAATCTTTCTAAAATATGAATGCAATACTTAGTTATAATAATCTTAATAATTATATTTGATGTAAATTTAATATAAAAAATTTTATTAATATATATTATTATAATGATCGAAAAATAAATTAATAAACTATTATTAATAAGATAGATATTAATTAAAATATATTTGCAGAACCTAAAATAATTCAAAATCAAATTAAATTATATTACTAAATAAAATTTTAAATTTTTGAAATTTTATTTATTTTTATAAGCTTATTTTTTTTCATAAAAAAGTATTTATTTAAATTATATATGTCTCACTCATTATTTAATTTGTAATTAATATTTCTATAAAAATAAATTAAAAAATAATTAAAATGAATATTTAAAATTATAATGAATACAAATAAAAATGAGATTTATTATTTATTATTTACGTTATATATGTTTAATGGTTTAAGTATTTAGGGGATTTTGGTGTTTAGGAGTCTAGAGATTTAAATGTTTAGTCATTTAGTGGTTTATAAGTTTTATTTAAATAATAAAATAATAAAAAAATTATTTTTGTGATTTTTTATCATTTTTGAAGGTTATAACCTTTGAAAATATTATAATTTTTAAATTTTTTTCAAATGTAAATATAATATTTAGTTATAATAATCTTAATAATAATAAGACATTTAAATTCTATATAAGTAATTTTATTGTTAGATATTATAAAATAGATCAAATAATAAATTAATAAACTATTCTTAATAAGATTGATAGCAATTAAAAAATAATTGCAAAACCTATATATAATGATTCAAAATCAAAGTAAAATATATTACTAAATAATAATTTTTTGTTTTTAAATTTTACTTCTTTTTATATGCTTATATATTTTTTGATTAAAAATAAATTATTAAAATTATAGTTTTCTCGCTCATTATTTATTTTGTAATTAATATTTCTATAAAAAATAAACTAATAAATAATTAAAATAAATATTTAAAATTATAATAAATACAAATTAAAATGATATTTATGATTTATTATATGTGGTATACCGGTTTAATGGTTTGATTATTTAGGAATTTTGTCATTTAGGAGTTTATCAATTTATGTTTTTAGGTATTTAGTGGTTTATAGGTTTTATTTATATAATAAAAATAAAATAATTTTTAGCTTTTTTCTGATTTTCAAAGGTTATAACCTTTGAAAATAAAATAATTTTTAAAATTTCTTGAAATGTGAATACTCTGTATAATTATATTAATCTTACTAATTATATATCATATAAATTCAATATAAACAATTTTAATGATAGATATTAAAATAATGATCAAAAATTAAATTAATAAACTATCATTAATAATATAAATATTAAATAAAATATATTTACAGAACACAAAATGATACAAAATCAAATCAAAATTTATTACTAAATAATAATAGATAATTTTTAAATTTGTCCTTTTTATAAACATATATTTTTTTTTTATTAAAAATAAATTATTTAAATAATATTTTGTCTTACTCGAAATTTATTTTGTAATTAATTTTTCTAAATAATTCAATTATAAATAATTAAAATAAATTTTTAAAATTATAATAAATAGAAATAAAATTGAGATTTATTATTTATTAAGTAGTATATAGATGTTAAAATGTTTATTTATTTAGGGGTTTCAGGGTTTATTAGCTTACTAATTTAAGTAAGTAAGCATTTAATGGTCTATAGGTTTTATTTAAGAAATAAAATAACTAAAAATTTATTTTTATTATTTTTTATCATTTTTTAAGATTATAACCTTTGAAAATATAATAATTTTTAAATTTTTTTCAAAAGTGAATACAATATTTATTTATAATAATCATAATAATTATATATCATATAAATTCAATATAAACAATTTATTTGATAGATATTCTAATAATTATCAAAAAATAAATTAAAAATCTATTATTAATAAGATTGATATTACTTAAAATATAATATCAAAACCTAAAATGATTCAAAATCAAAGCAAAATATATTACTAAATATAATTATTTGTTTTTAAATTTTTATTCTTTTTATAAGCTTATCAATTTATTGATGAAATATAATTTTTATAAATTATATTTTTAACTCATAATTTATTTTATAATTAATACATATATAAAAATAAAAAACTAAACAATCAAAATGAATTTTTTAAATTATAATGAAAACAAATAAAAATGAAATTTATTAATTATTATTTAGTGTATACCGAATTAAAGGATTATCTATATAGGGGTATCGGATTTTGTAGTTTAGTGATTTAAATGCTTAGGCATTTAGTGGTGTATAGGTTTTATTTAAACAATAGAATAACAAAGAAAAAATATTTTTTTTTATTTTTTAACATTTCAAAGGTTATAACCTTTGAAAATATAATAATTTTAAAATTTTTTTCAAAATTGAATACAATATTTAGTTATAATAATCATTATATTTATATAGCATATAAATTCAATATAAACATTTTTATTGATAAATATTCTAATAATGCTGAAAAAATAACTTAATAATCTATTATTAATAAGATAGATATCAATTAAAATATATTTACAAAACCTAAAATGATTCAGAAGCAAAGAAAAATATATTACTATACAATAATTTTTTGTTTTGAAATTTTTTTTTCTTTTAAAAAGTTTATCTATAATTTTTTGATGAAAAATAATTTATATAAATTATATTTGTGTAACTCATAATTATTTTGTAATTAATATTTATATAAAAATAAACAAATAAATAATTAAAATAAATATTTAAAATTATAATTAAAAAATTAGATTTAATATTTATTATTTAGGGTATACCGGTCTAATTTAAATTAGATCTGTCTTACTAATAATTTATTTTGTATTTAATATTTCAATAAAAATAAACTGAAAATTAATTAAAATAAAAATTTAAAATTATACTGAATAAAAATTATAATGATATTTATGATGTATTATTAATGTATACAAGTTTAATGGTTTAAGTATTTAGAGGTTTTGTCTTTTAGGAGTTTAGCAATTTAGGTTTTTAGGCATTTAGTGGTTTATAGGTTTTATTTAATCAATAAAATAACAAAAAAAAATTTGTAATTTTTATCATTTTACATAGGTTATAACCTTTGAAAATATAATAAGATTTAAAATTTTTTGAAATGTGAATACAATATTTAGTTATAATAATTTTAATAATTTTATATGAAAAAAATTCAATATAAATAATTTTATTGATATATATATAATAATGATCAAAAATTAAATTAATAAACTACTAATAATAAGATAGATATTAATTAAAAAATAAATTATTTAAATTATATTTGTCGCACTCAATTTATTTTATAATAAATATTTCTATAAAAATAAACTAATAAATAATTAAAATGAATATTTAAAACTATAATAAATAGAAATTAAAATTAGATTTATTAATTATTAGGTATTATATAGCAGTTTAATGGTTTATGTATTTACGTATTACGGGGTTTTGGTGTTTACTGATTTAATTGTGTATGCATTTAGTGGTTTATAGGTTTTATTTAAAAAATAAAATAACAAAACATTTATTTTTATTATTTTTTGATATTTTCAAAGTTTATAACCTTTGAAAATATAATAATTTTTAAATTTTTTTCTAAAGTGAATTCAATATTTAGTAATAATAATCAATATATTTATATATCATATAAATTCAATATAAACAATTTTAGTGATTAATATTCTAATAATGATCAAAAAATAAATTAATAATCTATTATTAATAAGATAGATATCAATTAAAATATAATTACAAAACATAAAATGATTCATAAGCAAACCAAAATATATTACTATATAATAATTTTTTGTTTTGTAATTTTTTTTATTTTAAAAGTTTATCTATATTTTTTGATTAAAAATAATTTACATAAATTATATTTGACTAACTCATAATTTATTTTTTAATTAATATTTATATAAAAATATACAAATAAATAATTAAAATGAATATTTAAAATTATAATGAAAAAAAATGAGATTTATTATTTATTATTTAGGGTATACCGGTTTAATTTAAATTATATCTGTCTCACTAATAAATTTTTTTGTAATTAATATTTCAATAAAAATAAACTGATAAATAATTAAAATAAAAATTTCAAATTATACTTAATAAAAATTAAATTGAGATTTATGATTTATTATTAATGTATACCAATTTAATGGTTTAAGAATTTAAGGGTTTTGTCGTTTAGGAGTTTAGCGATTTATGTTTTTAGGCATTTAGTGGTTTATAGGTTTTATTTAAAAAATGAAATAACAAAAATTTTTTTGATAGTTTTTAAAATTTTCAAATGTTATAACATTTGAAAATATAATAATTTTAAAATTTTTTAAAAATGTTTATACAATATTTTGTAATAATAAATATTATAACTATATATAATATAAACTAAATATAAACAATTGTATTGATAATATTATATCAATTATCAAAAAATAAATTAATAAACTATTATTAATATGATAGATATAAATTAAAATATAATTAAAAAACCTAAAATGATTCAAAATCAAAGTAAAATTTAATACTAAATAATACTTTTTTTTAGTTTTTGCATCATTTTATAAGCTTATATGTTTTTTTGATGAAAAATATATTACTTAAATTATATTTGTATCACTCATAATTTATTTTGTAATTAATATTTTAATAAATTATTTAAATTATATTTAAGGTTTACGTGTTTAAAGGTTTAAGTATTTAGGGGCTTTTGTGTTTAAGAGTTTAGAGGTTTAAATATTTAGGCATTTAGTGGTTTATAAGTTTTATTTAAACAATGATATAACAAAAAATTTATTTTTATTATTTTTTTAATTTTTGAAGGTTATAACCTTTGAAAATATAATAATTTTTAAATTTTTTTCAAATGTAAATATAATATTTAGTCATAATAATCTTAATAATTATAAGACATTTAAATTCAACATAAGTAATTCTATTGATAGATATTATAATAATGATCAAAAAATAAATTAATAAACTATTATTAATAAGATTGATAGCAATTAAAATATAAATGCAAAACATATAATGATTCAAAATCAAAGTAAAATATATTACTAAATGATAATTTTTTGTTTTTAAATTTTTACTTCTTTTTATAAGCTTATATTTATTTTTTGATTAAAAATAAATTATTAAAATTATATTTGTCTCACTCTTTATTTATTTTGCAATTAATATTTTGGTAAAAAATAAACTAATAAATAATTAAAATGAATATTAAAATTATAATGAATAGAAATTAAAATGAGATTTATCATTTATTATATATGGTATACCGGTTTAATGGATTGTTAATTTAGGGGTTTTTTCGTTTAGGAGTTTAGCAATTTATGTTTTTAGGCATTTAGTGGTTTATAGTTTGTATTTATATAATCAAAATAAAAAAAATTTTGATTTAATGTGATTTTCAAAGCTTATAACCTTTAAAAATAAAATAATTTTTAAAATTTTTTGAAATGTGAATACCATGTATAATTAGATTAATCTTACTATTTATATATCATATAAATTCAATATAAATAATTTTAATCATAGATAGTTTAATAATGATCAAAAATTAAATTAATAAACTATTATTAATAATATAAATATTAATTAAAATATATTTACATAACACAAAATGATTCAAAATCAAATCAAAATATATTACTAAATAATAATATTTAATTTTGAAATTTGTCCATTTTTTTATAAGCTTATATTTTTTTTGATTAAAAATAAATTATTTAAATAATATTTGTCTCACTCGAAATTTATTTTGTAATTAATTTTTCTAAATAATTAAACTATAAATAATTAAAAAGAATATATAATTTTTATTAATAAATCATTAAACCGCTAAATACTACTTAATAATTAACAAATCTATTATTTATTGCTATTTATTATATTTTTAAAATTTCATATTAATTATTTATTAGTGTATTTACTTAAAAATATTTATTACAAAATAAATTATGAGTGGGACAAATATAATTTAAATAATATATTATTTATCTAATAAAAATATACTCTTATAAAAGAAGTATAAATTTAAAAATTAGAAATTATTATCAAGTAATATAAGTTACTTTAATATTGAATCCATTAGGATTTTGTAAATATTTTTTAATTAATATCTATCTTAATATTATTAGTTTATAAATTTAAAATTTTGACATTATTATAATATCTATCAATAAAATTATTTATATTAAATTTATATGATATATAATTATTAATATTATTAAAACAAAATATCGTATTAAAATTTCAAAAAATTTTAAATATTATTATATTTTCAAATGTTATCACCTATGAAAATGATAAAAAATTATTTAAATTTTTTTGTTATTTTATTTTTTTAAATAAAACCTATAAACCAATAAAAGCCTAAAAACATAAATCGCTAAACTCCTAACGACAAAACCTCTAAATACTTAAATCATTAAACTGGTATATATTAATAATAAATCATAATCTCATTTTAATTTTTATTCAGTATAATTTTAAATTTTTATTTTAATTATTTATCAATTTATTTTATAGAAATATAAATAACAAAATAAATTATTATTGAGACAGATCTAATTTAAATTAAACCGGTATCCCTAAATAATAAATAATCAATCTCATTTTTTTTCATTATAATTTTAAATATTCATTTTAATTATTTATTTGTTTATTTATATATAAATATCAATTAAAAAATAAATTGAGTTAGACAAATATAATTTATATAAATTATTTTTTATCAAAAAATTATTGATAAACTTATTTTATCAAAAAAATTATATAAATTTATATAATTTATATAAATATTCTTCTGAATCATTTTAGGTTTTGTAATTATATTTTAATTGATATCTATCTTATTAATAATAGATTATTAATTTATTTTTTGATCATTATTAGAATATTTATCAATAAAATTGTTTATATTGAATTTATATGATATATAAATATAATTATTATTATAACTAAATATTGTATTCACATTTAAAAAAAATTCAAAATTATTATATTTTCAAAGGTTAACCTTTGAAAATATCAAAAAATAATAAAAATAAATTTATTATTATTTTATTTTTTTAATAAAACCTATAAACCACAAAATGCATAGACAGTTAAATCAGTAAACTCCTAAACCTCATAATGCCTAAATACATAAACCATTAAACCGCTATATACTACTTAATAATTAATAAATCTAATTTTTATTTCTATTTATTATAATTTTAAATATTCATTTTAATTATTTATTAGTTTATTTTTATAGAAATATTTATTACAAATTAAATTATGAGAGCGACATATATATTTTAATTAATTTATTTTTAATCAAAAAAAATATATGCTTATAACAGAAGTAAAATTTAAAAATTAAAAATTATTATCCATTAATATATTTTACTTTAATTTTGAATCAATTGGGTTTTGTAAATATTTTTTAATTAATATCAATCTTTTTATTAATAGTTTATTAATTTAAATTTTGATCATTATTATATTATTTATCAATAAAATTGTTTATATTGAATTTATATGATATATAATTATTAATATTATAATAACTAACTATTGTATTCACATTTCAAAAAATTTTAAATTTTTTGAAATGCCTAAAAACATGAATTGCTAAACTCCTAAACGACAAAACCTATAAATACTTAAACTATTAAACATGTGTACATTAATAAAAAATCATAAATCTCAATTTAATTTTTATTAAGTATAATTTTAAATTTTAATTTTAATTATTTATCAGTTTATTTTTATAGAAATATTAATTACAAAATAAATTATTAGTGAGACAGATCTAATTTAAATAATTTATTTTTCATCAAAAAAAATATATATCCATATAAAAAGAGGCAAAATTTTAAAAACAAAATTTATTATTTAGTAATATATTTTATTTTTATTTTGAATCATTTTAGATTTTGAAATTATATTTTAATTTATATCATTCTTATTAATAATAGTTTATTAATTTTTTATTGATCATTATTATAATATCTATTAATAAAATTATTTATATTGAGTTTACATTATAGATAATTATTAAGATTATTATTACTGAATAGTATATTCACATTTAAAAAAAATTAAAAATTATTATAATTTCAAAGGTTATAACCTTCAAAAATTAAAAAGAATCAAAAAATTAAATTTTTAATTTTTTTATTCTTTAAATAAAAACTATAAATCACTAAAGGCCTAAACACTTAAATCACTAAACACCAAAACACCTAAATACTTAAACCATTAAACTAGTATATCCTGAATAATAAATAATAAATCTCTATTTTATTTGTATTTATTATAATTTTAGATATTCATTTTAATTATTTATTGGTTTATTTTTATAGAATTATAAATTAAAAATAAATTATGAGGAAGACAAATATAATTTAAATAATTTACTTTTAATAACAAAAAATATAAACTTATAAAAAGAAGCAAAACATTAAAGAAAGTATTATTTTGTAATATATTTTACTTTGATTTTGAATAAATTTAAGTTTTGCAAATATATTTAAAATAATATCTATCTTATTAATAATAGTTTATTAATTTATTTTTTATCATTAATATAATATATTTCAATATAATTGTTTATATTGAATTTACATGATATATAATTATTAAGATTATCATAACTAAATATAGTATTCACATATAAAAAAAATTTAAAAATTATTATATTTTCAAAGTTTATAACCTTCAAAAATGAGAAAAAATAACAAAAATAAATTTTTTGTTATATCATTGTTTAAATAAAACTTATAAACCATTAAATGCCTAAATACATAAATATCTAAACTCCTAAACCCCGAAACCCTTAAATACTTAAACCTTTAAACTCATAAATCTTAAATATAATTTAAATAATTTATAGAAATATTAATTACAAAATAAACTATAAGTGATACAAATATAATTTAAATAATATATTTTTCATCAAAAAAACATATAAGCTTATAAAATGATGGAATAACTAAAAAATATTATTATTTAGTAATAAATTTTACTTTGATTTTGAATCATTTTAGGTTTTTTAATTATATTTTAATTTATATCTATAATATTACTAATAGTTTATTAATTTATTTTTTGATAATTGATATAATATTTATCAATAAAATAGTTTATATTTAGTTTATATTATATATAATTATAATATTTATTATTACTAAATATTGTATTCACATTTTTAAAAAAATTTAAAATTATTATATTTTCAAATGTTATAACCTTTGAAAATTTGAAAAAATATCAAAAATAAATTTTTTTGTTATTTCATTGTTTGAATAAAACCTATAAACCATTAAATGCCCAAATACTTAAATCAATAACTTCTAAATCTCGAAAACCCTAAATAGATAAATTTTATAAACATGTATATCCTAAATAATAAATAATAAATCTCATTTTTATTTTTTTCATTATAATTTTAAATATTCATTTTAATTATTTATTTGTTTATTTTTATATAAATATTAATTACAAAATAAATTATAAGTTAGACAAATATAACTTATATAAATTATTTTTCAACAAAAAAATATAGATAAACTTAATAAAAGTAGAAAAAAACAAAAAATATTATATAGTAATATATTTTGCTTTATTTCCGAATTATTATAGGTTTTGTAATTATATTTTAATTGATATCTAACTTATTAATAATAGATTATTAATTTATTTTTTGATCATTATTAGAATATTTATCAATAAAAATGTTTATATTGAATTTATATGATATATAAATTTAATAATTATTATAACTAAATATTGTATTCACTTTTAAAAAAAGTTTTAAATTTTTTATATTTTAAAAGATTATAACCTTTGAACATGTGAAAAAATAAAAAAAGAATATTTTATTTGTTATTTTATTGTTTAAATAAAATTTTTAAATCACTAAATGCCTAAAGACTTAAATCACTAAACTACAAAATCCCGATACCCCTATATAGATAATCCTTTAAACCGATATACCCTAAATAATAATTAATAAATCTCATTTGTATTTGTTTTCATTATAATTTAAAAAATTCATTTTTATTGTTAAGATTTTTATTTATATATATATAATAATTATAAAATAAATTATAAGTTAAAAATATAATTTATAAAAATAAGTTTTCTTCAAAAAATATATAAGTTTATAAAAAGAATAAAAATTTAAAAACAAATAATTATTATTAAGTAATATATTTTGCTTTGCTTTTGAATCATTTTAGGTTTTGATATTATATTTTAAGTAATATCAATCTTATTCATAATAGATTTTTTATTTATTTTTTGATAATTATTAGAATATCTATCAATAAAATTATTTATATTGAATTTATATGATATATAATTATTATGATTATTATAAATTAATATTTTATTCACTTTTGAAAAAAATTTAAAAATTATTATATTTTCAATGTTTATAATCTTAAAAAATGAGAAAGAATACAAATAATAAATTTTTTGTTATTTCTTTTTTAAATAAAACCTATAGACCACTAAATGTTTACTTACTTAAATCAGTAGATCATTAAACCCGAAATCTCTAAATACATAAACCTTATAACAGCTGTATACTACTTAATAAATAATAAATCTCATTTTTATTTCTATTTATTATAATTTTAAAAATTCATTTTAATTATTTATATTTTAAATTTTTAGAAAAATTAATTACAAAATAAATTTCAAGTGGGATAGATATTATTTATATAATTTATTTTTAATCATAAAAATATATAAGCTTAGAAAAAGATGGAAAAAATTAAAAATTAAATATTATTATTTAGTAATATATTTTTATTTGATTTTCAATCATTTTGTGTTATATAAATATATTTTAATTAATATTTATATTATTAACAATAGTTTATTAATTTAATTTTTGATCATTATTTTTAGATCTATCATTAAAATTATTTATATTGAATTTATTTGATATATAATTAATAAGATTGATATAATTATATGTTGTATTCACATTTCAAAAGATTTTAAAAATTATTTTATTTTTAAAGGTTATAACCTTTGAAAATCTAAAAAAAATCATAAATTTTTTTTTTTATTTTTATTATATAAATAAAACCTATATACCTTAAATGCCTACAAACATAAATTGTTAAACTCCTAAATGACAAAACCCCTAAATAATTGATCCATTAAACCGGTATACCATATATAATAGTTGGGCAATTGTGCTTCCATGGTAGTGAGATTGAGATACAGAAACACAGAAACAACATAAAACAAGCAATATATATATCCCAATTCAGCAACCATCCATGATAGAATCAAAAAAATGAGAAATAAACACCAAAAATAATGTGTTTCAGTAGTTGCTAAGTACGACTAGCTAAATACACCTGAAACTGCATTTGTGTTACAGATTAAAGCAACAGAAATGTATTACAGTATGCAGCACACAGAATAGTCGTGATAAATCACACAGACAGAAGAGGGAGAGATGATGAATAGTTCCACGCATCGAAAAATATCCACTCAAAAATAAAATTACAAACTGTTTTAAATTTAAATTTCTCTTAGTTCATTTAACATGAGCGGTTCGAATCATGAGATGGTCAGGCTCTACTCTATTTTCGGCCCGCTGTCCGGTTAGCGAGACCTCTGTTATTGTGCTACGGCTGCATCCCCAACCTCTTAATATCTCCTTTCCTGCACTTAAATGGAAATATTAATAAAGAAAAAATATTTGGTTATACAAACAGATTAACAAAAAATAAATTACATATACAGCAATAATAAATCTTAAATTTCATTTTAATTTGTATTCATTATAATTTTAAATATTCATTTTAAATATATATTAGTTTATTTTTTATATAAATATTAATTACAAAATAAATAATTAGTCAGGCAAATATAATATTAATAATTTACTTTTAATTAAAAAAAATATAATCTGATAAAAAGAAGCAAAAATTAAAAAACAAAAATTATTTTTTAGTAATAAATTTTACATTGTTTTTGAATCATTTTAAGTTTTTTAATTATATTTTAATTCATATCTATCATATTAATAATAGCATATTAATTTATTTTTTAATAATTGATATCATAACTATCAATAACATTGTTTATATTTAGTTTATATTATATATAATTATAATGATTCTTATTACTAAATATTGTATTCACATTTTTAAAAAAATTTAAAATTATTATATTTTCAAAGGTTATAACCTTTGAAAATATGAAAAAATATCAAAAATATTTTTTTTGTTATTTCATTGTTTAAATAAAACCTATAAACCATTAAATGCCTAAAAACATAAATCACTAAACTTCTTAATGTCAAAAACATTAAATACTTAAACCATTAAACTTGTAAATATTAATAATAATTCATAAATCTCATTTTAATTTTTATTCAGTATAATTTTAAATTTTTATTTTAATTATTTATCAGTTTATTTTTATAGAAATATTAATTACAAAATAAATTATTAGTGAGACAGATCTAATTTAAATTAAAACAGTATCCCTAAATAATAAATAATAAATCTCATTTTTTAATTATAATTTTAAATATTCAATTTACTTTTTTATTTGTTTATTTATATATAAATATTAATTACAAAATAAATTGAGTTAGACAAAAATAATTTATATAAATTATTTTTTATCAAAAAATATAGATAAACTTTTTAAAAGAAAAAAAATTTTTAAATCAATAAATTATTATATAGTAATATATTTTGCTTTGCTTCTGAATCATTTTAGGTTTTGTAATTATATTTTTATTGATATCTATCTTTTTAATAATAGATTATTAATTTATTTTTTGATCATTATTAGAATATTTATCAATAAAATTGTTTATATTGAATTTACATGATATATTATTATAAAGATTATTATAACTAAATATTATATTTACATTTGAAAATAATTTAAAAATTATTATATTTTTTAATGGTTATCATCTTTTAAAATGAGATAAAATCACTAAAATAAATTTTTTGTTATTTTATTGTTTATATAAAATCTATAAACTACTAAATGCTTAAATGCTTAAATCATTAAACTCCTAAATCTCAAAACCCTTAAATACTTAATCATTTAAACCATCTTTAAATGTCTTAGTATTTATAAATAATATATAAATATCTATCAATAAATAATAGTTTATTACTTTATTTTTTGATCATTATTATATTTATATTTATATTTAGTTTATTAATACCTATCAATAAAATTGTTTATTTTTAATTTACATGATATATAATTATTAAGTTTTTTAAAACTAAATATTGTAATTACATTTGAAATAAATATAAAAATTATTATATTTATAAAGTTTATACCCTTCAAAATTGATAAAAAATTTGAAAAATAATTTTATAGTTATTTCATTATTTAAATAAAACATATAAACAATTAAATGCCTAAACACTAAAATCACTAAACTCCTAAACTCCTAAATACATAAACCATTAAACTGGTATACCCTAAATAATTAATCATAAATCTCATTTTTATTAGTATTCATTATAATTTTAATATTCATTTTAATTATTTATTAGTTTATTTTTATAGAAATATTAATTGCAAAAAAAATTATCAATGAGACAAATATAATTTAAATAATTTATCTTCATCAAAAAAATTTATAAGCTTATAAAAAGAATCAAAAATTTAAAAATAAAAAATTATTCTTTAGTAATATAGTTTACTTTGATTTTGAATCGTTTTAGGTTTTGAAAATATATTTTAATTAATATCTATCTTATTAATAATAGTTTATTAATCTATCTTATGATCAGTATTATAATATCAATCAATAAAATTATTTTTATTAAATTTACATGATATTTAATTTTTATGATTATTATGATTAAATATTGTATTAACATTTGAAAAAAAATTAAAAATTATAATATTTTCAATGGTTATAACCTTGAAAATGTGAAAAAATCATAAAAATAATTTTTTTGTTATTTAATTATTTAAATAAAACCTATAACCATAAAATACCAAAATACTTAAATTACTAAACTCCTAAACCCTGATACTGCTGCACCACATACACATAGCGACAGACCACAGTACATACATGCACATATTCTTGTCCATTTTGGTGTAGCATTTAGTGGGGCCAGTAAGTCCTGGAAGCAGCCAGAAGTATGGGGCACCAGCTCTTAGAGGGCCACAGTAGCAAGCCGGGATGATAACATTCAGACAACTGATGAGACCGAGGAAAGTGGTCAAGAGTAAACCCAGGAGTAGCTATGAGTGGGTAGCACTAGCCCTATCAGGCAGCATAGAGGACCAGCTAATCGTCGCCCAACAGGTGTAGCAGGAAATCCATGATTTATTAGAGAGCCAGAAAAATCCAAAGCATCACCAAGCAGGGCCAGTAAGCAATGGAGTCCAGACCAGCCACAAGGGAGCGAAAGATTCAAACTTGTAGTTTATGTTTGTAGTTTTATTTGTATTTAGGACTTTGTATGCACCATGTACTTGTAGAGACGGATCATGACATACTCACACACACAATATTGTCTGTTCTCTATGTAGCATGCAATGAGGGCAACTGGACCCATGAGTATCTCTAAGTGGAGCCCACTAATATATTTTATAATTACACATTAGGCGATGCTACACTCCCGGGAACAGAAGATCCATCTTTGTAGCATTTTGTAATTTTACTTGTATTCTAGTTTGGTTGTACGCATAGATAATTAGACTATGAGATGGACCTCATTACACATACACACCGATGCATGCATATTTTTTGATATTTTGTCGGTGGAACATACAACCACTTCTTGGAGCTCGAGGAGGAAGCATTCTAACCCAAGAGATACTCTTTTGAGAATCATTGGAGAAAAAGAATGTGGAATTCCGAGGTGAGATGAATTTACAAAGTGCCATAGATATGGACTTGTGGATTTATGGGTATTCAGTTTTACATGTATTCCATTGCATAGCAATGACATATGCAAACGCTTAATGATGCATGTCACACACATGCACAATTTAATATTTGCATAGTTTTAATATGGTGCATCATTCAGGTTCCTCCAAAAGGCTTGGACAAATCCGAAGGGAAAGGATGCAGTGTGCATAATGACTCAATGATAACACTGAAGTCCGGGAATGCCAGGTGATTTTAGTTGTATTTGTATTCTTGGAATTATTAGGCATTATGTTTTTTATGTATTTTATGCATAGAATCATTAAGGTGCATAGGATTTGGTGGGCAGGCCTAAATTAGTTAGCTTTTTAGTCTCTCTTAACTCGTGTGCCTAAATTATAAATAAAGTGTTATTTTCCAAAAAAAAAAACAAAAAAAACCATAAACCCTAAACATTAAATCCTAAACCTTAAACCATAAACCCTAAACATTAAATCCTAAACCTTAAACCATAAACTATAACCCTAATCCATAAACACTAAATCTTAATTCTCATGTTTTGAACTTTTATAATCAAATGACTAAGTGTTAAATTTAAATTGAAATTCACAACTTTAAGGAATGTCACGGATTTATCTTTTTGTATATGTAACACAAAGTCATGACTCAAGGGGTGATTTATGGATTAAGTCTCTTTGTTGCTTTAGATTATTATAGCATTAGCAATGGTCATGATTGTATATTTTGTCTCTAGAACACAAAATCATATCGATGAGAATATGACATAACTTGTGTCTCTCTGATTAGCATATTGTTATGACACTAAGAATGATCATGAATACATATTTAATCACTATAATACTAGGTCACAGTATTGGATATGACCATAGCTTATGCATGAGAGATATGTTCTAATAGGCTACAAGATGGTTATTTTTTTAGAGGTGAACTATGTTTTAAAAAAATTGCTTTGAGTGTGTGCATGAGAGATATTTTAGAAGAAATTACAATAATCAATATAAATAGCATCCTAAACAACTAGCTATTTCAACACATAGGGGTACAACTTTTGTTTAGTCTGTTAGCGTACATGAGTCAAATTACCTTTCATAGCCAAGTGATTCAACATCAAATATGATGAGACATAATAAATATAAAGTAAAAGCTCATATTATTTTGGTTAGAGCTTTAGCAATCATTCTAGAGTTGAGAGAAGAACAAAATAAATTATTTTAATTATTTAGTATACTTTTAATTTTTATTTTATTTATTTATCAGTTAATTTTTATAGAAATATTAATTACAAAATAAATTATTAGTGAGACAGATCTAATTTAAATTACAGCGGTATATCCTAAATAATAAAGAATAAACCTCATTTTTTTCGATTTTAATTTTAAATATTCAAATTTAATTAATTATTTGTTTATTTTTATATAAATATTAATTACAAAATAAATTATGAGTTACACAAATATAATTTATATAAATTATTTTTCATCAAAATAATATAGATAAACTTTTTAAAAGAAAAAAAAATTTCAAAACAACAAATTATTATATAGTAATATATTTTGTTTTGCTTCTGAATCATTTTAGGTTTCGTAATTATATTATAATTGATATCTATCTTATTAATAAAAGATTATTAATTTATTTTTTTATCATTATTAGAATATTTATCAAAAAAAATAGTTTATATTGAATGTATATGATATATAAATATAATGATTATTATAACTAAATATTGAATTCACTTTTGAAAAAATTTAAAAAATTATTATATTTTCTAAGGTTGTAACCTTTGAAAATATCAAAAAATAAAAAAAATAAATTTTTTGTTTTTTTATTTTTTAAATAAAACCTATAAACTTCTAAATGCATAGACAGTTAAATAAGTAAACTCCTAGACCCTGTAATGCATAGATATAGTAACCATTAAACCGATATATAATAAATAATAAATAATAAATCTAATTTTTATTTCTATTTATTATAATTTTAAATATTCATTTTAATTATTTAATAGTTTATTTTTATAAAAATATTTATTACAAAATAAATTATGAGTGCAGCAAATATAATTTAAATAATTTATTTTTAATCAAAAAATATATATATGCTTTTAAAATAAATAAAAATTTAAAAATTAAAAATTATTATCCAGTAATATATTTTACTTTAATTTTGAATCAATTTGGGTTTTGTAAATAATATTTAATCAATATAAATCTTTTTATTAATAGTTTATTAATTTAAATTTTGATCATTATTATATTATCTATCAATAAAATTGTTTATATTGAATTTTTATGATATATAATTATTAAAATTATTTTAACTAAATATTGTATTCATATTTCAAAAGATTTTAAATATTATTATATTTTCAAAGGTTATAACCATTGAAAATGACAAAAAATTACAAATTTTTTTGTGTTATTTTATTGTTTAAATAAAACCTATAAACAACTAAATACCTAAAAACATGAATCGCTAAACACTTATACGACAAAACCTCTATATACTTAAACTATTAAATTGTTATACATTAATAATAAATCATAAATCTCATTTTAATTTTTATTCAGTATAATTTTATATTTTTATTTTAATTATATATCATTTTATTTATAGAAATATTAATTACAAAATGAATTATTACTGAGATAGATTTAATTTAAATTAAACAGGTATACCCTAAATAATAAATAATAAATCTCATTTTTATTTTTTAATTATAATTTTAAATATTTATTTTAATTATTTATTTGTTTATTTTTATATAAATATTAATTAAAAAATAAATTATTAGTTAGATAAATATAATTTATGTAAATTATTTTTAATCAAAAAAATATATATAAACTTTTTATAATAAAAAAAATTACAAAATAAAAAATTATTATATAGTAATAAATTTTGGTTTGCTTATGAATCATTTTATGTTTTGTAATTATATTTTAATTGATATCTATTATATTAATAATAGTTTATTAATTTATTTTTTGATCATTATTAGAATATTAATCACTAAATTTATTTATATTGAATTTATATGATATATAAATATAATGATTTTTATAACTAAATATTGATTTCGCTTTTGAAAAAAATTTAAAAATTATTATATTTTCAAAGGTTATAACCTTTGAAATTTTCAAAAAATAATAAAATAACTTTTTTATTAGTTTATTTATTAAATAAAACCTATAAACCACTAAATGCATACACAATTAAATCAGTATACTTTTAAACTCTGTAATACCTAAATACATAATCCATTAATCCACTATATAATACATAATAATTAATAAATCTAATTTTTATTTCTATTTATTATAATTTTAAATATTCATTTAATTATTTATTTGTTTATTTTTATAGAAATATTTATAACAAAATAAATTATGAGAAAGACAAATAAAATTTAAAAAATTTATTTTTATTCAAAAAAATATATATACGCATATAAAAGAAGTAAAATTTAAAAATTAAAAATTATTATTCAGTAATATATATTACTTTAATTTTGAATCAATTTGGGTTTTGTAAATATTTTTTATTTAATATCTATCTTATTATTAATAGTTTATTAATTTAATTTTTGATCATTATTAGAATAACTATCAATAAAATTGTTTATATTGAATTTATATTATGTATGATTATTAATAATATTATTATAACTAAATATTATATTCACATTTTAGAAAATTTTAAATCTGAAAACCATTAAATTGGTATACATTAATAATAAATCATAAATCTTATTTTAATTTTTATTCAGTATAATTTTAAATTTTTATTTTAATTATTTATCTGTTTATTTTTATAGAAATATTAATTACAAAATAAATTATTAATGAGACACAAATAATTTAAATAATTTATATTTCATCAAATAAAATATAAGCTTATAAAAATAGGCATAATTTTAAAAACACAAATTTATTATTTAGTAAAATATTTTATTTTGATTTTGTATCATTTTAGATTTTCCATTTATATTTTAATTTATATCATTCTTTTTAATAATAGTTTATTAATTATTTATTGATCAATATTATAATATCTATTAATAAAATTATTTATATTGAGTTTACATTATATATAATTATTAAGATTATTATAACTATATATTATATTTACATTTAATAAAAATTAAAAATTATTATATTTTCAAAGGCATAAACACTTAAATCACTAAACCCCAAAACACCTAAATACCTAAACCATTAAAACTGTATATCCTAAATAATAAATAATAAATCTCACTTTTATTTGTATTCAATATAATTTTACATATTCATTTAAATTATTTTTTAGTTTAATTTTATATTTTATATATTACAAAATATATTATGATGAAGAGAAATATAATTTAAATAATATACTTTTATGAACAATAAATATATACTTATAAAAATGAAGCAAAACATCAAAAACATTTTTATTTAGTATTTTATTTTACTTTGATTTTGAATAAATTTAGGTTTTGCAATTATATTTTAAATAATATCTATCTTATTTATAATAGTTTATTAATTTATTTTTTGATCACTAATATAATATCTATCAATATGATTGTTTATATTGAATTTATATGATATATAATATTTATTATTATCATAACTAAATATAGTATTAACATTTAAAAAAATTTAAAAATTGTTATATTTTCAAAGGTACCTTCAAAAATGAGAAAAAATAACAAAAAATAATTTTTTTGATATATCATTGTTTAAATAAAACTTATAAACTATTAAATGCTTAAATACATAAATCTCTATACTCCTAAACCCTGAAGCCCCTAAATACCTAAACCTATAAACTCGTAAACCTTAAATATAATTTAAATAATTTTTTGAAATATTAATTACAAAATAAATTATGAGTGATATAAATATAATTTGAATAATATATTTTTTATCAAAAAAATATATAATCTTATAAAATGAGGCATAAACAAAAAAACAAAAATTATTATTTAGTTATAAATTTACTTTGATTTTTAATTATTTTAGTTTTTGTAAATAAATTTTAATTTATATCTATCATATTAATAATAGTTTATTAATTTATTTTTTGATAATTGATATAATATCTAAATATTGTATTCACATTTCAAAAAAACTTTAAAATTCTTATATTTTCAAATGTTATAATCTTTTAAAATTTGAAAAATATCAAAATAATTTATTTGTTATTTCATTGTTTAAAAAAAACCTATA